>OY744526.1:130212031-130242031 GCA_963556195.1 Sepiola atlantica | reverse complement strand
CACTGACTGATGTCGAATTAATGAAAGCTCTCAAAGAATGGTAACATTATCAGTGGAATCTACACCTTTCTTGGATTGGAGATCTTAAAATGTCACTGGTGGTTTGTTAGCGGGTTGTTAATCTATCTACTTGATGTAGACCCTCCCAACCTTATTATATATATTGAAAGAATCTGAATACGTAGCACTCGTTTTGATGTAACTTTCCCGGGCGTAAAATATGCTATCATGCGCATATCGTAGAATGTGTTAATTCCAATAATACTCCTTACATTATGGTCCACATAATAAGCTAAGAACTGCGCACATTTAGTTTCAATAGGGGAAATAGTTTCAACGTCATGTTCAAGAGCAGCACGCCCTTCGAATTTCTGGACTTCCGAGTAAGATAAAGAGCAGCCATACTAATTCGGATTGTCAATTGGGAACCTCGATCCAAATAAGTAATGAATTCCCAATGCTAAATCAAAATGTAAAGGCACAAGAAAAACTCCGAGCCGTGCAGCCTCCATTATCGCTTGACTAAATGATGCTAGTTTAAAATAATTGTTTTTGCCTGCAACTATATTCTTAAGAAATATCAACAATGTTTTGGAAAATATTAAGGAAGCGCATCATCTTCAAGATTTTCTTAAACAGGGAATATTCTGAACTTGCCTGGATACCTTTCATGTCATTCTTGATTAGCTTGACTGCCATGCTAATGATTCTAAAGCCAGAGTCCTATGGAATTTTCTCCATTTTTTTAACAAAGTTGACAATGGTGAGTTTCCCCTCGTCATATTGCTGATAATATTTTGCAAATTTCAAAAATGTCTGCTTTCTCTCTAAATCCTCTGGTCTACTTAGATTTTGTTTCTCAGAAGTATCAGCAAGATTCAGATCTGTCGACAAGTCAGCACGATAGCGACGACTAATCACATAGCATCCTTCAGAAAAGGTATGGTACACTTCAGGATTGTTTTACGGCAACCTCTCCATTAGCTTCAAGTTCATCTAGGCTGACTTTGCATATATGATGGGTTGTGCTGCAAATAATATTGGCAGCATATACCTTAGAGCGTCAAGGTGCAATTCCCAGTTCTCGGTGCGCTCTCTCTTGTTAAACAATTGCAGAATCTTCAGAATGTATTAAATCCAAAATGTTGCGGTTCGCAGGTAAACAATCGCATCCTTCACATGGTTTATTCACTGGGCAATTCGGGTCATATACTCTGATTTCAGAACAGTACCGAATGTCTCAGTCTCGTCAAAAACACATTCAGTGTTTTAATTTTTAGAACATTACTATTCTGCATATGTGTTGGGATGATCATGTGAGTATTTCCTTAACAAAATAGCATTCAGACCAGCATCAACTAAGAAGTGAGCACGAATGGCTTTTTAAATTGATTTTCCACTTGGGATGTGATGTACTGTGTTTTCAGCATCAACAAGTTAAAAAGTTCTTGCAATACAGAATATGTCATTAAATTACTAATTGACCCCAGAACTCTCATTTGTGTATGGAGCCCACCAAAGTCGGAAGAGAAGATTTCAAGGGGACTGGAAAGAGGCTGTGACTCGACTATAATCATTGCTTTGCACCAAAGTGATTGATCGAATTAGTGTAACGTTGCTTTTCCTGGCCAAATCACTAATGTAGCATAACGGTGAGTACACTCAGCTTTGGTTACAGGGTTTATGTCGATCATGTGGCTGATTTCCCAGGATGTGTCCGTTTGTGCATAAAGTCTGGACGGATGTTAAATTAGAGGATGTCAACATTAGCAGTGTAATCCGCTACGTTCTTTTGCTGGAGCTCTTTAAAGGTCACTGGTAGTTTGTCGATGTGCTGTGAATCTAGGCACTTGATGTTGATCCTTCCAACCCTTATTAGATCTTATAAACGTACTTCAATCATTGCAACTGCTGTTGTTTTATCTTTCTCAGGCGACAAAGATGCTATTATGCCAATACCGTTGAATGTGTTAAATCAAGCAATACTCCTTACATTATGATCTACATTACCATCTACGAACTGCACACATTAAGTTTCAACTGGGGAAGGAGTTTCAACGCCATGAATAGGAGCAGCACTTTGTTCGAATTATTGGGCTGGCGAGTAATATGAAGAGAAGCCATGCTTATTCAGAGTGTAAACAAATAACCTCAATTTTAATTGGTCATGCATTTTAACTGCTAAACCAAACTGTAAAGGTGCGAGAGAACTCTTGGTGTGGCAGCCTGTATTATAGCTTAACCAACTGATGCAAGTTTCAAATCATTGTCACAGCATGCAAATGTATTCCTGAGAAAGATCAATAATGTGTTAAGAATATATTAAAGAATTGCATAATGTTGAAAATAATTATTAGACGGGTAATATTCTGGATACCTTTAAAAACATATAGCTCTGTAGGGCACTTCTCCTTACATGGCCAATGCAGTCAATATGTATGCAAAACTATAATCATATATCATAAACAATTTATATTAGTTTACCCCATATTATTAGAAATTATGATGCCTGTCATTCCAATGTCTTTAAGTCGATGTATGATGTGGCATAATAATAGGTCTCTTTCGAATATCATTTTCCCGTTGACTGTTTCGATAGTTATTCTGCTGCACATTTAACCATCTGCATGTTTCTACATGTAGTTAGGCTTCTCTAAGTATAAATGTGCAACTTGATGTGATCCTGTCCGTGTTAACTTCCTATGTGTTATTTTCTAGTTTGTTGTATTAAGCAACCCGCTTTGGTATATTTTAACACTCAAAGTAACAGGGGTTATGATTTACTTCTGAAATCATTCTTTTATAAACTGTGGTTTACATGTGCAATGATCACATTCGATTTATACCAGTAATATTTATTGGTAAAGAGTTATCAATTTACTTTTATTAAAGTTCAGAAAAAAGCGGGCAGATTGCACGCTCTGGCAACATCATTTGCAAAAACTAGAGTTAAAACAGAGCAACGTATATGCAAACTATATGGATTGGACGCTTTTTATTTTACTGACCGAGAAAAATCACATTTATATGAAATAGTCTATAGAGTTACCTTTCTTCGTGTGAGTTATATAGTTACACACATAATAAGTGTCTATTCCGAGTATACATACCACTTATAAACAATTGCACCACTTTATGTGCATGCCTATTGACTTATTTACACTTATTGTCGTAACTGAGTAACATTGCAACACTTTCAGTTTGCATTATTGCAAGTAAGTGCTATTTTAGGGATGTTTTAAGTATATTAACGTTTTAATTAGTTTAGTGTGTAGTTGTTTATTTATCTATGAAATAAAAGCATGTTTGTTATTGTATAGTAGTTTTGTTATGTTGCCGTACCTGTACGAAGTACAAATGAGCTCGTCTCTCCATAATAAAATGCGAGAAGCATTCTAACTCTCAGTCTTCTTCCCCCCCCCCCCCCAGCTCGTTGCGTTATTTCTGTTGGTTTGTTATTTGCGATTTGCGATTATTGTAATGTCTTGCTGTTACCATTGTTATTGACTGTTGATCTGTATTGTTATTCGTTATCTCTTTTAGAGTGCCGAATTATATTACAGTTGAACCTTTTTTCTCTCTTTTTAGGTTTTTTTTTTTTTTTCGGTCTGTTTTTCGTTTTGTTTTTCACCCTGGTCATGGCAACGCCTTGCCCTGTGCCAACCAAAACAGTCACAATGCTTAAAGGTGCGGTTGAAGCTACATCCTAACCCACACCAGACCCCTCGGGATGGGTTAAACCCCCGACAGTGTCTATTGTCAGAAGAATTCCGAAGAAAATATGGAAAAGTACTCGGAACTTATAACAGACATCGGACTCATAATAGCCCTCCCTAAATATGAGGAAATTGACAGGAAAACTCAAACAGTTTTTGTTGTGGATAAAAAAAAACAAAAAGTCATACGAGCTTCCGTGGAAATTATTATAAAAGTGTTGGCGTCCGTGGGTCATAAACCCCTTTAAATAATCAAATCCAGAGGGTACTCCCATTGGAAGACATTATTCTCAACTGAAGATGAATGTTTAAAACTGTCAAACACGTAAATCATCACAAATGATGACATTTTAAGGATGGTATACAGAGGAAGACGAAGAACGACAGTTTCAGTGTTCCATGTACCTTTCTACATTGAAAGAGAACCCGTTGCAGCCTTTCTACAGAAATATGGAGATTTAATGGCAGTTTGCTGTGATAAGTATATATCGCTATGACACTTTGACATTATGCTAAACCCAAAAGCCTTCGGCGAAATTCTCTATTTTTTGCAGGTCGGAGACGACAAACTACCGATCATTGTCGCCGGGAGAAAGCCATCTTGTTTGACCTGTGGGGGCATTGGCTACCTTACAATTAAATGTGCCGAGTAAAAACCCACAAGCACTGAAAAAAACCGAGTGGGGGAACACCTAGGGGCGAAGGTCGTAGAGCAACGACTTGCAACAATTGGGAGACCATTGGCACAAGTAACTGATGTTCATGAGGAAGAGGAGCGATCTGTGTTCCCCGACTTGACAAATATGGACCGGAGACAAAGGAATGAGTGGGTTCTAGTAACGGGAAAGTAGACACCTGGTCGTGAGTCCCTAGAGTTGATTAGAGAGCATGAGGTAAAAGACAAACATGTCCAAGTATTCAGGAGGTGCAAATACAGAGATATTGTTAAACTTAATCAATACCTCAATCTCCTCTCACCACTTTGAAATGACTGAGTACCTCCCACTATACCGTAAATGGGTTTATATTCGGAACACCCTCCCCTGGACTAGAGAGCATAGGTTAGAATCGGATGACCACGACAACATGTGCCTAAGATTGGTTTTACATCACATCGGCAGCTACTTATATTTCTTATACCGTTCGCCGTCAACCCAGGACTGTACTCTGCTAAACTCTCTCTCTGTAAGCATCGATAAGGCACTCTTAATTGACTCGAATGCCCAGATACATGTATTTGGGGAGTTTAATGCAACCCACCGTGACTGGTTGGGATTCTCCAGCCTTACTGACGCAGTTAGCAACTCTACGTATAATTTCTCCTTAGCTCACTCCCTCTCTCAGACTGTCGATTTTCCGACCCACATCCCTTATCGAGTAGACTAACAAGCCTCACTTCGAGACCTTCTCTTGACCTCAATGCCCGAGGCTTGTGTGACGAAAGCTCATAGCCCACTCGGGAATGCTGATCACATTGTGCTAATGATACATATTATCCTAAAAAGTCGTTTAAAAGATGATGAACGGTTGCTCAAAACAACAAGATACTACGAGCAGGCTGATTTTGAGTCAATCAGAGATCACATCAGTGACGCCAATGTAGATAAAATATCTCACTCCCTGCCAACCAGTGTGCAAACGAACTAACTGAATGGGTCAAAGCAGTAATTGAAGCCGATGTCCCCATGCGAAAATCCTTTATCAAGCCTCACCCTATGCCGACGATGTAACAGTGCTTGTAACGAGCAGTGCCGAGATTAGTGTGGTCGACAGAGAAATCAGAATGTATTAAACATTAGCAGGGGCCAACATAAACTGCGACAAGTCGGTTGGCTTACTCATTGGCGTCTTTTTACTAACTAGGGTTACTTTTTTTCTCTTTTCATTGTAAACATGTCTCATCCACTTTTTGTACATTTTTAGTGCCCAACTCCCCTATTGCATATATTGTATATATGGGGTTTAAGTAGGATAGTCATAGTATGAATTATTTTCGTGATTGGTGAAGAAGGATGTATAGTAAAAATGCGATATTTTGGTGAATGATGATCCTTTTTGAACTAGCTAGGTTAGTTAATTTGGTTAGTATGGACTGAACTCTACCGCCTCTTTTGTTGGCCTTGTGCCGCATTTTATATGTAAGTTATTTATATATAAATACATAATATTCTTCCACCCCATCTCTTTGTGCTCTTTCTGTTTGTTTGTGATTCATTCTTATTGTTATTTTTTGCCGTTACAATTGTTATTGAATGTTGATTTTATTGTTATTCGTTATTTTTTTTAGAGCGCTTTGTTTTAAAGTTTTTTTTCCAACCTAATGGTGCCCTTTCCCCTCCCCCCTTGGGCCTTGCAACACCTTGCCCTGTGCCCACCACGGCAGTTACAATGGAGAAAAGGGGCAGTTGAAGCTACATATCAACCCACACCAGGCCTCTCGGAATGGGTTAAACCCCCGACAGTTTCTATCGACATAGAAGAATTCCGAAAAAATATGGAGGAGTACACAGAACTAATAATTGACATCGGACCGATCATAAACATCCCGAAATATGAGGAAATAGACCGAAAAAGTCTTAAAGTTTTTGGTGTTGATAAACAAACTAAAAAAGTCATTCGAACTTCCGTTGAGATCATAACCAAATTAACAGTTAGCTGTGATCAGTATGTATCGGTATGGCACTTTGATATCATGCCACATCAAAAAACCTTCGGCGAAATTCCCTATTTTTTGCAGGTCAGAGAGGACAAACTACCAATCATTGTCGTCGGGAGGATGACGGGTTATTTGACCTGTGGTGGCATTGGCCAACTTACAGTTCAATGTACCGAGAAGAGAACAACCATCAATCCCAACAACCGAGTGGGGGAACACCTGGGGCCGAGGTCGTGGAGTAACGTCTTGCAAAAATGTGGAGACCCAGGAAACCAGTAACTGATGTTCAAGTGGAAGAGGAGCGATCTATGTTCCCCGAGTTGACCAAACTTGACCAGAGGAAAGAGAACGAGCGGTAAAGAAGACGCCTGGTCGTAAGTTTCTGGATTTGGTGAGAGAGCCTGATGAAAAGATAAATATTTCAAATGGTTCCATGTGGTGCTCAATACACGGAAATTGTTTAACTTAACAAATGGACAATTACACACCCAGCACTCACTCTCCTAGCAAATCATCTCCTAACCCCAAAAGTACCCCAATATCAGATATTATTCTTCTGTTTATGACCCTGTTTCTATTTATAAAATAAACCTAGCCCCATCTAAAAGATTGCCGCCGCCGGAAAAGATTATATATTAATTCATCTACGCCCCAGGCCAAAAAACAAAGAACCGGCTCCCAAAGACCATTACCATTTGTTTTCCCCTTACACAATTTTAGAAACCCCCCTCCTCCCCCAAAATGTCACAGATAATGCCTCCCCGTTCACCATTTTTAAAGCACGCGCTCCGACACACTCTGACACACTTCCCAATGAAGACATACATCACCTCCCTCCCTCCATCACCAGGCATGTGTGTTCAACCTACCCCTTCAAAAAAGTTACAACTTTTTCTTCCTGGGGAGGATATGTACAGGATCTCTACGGTGGTGTTTACTAGGGACAAAAGTCAAGATTTAGTAGACCTGAAAAACATTTCTTAACTTCACAATTGTGGGTGGCAAGTCTGTAGAAAACCCGTACAATTGTCCTAATTCTCCCCGAATTCTAACTGTGGTACGGACCCACGATGAGGCCGAATCTGTGTTGCGAATGCTACTGGAGGCAAATATTACTTTTGACATCTCTCCTTTTGTAGTCATTTCCAAAAGCAAATACGGTGGGAATGGTTAAGGTAATGTTCGGCACTTAACAATGCTTTATACAGAGTTAAGGATTTTGGCCAATATTTTGGCTAATCGTCTGCAACTTGTTCGGCCTGCTCTAAAAAGACTTGTGGTGTGCAGGTAAGGACTATTCAGGATAACGTGCATGCGCTACGCTTGATCACTGAGAACGTCGACACTGAAGCCGCGCTTATCAATTTAGATCAGTCCAAAGCTTTCGATAGGGTGGACCATCGTTATTTGGAGGCTGTTTTGTCTGAGGCCGGTTTTGACCCTAATTTTCGTTCCTGTATTCGCCTCCTGTATGCAAAACGCGGTGCGTTGGTAGAAGTGAACGGATTGAGATCGAGGTGTTTTTATTTATCCAGATCTATTCGTCAGGGTTGTCCTCTCTCACGAGTCTCTATGTGCTTGTGTTGGAAACTTTTCCTCACAGGCTCAGGGTGAATCCGGTCCTACGTGGTATTACTTTACAGGTGTTTGTCCCACGTTAAGGTGCCCCGCCTATGCCGACGACAGCAGTGCTTGTCGTCGGCAGAGAAATCAGAATGTATGACACGATAGCAGGGCCAAAATAAACTGCGAAATATCAGTGGGATTATGCATTGCTGCCAAGAGGGGTGTATCTTTACAGGGGCCCTTCAGCTAGACTGACGGACCTTGCAAGCTACTCGGCGTCTGGTTTGGTCCTGACCTTCAGCTGGAGAAAAATTGGTCGGAAATGCTGAAGATGATACGGACCGCAGCTAATCTGTGGACCTGTAGACATTTTTTGCTAAAGAAGAGAGCGGGAGGGTGTGTTTTGATACATATATCCTGTTATCCTATATCGTCTTTCAGTGCTCCCACTCACGTCGGATACACTGATTGAAATTCAGCGGGCCCTTTTTAAAGACATATGGCTTGGTAAGCCTTCTAAAGTCGGTCGCGAGATCTTTTATCTGCATCATTCTGGGGCGGTCTGGGTATGCCAAGCGTTTAGATTCGTCAACATACGTTTCGGCTCTATTACTTGGATCGAATGTGTACACAATGTGAGGGAAACGGTGGTTTCTGGAAGTAAGACACTAAGAAAGCCGGCTTTGAAAAGTGTGCACTTGCATAGGGGGGGGGGCACACAGGTTGTCCCGAGGTGAGTGCTCCTTTTATCGCGAGTGTGCTTTGAAGTTCCTCTCTGACACACAACTGTTGTCCCGAAAGGCGTTATATCGGTTTATGGTGAGGGGTTCTGTTCGTGATGATAACATTGATGGGGTCGGTTTGACGAAGTGGGAGCTACGCTTAAGTTGGCCGTGGGCGCCCTGGTTAGGATGTTTCGATAACGACGAGGTACCCCTTGCGTCCGATGCGGTGTCGAGGTCGAGCACTTGAGTCACGCATTCTTTTATTCCCTCATTGTGGTGCTGCTGATGAAGTGTCTTGCTTGTCTCATAGTTTGCACCCTGAACGTAACGTTCTTTGAGTGGGAACCAATTAATGTTTTTAGCAACTTGGCGCCGACAACAGATAGGCAACTACGTTTTGTTTTTTAAGCTTACTAGCGATTTCGAGACGAGTTATATGGTAAACAACCATAGAAAGTTGTCGACGACAGTGAAACCTTCACTTTCCTCGACCTTATTCGAATTTTCAAGTATTTTCTGAAGATTCGCATTAAAGCCGATAGGGTGAAACTCCCGTCGGTGGAATTTTGTGATAGATGCGAGAGAGTGGCGCGTGTTTTTAGAGTAACAGCAGCAATAAGTGAGTGGTATTTAGACGTGCCTTAGGCAAAGAATGTTAGTTTTCAAAAATGAACGTTGTTCAAGACCCGTTTATAGGTACGTATATGTTCTCTGTAATAGTCATTCGAAGTCCATAACTTAGCTAGTGTAAGAATGAGCTTCAATAGGGTCTTGTTTTTCTTCTCTATTTAGGTGACAGATAGCGTGATTTGGCAGAGACGCAGGTCACCCTTCGATATTTTCGAAGGAGGTGTAAGTATTAAAGCGTTGGGGGGCCTGCATCAACTTTCTTTTCGTTTTCGACTGGTGAATCTGCATATCTGCTACAGATGAGTAGTGGGGGAGTCATTTTAATAAATTGGGTTTGTGTTATTCTTTTATTTACTTCTCCTCATATGTATCGCCCACTTTTTGTATATTATTTTTTTTGAGTTCCCAAATCCATCATTGCATATAGTGTATATATGGGTTTTAAGTATGATAGTCATAGTAAGCATTATTTTGTTGATTGGTGTAAAGGATGTATAGTATAAATGCGGTGCTTTGGTGAATGATGGTCCTAAAAGAAACTAGATAGGTTAGTTCATTTTTGTTAGTATGTACCGAGCCGTTATCCGCCCCTTTTGTTGGCCTTGTGCCGTATTTTATGTGTTATTTTTTTATATATAAATAAACTTCTTCCACACTTGTTCTATACTATTAGTCCAGAATACGATGTCTTGTATATATATTCTTTTTCTTCAATAATATATATTTGTTCCTGTAACCCCGTTTTTACGTGTCTTTATTTCGGCCCCTAACAAGGTCACAAAAAAGTGGCGACGATGCAATTCGAACTGACCCTTGATGAAATTGAATACACATTGTCTTGTTATCGGTGAAAAAAAAGACCAAAACACGATAAACCCAATTGATTTTTTTTAATTAAAAAAGGTCAGTTTTTATTTACTCTCCCTACATTGTTATTCCGACTCTGTTAGAATAGGTTACAAAAAAGGGAATATATGATTTTATTTCAACCGAAAAAAAATGTGAAACAGTATTTTTCTTCTAAATCTAAAACACGTAAATCCTAGTAAAAAAAAAAGGTTTCATAATCTTTTCACAACTAAGATGGCGTCTAGCAAGCACTAATAAAAGGAAAAACCATTTTACAACGACACACTGAGAAAAAATAGTTATTTTCTAAAAAAAATATGTAAAAAATAGTTATGGAATACCCTAAGTCAATCATCACGGAATTAACCAGATTTCAAATTTCCCAACAACAACGGGCCGAGGAAAAATTTAAAAAAGTTTTTACACGAACAATATGAACAACACCAACAGCAACAACAAACTGAAGAAAAGTTTCCAAAGTTATTCCCTGAAGCAACTATAAAGTGTGTCAGCAGAAGAAAGAAAATGACAACAGACTGGAAACACTTATACAAGCAATATCGCGTAGAGCCCAAGCGAATGAAAGAGGCAACGCGTTTTCGCAGAACCCCGTGTTGAAAGCCATGGATTATTTCACATATTCGGAAGAAAATACGTTCGCAATATATTTTCGAAGATATGAAGATTCATATAGAATTGACTGCAAAAAATTGGCTGACTCAAAAAACGTTTGGCTGCTTCTTATGAAATTAGGTACCACGGAACAAACGAAATCCGTGGTGTCTATTTTGCCTAGGAAAACTAGCGGTTAAACTTTTATAGAAGTCGTACAATTATTAACGCAATGGTTCAGTCACAAGACCACGTTATTTTACAAACGCTGGAAGTGCTTAAACCTTGAACAGAAAGTCGAGGAAGAGTACGCTATATGTGCATCAATAGTAAATAAACAATGAGACAACTTTAAACTAGCTGAATTGAGTGCCGATAATTTCAAGTGATCTATTTTCGTACACGGATTAGTCTAAGGAAATGACGCAGATATAGGCGTAGAGGTCTAAATAAATTAGAGAATGAACCACACTGCAAATATTGGCTGAGGTCTGTCAAAGATGTTTCAATTTAAAACAGGACTCAAAAACATTCAATAATCAGGCATTGCGCATATTAAATAAGTACATCAACAAACAAAAGTTCAACCTAATAAAAAAATAAATAAAAATAGAAATAGTGATGGTTATGCTGCAAAGACAAGTCAATGAGGTAAAAAGACGAATAAATCGGCACCGAACCTTTGTTCACGCTGTGGTAGCTCACATTGGTGCAATGACTTCCTTTTCCGTGTTAATTCCTGTATGAATTGCAAAAATGTCGGACATAAAAGTTCGCATTGCAGAACAGGTAGATGAAACAAAATACGGGTTCAAAACACTAGGACAAAAAATGAAAAATGCATGAACATAAAAGTATTGTACAGGTGAAATTTGTCGATAAAACAGAAAAGTTCAACTTGACTCGGGTTCAGAAGTCTTCATAATAAATTTACATTCGTGGAGAATCTTAAATAAACCCATCTTATTAAGAACTATCAGGTTGACTAGCACAGTGATTTGTGAAATAATTAAATTGGAATCATAATTATTCACAAATGTGTCCCTAATAGGAAAATACTAAAAAACTAAAAATACTAGAGCTGAAAGATTAAAATAATATTTTCAGTTCGCACTGGATGCAGGCATTTGATTTATGGAAACAAGCGGAACCCTGTGGAAATTCTACAGTGTTTTCTTCATCAATCTGTATAATTCACTGTTAATAATATTATCCGGTTGCTAGAAATATGCACGTATTTTACCAACAAAAGGTTTGCTTGACGGGATGGAAGTATATATATATATATATATATATATATATATATATATATATATATATATATATATATATATATATGTGTGTGTGTATTCATATTACTCGGTTGCCAGGGCAAACACTGTCTCTTCAGCAGTCACCATTCGTCGCCACTCCCTTCTTACTCGCCCCCCTTCATCCCCGTTGCCAGGGGCAAAAGTAAATACTAAATCTTCTAAAATAAGTGTGTCACATCGTGACACACAACATAAATATCACACACTATATCGTATTAATATATAAATAATTATAATAATAATAATAAGAAGAAGAAGAAGAAGTAGAAGAAGAAGTAGAAGAAGAAATTTTTAATATTAAAAAAAAATAATGATAAATAAATACCGTAAGCCTAAAACCGGCCTATTTGGTAAGCGTTTCCGCGTCTCCTCCTCCTTCCACAATGCCCTCTACCTACCACGTTAAAGCGACAGGAGCCAGCGGGTTAGTTAATAGTTTAATTAAGTTAAGTATTATCCATTTAGCAACTTCATTTAGTTAGCTCAGTTCTACAGTCAACGCTTTCCATGTTAATGTTACGGTTTCAATTCCAAGTCTCTCCGTCCAATTTAATTGTTGATTTTTTTAGGAGCGTGATACACGTACGTACACATATATAGATCGCCAAGGAATACATTTTGTAAAAAAAAAAAATAGTCGAGCAACGGAATCAGACAAACTGCAGCGAAAATAAAAAATATTTTCCTTTGTTTTGTTTTTTCTGGCGGTTTTGGGTGCTGCAATTAAACTTAAATAAAATCTACAGCCGGTATTTAAAAAAGAAAGAAAAGTACCCTTCGCCTCGACGAAAAATATAAACGAGGAACTAGACCGACTAGTAGAGACTGGTATTTTATCAAAAGTACAACACAGCCAGTGGACAGCACCCCCGGTTTATGTAAACAAAACATCTAATGAGATTCGCGTGGTGCAGATTTTTCAACGGGTTTGAATACAGCTCTAGAAGACATTCACTACCGACTGCACAACCCCGGTGAATAGTTCTCAAGTTTTAATGGAGATATCATTTTTTTCTAAAATAGACCTAAGTGAAGCATACCTCGAAATACCGGTGAATGAAGATAGTTCCAAGCTGTTATGTATAAACACACATCGTGGGTTATATAAATTCGAAAGGTTAACTTTCGGAGTGAAAGTCCGCCATCCATTTTACAACAAGTAATGGATACAATGCTGGGCGGACTGAATTTGGCTATAGCGTATATTGATGACATTTGTATTAAAGGGCAAATATATTGAACAACACCAGAAACATGTAAATCAAGTGTTTGTTAGAATCCAAGATTATGGGTTCAAAGTAAAAGAAACATGTGATTTTTTTCCTGGAGGAAATAAAATACCAAGGTCATTTGATCGATAAGGACGGCAGAAGCCCGGACCCAGAAGGGGCTACCGAGTAAAAACATGCTAACGCTAAAAAAAGTCACGACATTACAGAGTTTCCTGGGACTAGCAAATTACTACCAGGCCTTTAACCTAGAAATGCATAATTTGCGCGCTCCATTAAATGAGTAATTATTATCATTATTATTATTATAATATTATTATATTATTACAACCTGGGTGTTGACACCTGAATGCCACGATGCGTTTAATGAAACTATAGAAAGGCTTACGCAAGGTTATTGCTAATTCATTACGATCCAGAATTGGAGACAATCGTGGCTAGCGACGGTACTTCAAAGGTTTAGGAGCGGGTACCCTACATATGATGCCGGATTGAACTCATACACCCATTGCACATAAATCTAGAACCTTGCTCCCGGCGAAAAAAACAGTATTCTCAAATCGAGAAAGGGGCATTAACAATTACATTTGCGGTAAAAAGATTTCACCGATACATACATGGTAGACGATTTACTTTACAGACATGTTATCAGCCGGTAATTACAATTGATGGATGAAAAAAAAACTACCGGTATATACGGCTGATATGCGAACAAGATGGGGAACATACTCATTAAATTACAACTTAAAGATGCAGACTTTGCCTTCAAATAAAATATATCATGCAGATGGATTGTCAACACTCGTGACAAAATAGAGAGATACTCTAGAAGACACAGTGATCGCGTCCCTTAAAACAGAAGGAGATTTTAAAGAGAGTTTGTGCAACGCAGTGAGAGATCTCTCGCTGACGCTATATTAGATAACAAATAGTTCACAAAGATCAATTTATCACCAGCACAAAAATGAAAATGGTAGATTAAGATGTACATGTGGCAAAGCCTGTTTACTCTGTATAAGATACTCATGCACAACGAAAGGGTGGTCATCTCAGAAAAACTACGAAAGAAAATTCTAAAAAGATGTTCATGTTGGTCATCCAAGGAGGTGTGTTTACTGGCTAGATATGGATGACGACATTGAAAAGGTAATAAAGCTGTTTAAAGACTCTGCCTTGGCGGCAAAATCACCGCATATAAAACATAGTCCATGGCCCAAGGCCGACCGTCCGTGGAAAAGAATCCACGTGGATTTCGCGGCACCACTGGAAGGTGTTTAATACTTAATCGTAGTCGACAGTTTTTCGAAGTTGCCCGAGTTAATACGTTGCAAGAGCCCCACATCGGAGGTTACGATAGGATTCCTACATGAACTATTCGCCTGTTTAAGGGTAGTGGATTGCCTGGTGAGTGATTATAGGGCGCAGTTCACATCATCAGATTTTGAGGAGTTCTGCGCGACGTTTAAAATCAGCAATATAAACACTCCCCCTTATCATCCTAGGTCAAACGGCTAGGCGGAACGCACTAAAAAGGCCAGGGATTCTCCTAAGGATAAGGCTTTGCAACAATTTCAGCAAGTATATAGAATTACTAAAAACGCAAACGTACCATCTTTATTTTTCCCCGCAGAAATGATGTTTTCGCGGAAAGTGAAGTCCGTGTTTTATAAGTTACTACCTAAACAAAATAATTATCATCGTATCTCTACGGTATTGAAGAAAAAAAACAGCCAAGGAGATAGGGTATACTTTAAGATGCACAGAAAACACGCACAGTTCTGGGAACCCGGTAAAATCGAAAAGAAGATCGGGTCGATGGTCTATATTATAAGAGGACCACAGTGAACGTAACTGACAGCTCTCCACAAGTAAAATACCTGATGGATATGATATATAACTTGCCAGCCCCCCAGATAGCCACACAGAAACGGCAGCCCTAAAATAACGAACGGCTTCGGACTACATAGAGATAAATCCGAAAAAGGAAACGTTACTAAGACACCTGAGGATGTAACGCTTGGAAGGGCATGTTATGGTTTCGTACCTGTACGAAGTACAAATGGACTCGTCTATCCATAACACAATTCGAGAAGCATTTCAACTCTTGTCTTCTTCCATCCCAGTTCTATACTATTAGTCCAGAATACAAGTTATTGTGTATATAATCTTTTTCGTCAATGATATGTTTTTTTCCTGTAACCCCGTGCGTTCGTGTCTTATTTCGGCTTCTAACATGGTAACAACAATGTTAATCATGTTTTACGTGTGTTAGATTACACTGGTCAACAAATTTTTATTTTATTTCTTTGGCAGACCATCTAGGAGTGTTTTCTGGGGTTTTGCCAGATTGGTTCTAGTTTAGAAGATACTGATAGCCCCAAATAAGCCTAAACTGCTAAAATTCTCCCTGAAATACTTTAATATAGAAGCAGTAAATAATAATTTTCTGATATTATTGAATCATTATAATGATTATGTATATATTGAAGTATTTCAGGGAGAATTTTTATATAATTATTTATATAGGGAGAATTTTTATATAATTATATACTGTAATTACTAAATAACATGTTCCATAAATATAGTTGCAGTATAAATTAAACAGTAATTAAGAATTTTCTTTTTAATTCCACAGTTGAAAATGAGTTCCAGAGAGAAAATGAGTTCTTCTAGAAGAAGTTGCAGATATGAACCGGATGTCTTTTGTTACATCTGTGGACAGTATATGATGGCACAACAAAAGAGGAATATTACAGACTTTGTCAAGAGGGCGTACAAAGCATACTTCGATATGATACTTGGTCACCAAGACAAGTCTTGGGCCCCTACATATGGTGTGCAAAACCTGTGTAGAAAGTCTCCGCGGTTGGACCTACGGTAAGCTGAAGTTGAAGTTTGCTGTACCAATGGTGTGGAGAGAGCCCAACAATCATTTTGATGACTGCTACTTCTGTCTCAATGACATGACGGGGTTTAACAAGCACAATAAAGCAAATTGGCAGTATCCGAGCCTGGATTCTTCTATCCGTCCTGTTGCGCACTCTGAGGATGTACCTGTGCCTGTTTTCACCAGTTTGCCTGAAATCGATGAAACCGAAGAGATTCCAGCTGATCTTTCAATATCAAGTGATGATAGCTGTAGTGACTATGAAGAACCCTCAAATGGCCTTCAGCTTTTCAATCAATCTGAACTTAATGACCTAGTGCGAGACCTTTGTTTGTCGAAGGAGCAGTCTGAAGTTCTTGCATCACGACTCCAAGAGAAAAAACATTCTTGATGCTGGCACAACAGTAACATACTATAGGACAAGGGAAGGCAGCTTGCTTCGTTTCTTTTCTAAAGAAGACGACCTGGTCTTTTGTAATGACGTTTCTGCACTTCTTAACTGCATGGGGATCTCATCATATGACCCAGCAGATTGGCGTCTCTTCATAGATAGCTCGAAAGCAAGTCTAAAAATTGTACTTTTGCACAATGGCAATAAGTTTGCTCCTGTACCAATTGGCCATTCTACCAAGATGAAAGAAGAGTATGATGCTATCAAATTTGTTCTTGAAAAGCTGAATTACAACACTCATAAATGGCTGATTTGTGTGGACTTGAAAATGGTGAATTTTCTGCTTGGTCAGCAAAGTGGGTACACAAAGTATCCCTGCTTTCTTTATTTGTGGGATAGCAGAGCAAGAATCCAGCACTGGAGAAGGGAGAACTGGCCAGAACGAAAAAGTATCGAAGTCGGCACAGCCAACGTCATCAATGAGCCTTTGGTACCCAGGGATAGAATCATCTTCCCTCCATTGCACATAAAACTAGGGCTCATGAAGCAGTTTGTTAATGATTGCTTCAAGTACATATGCAGGCAATTTCCAGGTCTTTCCATCGAAAAAGCTAAAGGTGGCATCTTCGATGGACCTCAGATTCGAACGTTCATGAGGGATTCTGACTTCACTAATCATATGAACACGGTTGAGTTAAATGCTTGGGTGTCCTTCACAGATGTAGTGACAAACTTTTTGGGAAATCACAAAGCTGACAATTACAAGCAATTGGTCCGTAAGATGCTTACTGCATACGGAAAACTAGGGGCAAATATGAGCATTAAAGTTCATTTCTTGTTAAGCCACCTCGACAGATTTCCTGGTAATCTTGGTGATTACAGTGAGGAGCAGGGAGAGAGATTCCATCAAGACATCAAAACAATGGAAGAGAGGTATCAAGGCAAATGGGATGAGCACATGATGGCAGACTACTGCTGGAACCTTTTGAGAGACTGCTCAAAAGTTGCTCACAAGCGAAAATCGTATAAACGTCAATTTTAGTTTTGTGAATAAAATATTGTTTTGTGTGTTCATTGTAACTAAGAATCTAGTGTATAATGCTTTGCATTAATTTATGATATATAACTGATTATGTAAATGTTTTTTTTCACTTGGAGAGTTAAAATTCAGCAAATTTTTAGCAAATTTTTTGTATATCCTCGAAATCTATGAAAAGTGTTCAGTTATAGGATAAATGAAATGATGTTATATCTAACTTAACTTGTTAGATTGAGATTTTACACTGTCTTTGTGGTTTAAGATCATCATAAAAATCAATATCTGACATTTATGCACTATTTAGCCGTTTTTTGTACGTTTAGCTATGGTCGTGAATGGGTGATTTCAGACAAACGACCACCTGTAATAACTCAAAAACTAGAGCCAATTTGAAAAAACTAATGTCAGATTCGGATTCAGCGCCCTTGAAAACCCCAGAAACCAGTCTTACTTTGCCTGCCAAAAATATTGTGTTTACCAGTGTTATCAACGTTTCTCTATATGAAATAGTGAAAAGGCGTATTTTCATATTTTGATTCAATGTTACAACTAATCGTTAATTTTATACATTTGAATAGAAATGTTAAATAACATAGAAAGCGAGTTCATGACTATGTATGTAGACACAGAATACTATAATGGGCATCTATATATTTACATGTTGTATGTTTAAGAGTTATATATTACACTGGAATACTTATTTTTATACAGAGTTTGAATAGTCATCTATGTTTATTTCTCTTTTTTAGATCGGTATTTTATTTCTATGCATCCCACAATAACGAATATTTGTTGTGTGATATGGCTGCATTTGAATTCGAATGTTAAGTTTTGTTTAACATAACATGGTGTTTCATCGCGTTTAATGTGTTGTGTTTTGAATCTAAATAAAATATAATTTGTTGCAACTTGTGTATTATCAATATTGCTTCAAGATTTGATTATTAATATTAATTTTGCCGTTTTATTTGTTGTTCTATTATTTGAATATATAATATACCATTATGTATACTTTTTTTTTACTTTAGAACAGTATAAGATAATGAAATACATTAGGAGTATATATATATATATATATATATATATATATATATACGTAATATATAAATACACATATATATACATATAGTTATATATATATATATATATATATATATATATATATATAGAGAGAGAGAGAGAGAGAGAGAGAGTGAGAGAGAGATAGAGAGAGAGAGAGTTATTCGGTTCGTCTTATATATAGATGACAAAGTGGTTTACAAAGCCTATTGTAATATCCATTTGATAGCGGAGCGACGATTATAGTCACATACGACTACACATTTAACATATGACTTTGATTAACATATACCTCTATCTTTAATAAAATGTATATGTGTATGTATATATATATATTTGTGTGCATAGTACTCTTACGTACACAATGACCACGTATATATATATATATATATATATATATATATATATATATATATTAGAGGTAAAAGATGAGCATAACACATTGTAAAGATAAAATATTTATTAAAAACATAAAAAGTCTAGAGCAAGGAGCCTCAATTTAAGTATCGCTTTCTTTTTCAAGCATTCATCCATAAATTTACGGATGCTTTTATTCTTATTTTTATTTCATTTTGTCCTGACGTGTTATTAGATAACATCCACTTTGACTTTACGCTCACACCTCAACATTAGACTATTCACCTCTGGCCCTCTTTTTGTTATTTACTTCTACTTTGTTTTACTTCATATAACATTTTAAGTTAATTTGTTGCTGATAATATTTATAATCGCATTGTCGGCTTCCCCATCCTCTGATGAGAGAAATGTTTTCTTTGAAAATGCATAGATAAAGGATATGCGGCTCCTTGCTCTGAACTGTTGATGTTTTTAATAATTATTGTATCTGTACAATGTGTTATTCTCATCATTTACCTTTAATATAAATCGCTTTATTTTATAGATTGAGCTGTACACTAATTTAATTATCGTTATAATTCTACACTTTAATATTATATATATATATATATATATATACATATATATATACACATATATATATATATATATATATATAGATATATTTATATATATATACAAATACATACACCCACCCACACACAGATATACATATATATATATATATATATATATATATATATATATATAGATAACCACATATATACATATATATATATATATATTTACATATATATATATATATACCTATTTACATATATATATATATATATATATATATATATATATATAAAGTATAAAGGTATACTCAAAAAAGAATAACAGGGAAATACCAGTAGAGTGCTCAATTAAATTAAATTAAGAGCGTAATATTTTTATTTTAAAACACAGATTTTAATCAGACATGGGCCAGTGGTTTCTGACAAGAAACGGGTTTAATTCCCGATTCCGTCTTCTTTCACATAGTCTGAAACAGTAAATAATGGAATTTCTTCAAAAAACACTTATAACCGTTATGCTTCGCTATGCACACAGAATTTTGAAATGGAGGGCCGGCGAGACGCTTAGATCAGAAAAGGCCGTTAAGTGAGAGATGCTATATTTAGAACTGAAGAACGAGAAGGAAGGAAGAAAATAGAAAGAAAGAAAAGAGAGAAAGAAAGAAAGAAAGAAAGAAAGGAAGGGAAAAATAAAAAAAATATTAAATAAAATTAAATTTATAATAATAAATTATTATTTTTATATTTATATATATTATTTTTATATGTAGAACATAATTAAGGTACGCAACTCTAATTAATTAAATTATCTAAAAAAGGGGAGGTAACTATTTTTTATTATGTAAAATATATATATGTATATATAAATTTCCGATTGTTTCAATTAATAAATATCAATTAAAAGTAAAAATATAAAAATTTCTGTGTACATAGCATTTCATAACGGTTATAAGGGTGTTTTGATGAAATTCCATCATTATACTATTTCAGACTATTCTGAAGAAGACGGAATCGGGAATTAAACCCGTTTCTTGTCAGAAACCACTGGTCCATGTCTGATTAAAATCTGTATTTAAAAATATATATATATATATATATATATATATATATATATATATATATCTGTGTGTGTGTTTTTGTACACGACCACTCCATCTCAGTATTACTTCCTATGTTTTTTTATGAGAAAATGATCATTAAATAGCGGATTAACTTTTTTTTATTATTTTCTATGAAGTTATCAACTGCAGCTTTATATTTTACCGGTTTATTTATTCATTATTTACTTACAAATCTCTGTACTTTACTTGTCAACTCGCTTGCTGTTTTCATTACGTAACATTTCAAGAATTTGCGAGTAAAACATTAGGGACCACAAATTGCGTGAGCTGTAGACGGCTGACATGGTTAACGCCTTGAGGTATTTCGAGAGCTAAACGTTCGCGTGTCTAAACGCCACTCTTTGCATTCCTAATGCAAAATGGGATATTCCCTGGTTTCCACCGAATCACTGTGAGGTGATGTATCATTCGTATTAACGAATGGAAACTAGGTGATTTTCTTAAATGTACTCCACTGTTGTTTTGGGAACACGCTTCATCCATTCGAGTTATATTCTCATTCATGAGAAAATAAAAGAATAAGATGTTCGTTCGTTCGTTATTCTCAGTGTTCAATCGTGTTGCTTTTATAATACAAGAGGGCAAGGAAAAATAATCTGAAAAAATAAAAATGCTGAATATAAATTTCTGTACATTAGTATACGACCTACCGAAGGATATTTTAAGAGATGCAATTCCGATCTCTCTCAACTCGCTCTATCTCTCTCTCTCGTACTCTCTCTCAATCTCTCTATTTTTCTTTCTCTCTCTTTCTATTTCTCTCTCTCTCTATTTCTCTATCTATATATATATATATATCTATTTTCTCTCTCTCTCTCTCTCTATATATATATATATATATATATATATACATATGTGTATGCCTCTCTGTCCCTCTCTCTCTCTCTCTCTCTATATATATATATATATATATACATGATAATTTTATTTACACAGACATGTACAAAATCTGCGACACTGGCATGTCGATGTTATCGATCAACAGTTACTATAAACTGAGATCTCATAAGGCAGAGTTAGAATCCGATCTTAACCTCAGATCATATTTGGAGAGAATGAAGTGGAGGGGTAGAGACAGAGAAGAAGAAGGAAAGAATTTAACATTTCAAAAATTAAAGCCGTTAAAAAATTAAAATTAAAAATTAAAAATTAAAAAATCTAAAAATCTAAGGTCTAGAATCTGAAACAGACAGGGCAAATAAATAAATAAATAAATAAATAAATAAAAAAATAAAAATATATGGTGGAAAGAGGAACAAATAATGATGAGGGGAGAGACACATAGAGGAAAAAAGAAAAAGAAAAAGAAGGAGAGAGAGAGGGCGTCTGTTGATTTAGATCGGGAGGGAAGGAGGGGGGTGGTAGACATGCACGAATTAGGTGTCAAAAAACCGTCGAGTTTATAAATGTATTTTTCCAAGTGAACTGTAGTATGCGTGCGTGCAAACTGGGCTGATTGTTATATTGGTTGGGGCGGTGATAAAATGTGTCGCGGTTCTGGGTTTATATTGTCTTTATAATTTGTCTGGAGTTAATTTGAATAAATAAGTATATTCGTTAAATGTAACAGGAATAGTAGTAGTAATAACAACAACAATAATAATAATAATAATAATAATAATAATAATAATAATAATAATAATAATAATAATAATAATAATAATAATAATAATAATAATAATAATAGTAGATACCCCTAATAATGCAGGTGAAATAATGAAATAATAATAAATGAAGTATAATAAAAATACTAAAAAATACCAAAAAATATTAAAAAATATAACTAAAAGAATAACTGGAAAATGCTGGCGTTATTAATTATTAATAATAATAGTAATAATAATAATAATAATAATAATAATAATAATAATAATAATAATAATAATAATGATAATAATAATGGTAATAATAATAATAATAAAAATAATAATAGTGGTCAATAATATTTTAGAGTTTATAAAAATAATAGTTTAGGAAAGAAATAGAATAATTAAGGAATATTAGGAATCCTAGGGGGTAGTGATTATCATAATAATATTAAATAATGATAAGATAATGTTTGCCGATATTATGATATGGGTTAATGGTTGCAATAATGCTGATCATATAAAAATAGTGGTTTAACAGACAACAGTAATCAGAGTGGTAATCCCAGTATTATTAACAATAGTAATGATGATAGTGAAAAATTATAGAAGTAGTCATAATGGTGGCAATAACAACAATAATAATAATAATAATAATAATAATAATAACAATAATAATAATAATAATAATAATAATAATAATAATAATAATAATAATAATAATAATAATAATAATGTTTATCAAGATAATTATCGTTATCAGTGGTGACACCATGTCTGACGTTACTATCATAGTTATTGTTATTTGCAGCAATGAAATTAACAGTAGCACTATTATTATTAATAATATTGAGATTGCCATGTTTTACCGTTACCTTACTTTTGCCTCCACTGCCATTTTTATTATCTTTATAATCTTGTTCAGACGTTTCCATTATAAATTTACATACATGGAGGAGATTAAATAAACCTACTCTATCAAGAACAAACAGGCTGGCAAGCACACTTACTGGTGAAAGAATTACATTTGAAGGAGCATTAATCACAAATGTGTCCCTAATGGGAAATACTAAAAAACTCAAACTACTGGTACTGAAGGATTCGAATAATCTTTTTGGTTCAGATTTTATGCAGGCATTTGATTTATGGAAGTTGCCGATAAATACATTTTGTAAGAAAATAAATAGTCGAGCAACAGAATCGGAAAAACTACAACGAGAATTAAAAAAATCGTTTCCAGAGGTTTTTTCTGGCGGTCTTGGATGCTGCACTAAAATGACTGCAAAATTCCGTCAAAAAGAAAATGTACTTCCGGTATTATAAAAGAAAGGAAAGTACCCTTCGCCTCGATTGAAAAAATAAACGCTGAATTAGACCGACTGGTAAAGATGGGTATTTTATCAAAAGTACAACACAGCCAGTGGGCAGCACCCACGGTTTATGTAAAGAAAAAATCTAATGAGATTCGTGTATGTGCAGATTTTTCAACAGGACTGAATACTGCCCTCGCGGACTATCACTACCCACTCCATACCCCGGAAGAAGTGTTTACAAGCTTAAATGGAGGAAGATTTTTTTCAAAAATAGACCTAAGTGAGGCATACCTACAAGCACCGGTGGATAAAGATTGTTCTAAGCTGTTATGTATAAACACACATCGTGGTTTATATAAATTCGAAAGATTAGCGTTCGGAGTTAAGGTCGCGCCGGCCATTTTCCAACAAGTAATGGATACAATGCTGGGCGGGCTCGATTTCGCAATAGCGTATTTCGATGACATCTTGATTAACAGCAAAGATATCGAACAACACCAAAAACATGTAAATCAAGTGTTTGCGAGAATCCAAGATTATGGGTTCAAAGTAAAAGAAGAAAAATGTGATTTTTTCCTGGAGGAAATAAAATATCTGGGTCATGTGATCGACAAGGACGGCAGAAGACCAGACCCAGAAAGGGCTACCGCAATAAAAAACATGCCGGCGCCAGAAAACGTCATGACATTACAGAGTTTTCTGGGCCTAGCAAATTACTACCAGGCTGTTATCCCAGAAATGCATAATTTGCGTGCTCCATTAAATGAGCTATTAAGAAAAGGTAAAGCCTGGGTATGGACACCTGAATGTCAGGATGCATTTAATAAAATCATAGAAAGACTTACGTCAGAGTTATTTCTAACACATTACAACCCAGAATTGGACATAATCGTAGCTAGCGACGCTAGTTCATATGGTTTAGGAGCATGTATCCTACACAAAATGCCTGATGGAACCCGTAAACCCATTGCACATGCATCAAGGACCTTGCTCCCAGCGTAAAAAACAGTATTCTCAAATCGAGAAAGAAGCCCTAGCAATACTATTTGCAGTAACAAAGTTTCACCGATACATACATGGTAGACAATTTACCTTACAGACAGACCATAAGCCGCTAATTACAATTTATGGATCTAAAAAAGGCCTACCTGTATATAAAGCTAATAGACTACAAAGCTGGGGAACTATCTTATTAAACTACAACTTTAAAATGCAACATTTGCATTCAAATAAAATCTATCATGCAGATGGATTGTCGAGATTAGTGCCAAAACAGAGTAAGACTCTAGAAGACACAGTGATTGCGTCTCTTCAAACAGAAGGAGATTTTAAAGAGATTTTGTGCAACGTAGTGAGAGAGCTCCCGGTGACACTATACGAGATAAAAAAAAGAAGCTCAAGAGGATGAATTTATCACCAGAACAAAACTGAAATTTGTAGATAAGGATTTACATGCGGCAAAGAGTTTCTTACTCTGTGATGACGTACTCATGCATAACGAAAGGGTGGTCATCCCAGAAAAACTACGAAAGCAAATTCTGAAATAATTTCATGTTGGCAATCCAGGGATAACCAGGATGAAGGGGTTAATGAGGAGTTTTGTGTACTGGCCAGGTATGGACAATGACATTGAAAAAGCAGTAAAGCTTTGTAAAGGCTGTGCCTTAGCGGCAAAAGCACCGCATATAAAGCATAGCCCATGGCCAAAGACCGACCGTCCGTGGGAAAGAATTCACGTGGATTTCGCGGGACCATTGGAAGGATTTTACTACTTAATCGTAGTCGACAGTTTTTCAAAGTGGCCCGAGGTACTACGTTGCAAGAGTCCCACGTCAGAGGTTACGATAAGATTCCTACATGAACTATTTGCCCGTTTTGGGGTAGTGGATTGTTTGGTGAGTGATAATGGGACACAGTTCGCGTCATCAGATTTTGAGGAGTTCTGCGCTACGTTTCAAATAAGACATATAACGACGCCCCCGTATCATCCTAGGTCAAACGGCCAGGGGGAACGCTTCGTAGACACATTAAAAAGAGCATTAAAAAAGGCCGGTGACACTCCTAAGGAGAAGGCTTTACAA
Organism: Sepiola atlantica; assembly: GCA_963556195.1. Lineage (NCBI taxonomy): Eukaryota > Metazoa > Mollusca > Cephalopoda > Sepiida > Sepiolidae > Sepiola > Sepiola atlantica. Next base: position 130,216,341 of record OY744526.1, on the reverse strand, counting down.
AAATTCTTACAAGTATATAGAATTACAAAAAACATGAACATAGCATCATCATCATCCCCCGCAGAGATGATGTTTGCGCGGAATGTGAAGTCCGTGTTTGATAAATTATTACCTAAACATAATAATTATGACCGAATCTCTACGGTACCGAAGAAAAAATACAACCCAGGAGATAGGGTATATTTTAAGATGTTCAAAAACAATGCATCGTTCTGGGAACCCTGTATAATTGAAAAGAGGATCGGATCGATGGTCTATATCATAAAAGGACCACGGTTCTCGCATAAGAGACATCTAAATCAGATCAGAAAAAGACTGTCAGACGACACTTACAGCGCCCCACAAGGAGAAGACGTGATGGACGTGATATATGACACCTTACACTTACCAGCACCCCAGGTAGTCACACGTAAACGACAACCAAAAAGAAAACGAATGGCTCCGGACTACCTAGAGATAGATACGAAAAGGAAACGTTATTAAGACTCCTGAGGAGGTAAGGCTTGGAAGGCGGGTGTTATGGTGCCGTACCTACCTACAAAAGAACTAATGGACTCGTCCACCTTATAAATACGGGAAGCACGTGATACTTGTTCTCTTCTTCCCAGGCAAACCGGCAATGGCGGTTGAGAGCACATCTCTTTGTATCTCTTTCTTTCTATTGTATAATATATACCTTTGTTCATTTAAACCATGTGTTCCTGTGTCATTCATTCGGCATTACCCAGGTCCACAACAATATATATATATATATATATATATATATATATATATATATATATATATATATATACATATGTGTGTGGGGGTGGGGGGTGTGTGTTCTAGGTAAACACCTAATAATTGATAGCAAATAAAATAGAGCTCATTCGACCGATATGTATTCAGTAATAATCCTTAGTATACAAAATATAAAATTAAAGAGAAAAGGCCACATTTTGAAAATTAAATGCCGATGAAGAATAAGTGTATGAAATGAATTTCGTTCAATAAATACAGTAGACACATTAAAAATGACAATTGTAATGTAAGGATGTAAGAAGTTAACAAATAGGTTCATTTGAAGCGAATCAAAGATTTTCTGAAGTTTTTTCGGCTGGCAAGAGAACGCCGTTGCAAGAAGATAGCCATGGATTCAACCATTTACAAATAAGGGTGAATTCAGTGTATTTACTTACTTCCAACCGCAGGAAAGTATGACAGAATGGAAGAAAGTAAACGAAAAGGCAGCTTCCAAGCGGAAAATAGTCCATGCAGTTCCGTCGGTTTTCTCTTGTAGTTCTGCATCAGACAATTGACAATAAACTAACCCCTCTCAAAAGAAGGAAAGTAAGGCATCGCATCCTGTGACAACCTAATACATAATATGTCAATCTGACAGATAAAGGCAACAACACAAGCCAGTCACTACTAAACTGATTGTCGATAACGTATCTCAACTGGTATCCAGGCGCCACAAATATCGGCAAAGTTCACAGAGTGGACCATTTTCTAATCCTCTCAATGTTCTACCTGTCATGGTTACTTACCTATGTACAACATGGACTATTCCTCTTTGCTAAATAAATGCCAACGGCAATTAACTCTCGCCGGATTCCAGTAACATAGTCGAACTCTACTTAGCAGGCGAATATTTCTTCCCTCTGTACGCTATGTGCTTAATACCCTTGTTTCTACTTCATACCGTGTGTGTGTCTTCATTTCGGCCCCTTTAACATGGCCAAAAAAACTTGACGACGAAGGATTCGAAGATCTATCTTCTTCCTATTTTCTAACAACCAGACAACAACTGGCAATCTGGAATTACGTCAATTTTTCCCACGTACTCATCTTTGAACAAACGAATGAAAAAAAAAGCCAGCGTAAGACAAACACTGGCAAATGCACGATTAAATTAAAGACGAACGTGGATAAAGCTACACAAGCACTAAAGTTTTTTAAAAAAGCTTATCCGGCGGACAAAGAAAAAGAAATCTCTAGAATCGGATTTTTTAGGCAAGTAAATTCACGTGATTTTGTTTGTTCTTCGTCTTTTACGAAAAAATATCAACTAAGTTATTTTTCTAGCGAAATACTCGTGAGTCATTATTTTATTCCGGTACTGAGTTAAGATTTTTAACAAAGGAATGTAATACAATTATTTTTCTCTCTAAAGAGAAAAAAATACTACCGCCGAAATTAAAAACTTTTTTTTTTTTGTCCAGCAAAAAAGAAAACAAAAGGGCTGTCATTTTTTTCCGGTTGAAAAACTAATTACGTTAGCAGCGTAATATAAAAGAAAAAAAGCTTTATGGTATAAAGACACAACAGTAAACATGGAAGATTTCAAAGCTATGATGTTAGAACTCGTTTAATTCCAACCGAACAATATATTCAAATGAAAGCTAGGTTTCAAGAGAAACTGCTTGTCCAACAACAAAACACCGACGAACAACGACTAAAAGCTGATGAAAAACAACACAAGTTGCTACAAACAATATCGAATAGGAGTTAAAATACCAAGAACGAATACCCATTTTCCCAAAATACTGTTTGGAGTACAAATGACAATTTTTCTTATTCTGCAGGCAACGATAGACCATTCGCTTCCTATTTTAGAAGGTATAGAAATCTATACAAGATAGATTGCGAAAATTGGGCAGACGCTAAAAAAGTTCGATTACTCCTTCGTAAATTAGGGACCATCGAACATACAATGTTCGTTGACTTCATATTACACCCTAAGTAATTGACGGAGTTATTAAGCCCCCAAATGTCCCTTTTTTTACAAAAGATGGAAGTGCATACATTTTACGAGAAAAGATTGCGAGGATTACATGACTTTCGCATCAATAGTAAATAACCACTGTGATAATTGTAAGATTGCCGAACTAAGCGCAGATGATTTCAAATGTTTAATTTTTGTGCAAGGACTGCTATCAGCTAAAGACACCGAAGTAAGACGCAGTGTAGCCACACAGAGACAGAGAAAAAGTGTGGGAGATGAAACGAGAGAGAGAGAGAGAGACACGAGATGAGAGGAAGACAAAGAGTGACGTAGTAATTTGAGACTAATCAATGTGTACACTTTATTTCAGTTCAACAAATTACAAGTTACACAGTGACTAAGCGTACGATTCGATTATATTTTAGAGGGCGGAGCTTTTTTTAACATACTTCACTCCAAACAAGGCAGACCTCCACCGTAGACGTAAGGGGCTACTGAGAAAAAAGAAAAGGTGAGAAAGTAGGGCGTAAACCAAAATGGGGATCTGCGCAGCGAGATTCTGTTTACATTAGTTTTACATGTCTGCATGTTTGTACTGTCGGAGAAACAATGGGAAGGGAGGGAGTTCAGGAGGCCAGCAGCACGAGGAAATACGTTATTTTAGTAGAAGGCTCTCGGCCATCTGGGGACCTCCACAGTGAATGAATGAGATTTAGTTGATTGTCGAGTTAGTCTAGTGAATTTACGTCGATGGGGCATCAGAGTAGCCAATTCATCGGAGCATAATCCATTGAAGTATTCGTAAAACAAGCACAAGGATGCTAAATTGCAGCAATGGGACAGTGACTGGATCTTTGTTGACAGTGAGGGACCTATAAGGTTGGCAATTCTTTTTTGGACCTTGTAAAGGAGGGAGAGACTAGTAGATGATCCTCAGCCCAGATGTGAAAACAATATTCCACGCATGGGCGGATGATAGCTTTGTAGAGATACAAGATAATGTCAGGTGTGAGGAGTTTACTAGCATGATAGAGGGACCCAACCTTCTTTGCGGTAGCCTTGGCAATGTATTCAATGTATTTGTTTCAAATTAATGTTACCTGTGAAGGTTAGGCCGAAGAGTTTGAATGATAAACGCTCAGGTAGGGTGTTATTGGCCATGACAATCGGTAGTTCGAAAGGTTCCTTGTAGTTATTGAAGGAAAATAGCTTTGCCTAAGCGCATTAAAAGTTACCAACCATGTATAACCCCAATCCACTACTAACTGGACGTTATTTTATAAAGATTCAGCTATTGCCTCGGTTATGATCGTGTCGGTTTTTGCAACATGGCGAGAGTAAAGTGGTGTGTCGTCAGCAAATAAACCAATCTCAGATTCTATGTCATCAGGGGGATCGTTTATATAGATCAGGAAAAACAAGGGTCATGTTGTTTAGATGAACAGTCATCGAGTACAACCTGGATTTTTCTTTTATCAAGGAACTATCTAATTAGATTAAGCAATGGCTCAGTAATACCGTATTTTCAGGAGAAGCCCTTTATGCCATACCTTGTCGAACGCCTTGGATATATCAATCGCTACTTCCCTAGCTTCTCCTGCCT
>OY744526.1:130194531-130204531 GCA_963556195.1 Sepiola atlantica | reverse complement strand
AGTTTGAACATTTGCGGACATGATTCATCAATTACATCTGTCTCATGTATTCGATGCTATTTCATTTCACTCTATGTTCATAAATAACACTTTTCTCGTCATTCTATGAGTGAGTACATTTTTTGAGACACCCTGTATATATATATATACATATATATATATATACATATATATATATACATATGTATATATATATATACATATGTATATATATATACATATGTATATATATACATATGTATATATATATGTATATATATATATATATATATATATACACATATGTATGTATATATATACATACATATGCATATATACATGTATATATATATACACATGTATATACATATGTATATATATACATACATATGCATAAACATATATGTATATATATATACATATGTATATACATATGTACATATATATATACATATACATTTATATATATATGTATATACATACCTATATATACACACATATACATATATATATATACATATATATATATGCATATGTATATACATAGATATATATATATATATACATATACATATATACGTATATACCTAAATATATATATATGGAGAGAGAGAGAGAGAGAGAGAGAGAGAGAGAGAGAGAGAGAGAGAGAGAGAGTAAACCAGAATAGTTGCACTAAAATATATAGGTATTACTTAAGGATTGCTATGTGATATATATATTCAGTCAAACGATATCATGACAAAGCGGTCGCCCAGGATTACCTTTAATTTACTGATTCATCCGTTATATGATACATTTAAGTTGATATTCTCTTCGGATGTGTTTTCATCGAGAGATATCGTTCTATGAAATGATTTTTGTTAAGTTATGAATACAATTTTAATTGATTTAATTATTTACATATATCATTTTTTTTGGATTAACCTTTATATTACACTACTTATACGTTTCTTTAAGTAAGTAACCACGTACCTTAAGTTATCTTAAGTGACCTGACAAAGGAAAGGCTGCTTTAAGACTATGTTCCATTGTATATAAATCACCCTCATGCTTTTTCTGAAATCAGTGTAGTCACCTGGTCTGTTTTAGTAGCAACATAATTACAACACATTATATTTCAACTACCATGGTTACTGGTGACTGTTGTGTGCTTCTAAATCTTATTGTCCATTCTCGCTTTGCTTAAAAATAATAAAATATATTTATCTTCTTCGGAATTTTATATAAATATGGCGAATAGTATATTCATATTTAATTAAATACACTGTTCATTTTTGTTATTACTACAAAATATGCAATGCTGACATTTAAGTAAAATTCATTTAAATGAATTCTTTATTTATAAGTTAAAGATGAGATGAGTTGATTTGATATGTGGTAACTTATCTTTAATTGAAAAAATTGGATAAATAGCCAAAAATATTATGTAATCTTCCTCAAATGGGCATGTGTACACTCCATGTGTGCAGTCATGCTTACACAATATAAAACAACACACCTATGCATACATATGAAATGTATGTTTTCTTCTTATTAATACAATTATGTAATACATTTTAATTTAATTCAAAAATATATTTATTGAAAAAAAAAAAAGAAAGAGCATTAAATTAAACCATTTCATTCAAACTTGACTTTTAATATTTGATAGAAAAATAAATGAAAATAGTTTTATACAGAAACGGAAAAATAACAGAATATGCATGATTGTTGTGCTACGCTTTGTAAGTAAATCTCGACTCATTATGTAAATATGCATTCTTTATCATTTACTAATTAGTTCCTGGAATGGCTATATTCGGAACATGTTTTTAAACAATACCCATTGTATCTATAACTGCTGATATGATGTAAGTTCAACTTATGCGTGTGTTTAAAATAAAATGCATGACAGGTTCTTAACTAATAACATAACATTTATTGAAGATTATACTTAATTCATCAACATACTTTACTTCTAATTTAACCTGCTGATTCTCTGATAATTTCATACATTTAGTGTTGTACGATTAGACTGTTACGTTTATATACGCCTACATGCTTATCTGAGAATTTTAAACGGTTCGTAGCAGTGCTTATATTTTCCTTGAACATTGTTTAAAACCACAAAAACATGTATAAAGAATAGGATTCGGGCGAAAACAATTCGAAATTTAACCTATATATATAGCCATCGTTTATATGGCCTTGCAACGAAGTACACTTCTTCTATAATTATGTCATTTTATCTCTCTTTCCGTGCGTTTCCTCTAGATTTCTTGAAAAAACAATTCTGCTATAGAAGAAACACTTTCTTAAAGTGTTATAGTCAAATAAATTACGCATCTTAAAAAACGGTGATAAGCATCATGGCTTGTGGTGTGTGTTCATTTAGTTCATTTTAGCAGTGTAAACTGTTGTTGTCCTGCCATGATATTGTTGATTCGACTGTGGATAATCCATATGTAATCTATTAAAACATATTTACGTAATGATGAGTGTTGATTACGTTAAAACTGATGCAAACAACTTTCAAAATATATGTTGTTTTTGAGCGCTGTGTAATCGAAATCTGTAAAAAAAAACAAGTTACTCAGTCTCATTCAAAACAAGGAATTGACTGCATTCAGATATTAAACTTACTCGGGCATACGACACCTTAATGGACTTATCTTATCTGAGAACATGCTGTATTTAGCATCAGTTATGTATGTGCGGTGGTCTTTAAAGTCAGAATACGACCTCTTTACCGTTATTTCCGACGTGACTGAGAGATTGAACTCATGAAATCGTTGGGTTTACTTGGCCCGTATTTATCTGATGAGACAGCAATATTAAGTCTATGCATTACATATCTGCTCTTTCGTTATATTTTATGATCGGTATGTATGTGTCAGCCACTGGGAGTATTAATCTGTGGGTATAAAACAGTTTTATAATGAATTTGGAGTGTTAGTAATCAAAAAATATATTGTTTAATATTCTGTCGGTATTTAGTAATATATCTTAAATTAATAATTATTTAAGTAAAATACACGAAAATAACATTCTTCTGCATTGCAATCGTAAGCATCCTTATATTTACCCATCACTTACTTATACATAACGAATATACTTAGCTATTCAAACTGTATTTATTTCATAATACACATGAAGCTCAATAGTGTTCCTGTAATCATTGCCATCGTGTTCCTCAATTTTTCCAGGGTATATCAGATACCTTAATAATAAGAAATAACATGAATTACATATTTCCAAACTCTACCATGAATTACAATATATATATATATATATATATATATATATATAAATATATATATATATATATATATATATATATATATATATATAAAAATATATATATATATATATATATATATATATATATATATATATATATATATATATATATATTTATATATATGTGTGTGTGCGTGATGGATAATGACCCTATTGGAGTTGACGTATTTATTGGAAATCGTTGGGTTGCCTTGCGCGAATTAACGTAAGGTTGACCGGTAGTCAAGTACATAATAGAATAGAATCTGTTCTCACAGTCAGAAATCACAGATGTGACTAGGTCATCGTGTGACGAGATCTCAGATAAAAGGTCAACCTGCACTTGCGAGAGGCTCTGTGACGTCACATGCCCTTGCGTGGGAAACAGAGGGATCCGTGGCGTCACTCGTTCTTATTGAGAAGCAAGTTTAGCCAGTCTGGGTTTTGGAGGCTAACCGATGAAACGTGATGGTTACCATGTAGACTACTACAGATGAGGGAAATATTTCACTCAGAAAAATAGGCGACATATATCGTTTCCGCCCTCCATGAATGTTTTAGGGCATAAGTGGTAAGTAACTACTATGAAGAAGTGATTTGCTCTCTCTCTCCCTCTCTCTCTCTCTCTCTCTCTCTCTCTCTCTATATATATATATATATATATAAAGTATAAAGGTATACTCAAAAAAGAATAAAAGGGAAATACCAGCAGAGTGCTCAATTAAATTAAATTAAGAGCGTAATATTTTTATTTTTAAATACAGATTTTAATCAGACATGGACCAGTGGTTTCTGACAAGAAAAGTGTTTTAAATTCCCTATTCCGTCTTCTTCAGCATAGTCTGAAATAGTAAATGATGGAATTTCTTCAAAAAACATTTATAACCGTTATAAAACGCTCTGGACCAAGAATTTGAAATGAGAGGCCGGCCAGACGCTAGGTCAGAAAAATAACCGTTTAGTAAGAGATTCTATATTTAGAAGTAAAGAACCAGAGAGAAAGAAAAGAAGAAAGAAAGAAAGAAAAGAGAGAAAGAAAGAAAGAAAGAAGGAAAGAAGGAAGGGAAAATAAATTAAAATGAAATTAAATGTATAATAATAAAAAAATTTATTAATTAAGAGTAAATAACAATTTATATTTATATTTAGAGCATAGTATAAGGAACGTAACTCTAATTAATTAAATTATCTAAGCAGGGGAGGTAACTATTTATTGTTATATAAAATATATATATATGTATATATATAAATAACGATGGTTTCAATTAATAAATGTCAAATTAAAGTAAAAATATATAAATATAATTAAAAATAAATAAATATATAAATAAAAAATCAATATATAAATAAATAAAATATAAATAAAAAATCAAAAATCAATATATAATTAAAATATCAATATATAAATACAAAAAATCAATATATAAATAAATAAAAAACCCTATATAAATAAAAATTCGATATATAAATAAAATCAATATATAAATAAAAAATCAAAAAATCAATATATAAATAAATGATCAATATATAATCAATATATAAAAAATTCAAAGAATAAATATATGCATACGCACACGTATGTGCACACACACATACATATGCATATATATATATATATATATATATATACACATATATATATACATATATATACACACACAAATGTATGCAAGTATAAATAAAAAATGAATATATAAATATAAAATATCAATAATCAATCAAAAATCAATATATAAATAAAAAATCAATATATAATATGAAAATTTGAAAAATAAAATTTTAAAATTTAAAAATTTAAAGAAGAAAGAGGGAAAAAATGGAGAAAAAAGAACAGTTATCAGGTTCGTGGAACGAGAAGTCTGCAGTAGAAATATATAAGTGTCTAGAAAATGTATGTAGGGCTCTAAGTAGGCTTAAGTCATTTATTTATATATTGATTTTTTGATTTTTTATTTATATATTGATTTTATTTATATATCGAATTTTTATTTATATAGGGTTTTTTATTTATTTATATATTGATTTTTTGCATTTATATATTGATATTTTAATTATATATTGATTTTTTATTTTTTATTTATATTTTATTTATTTATATATTGATTTTTTGATTTATATATTTATTTATTTTTAATTATATTTATATATTTTTACTTTAATTTGACATTTATTGATTGAAACCATCGTGATTTATATATATACATATATATATATTTAATATAACAATAAATAGTTACCTCCCCTGCTTAGATAATTTAATTAATTAGAGTTACGTTCCTTATACTATGCTCTAAATATAAATATACATTTTTATTTACTCTTAATTAATACATTTTTTTATTATTATAAATTTAATTTCATTTTAATTTATTTTCCCTTTCTTCTTTCCTTCTTTCTTTCTTTCTTTCTCTCTTTTCTTTCTTTCTTTCTTCTTTTCTTTCTCTCTGGTTCTTTACTTCTAAATATAGAATCTCTTACTTAACGGTTATTTTTCTGACCTAGCGTCTGGCCGGCCTCTCATTTCAAATTCTTTGTCCAGAGCGTTTTATAACGATTATAAATGTTTTTTGAAGAAATTCCATCATTTACTATTTCAGACTATGCTGCAGAAGACGGAATAGGGAATTTAAAACCCTTTTCTTGTCAGAAACGACTGGTCCATGTCTGATTAAAATCTGTATTTAAAAATAAAAAAATATATATATATATATATATTTAATCAGCTGGGAGTCACTTCGATATATATATATATATATATATATATATATATATATATATATATATATATATATATATATATATATATATATATATATGTATATATATATATATATATATATATATATATATATATATATATATATATATATATATATATCGAAGTAGTGAATGACTCCCAGCTGATTTAATAACGAACGCTTGTAATAAAAATAATTGAAAGTTTATAGATTGTTGTTTAATGAATCGGTCAGGATAATTTTTTTAAGAGAACGGACGGCGTGGTTCACGGTAGAAACGAAGGAAGAAATAATCCATCCAATAGACGATATCAAGACGGCGACCCTCTACACGGCGAGGGTGAAATCTACAATGTATGAAAACAATATATGACCTATGTGTGTTATGATGTTTTAAAAATGTCGAGTATTAAATGTGAACTGCCACGCCCCTAAGTGGGACTAGTGAACAAATCGTGCACTGCCTCGGTCCAAGCAGTAGTAACGTCATGCAACATATATATATATATATATATATATATATATATATATATATATATAGATATATATATATACATATATATATATATATATATATATATATATATATATATGTATGTATATCGCATATATTGTTTTCCCTCTAACTATACCCACAACAGTAAAATAGAGAAACCATATCAAATACTGCTTAGTTCATATTATAAAACAAATTAGATAATAAGGCCTATATTGTATTAAGTTAGAAATGTATTCGGGCACCAAATCAGCTTTCAGGGTAGTAAAATCTTTGTCCAGCAAGATTAATCTAACAACTTCTGTAACAGTTACATGAATTAACTATTTCCTAGAGGATTTACGCTAGTTGTTATTCGGCTTGGCAGTTATGCGATCATCGCCTTTTCACCAAGTGTGCGTATAGCATATCACTATGTAACAACATTGATGCGTGATAAATAATCTTGGCGCAAACACCTTATCACGTGATATACATACACAGGTAAGTTTAAACTTGTATTTAAAACAAACAAGCCATACATTCCTGCGCGCTCAACCAGTCCTGTTGTAGGCAAATCTATGAATTCAAGAATACGAATATTTAGTGTTGTATGTCAACTAACTGTACGAGTTTTATTTTGTTCCTGTGTTTCTTCTAAATCGAATTGCATATCTCTATAGTAGCGAAGCCATCGTAGATTTCGCAAGGAATGCTGACCTCGTTGCTTATTATATTCCAATCAAATTATGCCGGCGAATTACTCTTCCGATTAAGTTCGGCAATCTGTTTTTCTTCGCGAGCTTAACCCTCAACTAAAATTGGTTTTCTAATCTAAACTTCTACATTGACTTTCTTTGTTTCTGAAGTTAATTATATTAAGTAAACCCTATATATATATATATATATGTATATATATATATACGTGTATATATATATATATATATATATATATATATATATATATATATATATATATATATATATATATATATATATATATATATTGAGAGAGAGAGAGGAACTTATAAGGACGTATTGAAAACTGCGTATGCTTTGCATATACAGTGGTGCTATAATTTGTGTAAGCTTATAAATGTACTTGAAAATATATTTTTTCTCCTCTGAAATACGCAACACAATGATGTACTCATAATTACTATTAATGATTATATTTATAATAAAAAAATGTATATATTAAGATATTGTGTATTAAATAGAATAGAAATATTGAATCTATTTTTAATATGTCATGACATTAATCAAATGTATACGCGATAATGGTTCATGGAGTTATGAGTAATATTCTTTTAACGTAGTTCGCCCCAAACAAATCAGGTCACCACCTTAGACGAATAGAACTACTTAGAAATCTGGTGTAGGTTTGGGGGGGTAATCCTAAGTTCAGAGTAGTGCTGCACGATTTCTGTTTACATTAGTTTTTAATTGCTCTATGGCAGTACAATCCGTGAAACAGGGAGCATGGATAGAGTTCCAGAGGCGGGCAGCACAACTAAAAGAAGCTATTTGTGTAGAAATATATTCTGCATCAGGGGGCCTAAACACTTTAACGGATGTGATTTGTCTGATTGTCGGCGTCATCTAATGAATTTACGTCAAGGGCGCTTGTGCAGCAAGTTCATCAGAGCGCAATACATGTAATTACTTGTAAAACAAACACAGATATGCAATATTGCGGCGATTCGGCAGGGGCGTATTTTAGTACATATTAGTTGGCGACTCTTTTTGGACCTGGTCTAAGAGGGACGAACTAGTGGAGCAGAGATGTGACAACCAGCTGAGATGTGACAACAATACTCCATGCTTGGACCGATGGTCTTTTTTTTTTTTAGAAATATAGGATAATTCCAGGTGTGAGACGTTTATAAGCAAGGAGCACACGTTCTTTGCAGCATCCTTCGCAATGTTTTCAATGTATTTTTCCCAATTCATGTAACCTGTAAATATTATGCCGAGGAGTTTGACTGTTTTAATGAACTCTCAGGTAAAGTGTTATTTTCTATTGCGATCAATGGTTTTAGAGATTTCTTGTAGTTATTTAAGTACATTAGTTTTGTATTTGTAGAATTAAAAGTTACATACCATTTATTATGCCTATCTACTAATGTCTGGAGGTAATCTTCGAAAGATCAAGACATTGCCTGGGTTAAGTGCCCGTCTGTCCTGCCCACATCACAAGAGTAGAGGGTGGTGTTGTAAGAAATATGCCTATTTCAATCTTAATGACGCCAGCAAGATCGTTTATGAAAACCAGCAGCAGTATAAATTATATTTTCAGTAATTACTTTAACAGTGCTCGATACGTAAGTAGAGCTAGGTATAAGCTATGGACTCTAATTATGGTAATTAAGCTACATAGAGGCTACCGCGTGTCATTCCCGGTTGAATCTTCAGGCTAAAATGAAGATGCCCCCTAAAGATTGTCCCCGGTGATGAAACGAGTGAGGCTCTGTGTATCTTAATTGCCATGAATATATTTCCATAGCTTACTACATTATGTATATAGACAGTGTGTGTTATAAATAAGGAATGTAATTAAAAGACATGGAACCTTTAACCTACATCTGCTACGTAGTATCACTTGTACTAATTGTGGCGTGATATCCAAATGTAATAAGGCGAAATTTGAATGTCGAACGCTATCTCACTTCCAAATATGAGAGGCGCGATCATGTATCGCATCCCTTGCACTAAGCAACGCAATGCTGATAGAAATAATTATCGTTCTATATATGCAAAAGTATCATTAGATTGTGAACCTGTTCGCTTTAGATACCTTGCAGAAGACACAGGTTTCTACATACATTTTTTCCATCCGAATATTTACTGGAAAACGGAAACTATTTATTTAGAGGACATGAACGCAAAGTATTTCTATGACATGCATAAAGAAGCATACATCTCTTGCGAAGTGTAACACAAGCTCGAATAAATATTTCGATATCTTACTCCGTCGTTTGATTCGATTTCCTTACATACATTTTATTCAGCGACGTTCATCTTGAAACTACTCGGTCTTACACATGAAATTATGTAAAGGTTGGTATCTCCCCCAAAGAGAAAGAGCATAATTCTTAGTTTGTCGACTGGCAACTGATGCCAGTTATTGGTTCAGGCGGCAAGATGGTGAAAACCTGCAAGAATATCGAATCAAGTAGAAGCAAAACGAAAACTTAAATCATGTTAGGGATTTTTCCTGAATGAAAAAGTTTTAGGTAAACATATTTCGCAAAGTAACGTACAAAGGATTGACTATAAACGTTGATCCTTTCACGAATGTGTGTAGGAGAAATTATTATTAAAGTTGCCGGCTGTGTCAGTAAGGCTACATACTCCCAATTATTCACGGTGGTGTGCATTAAAATCCCCAAATATATGTATCCATGCATTCGAGTCAATTGAGAGTGGTCTATCTATTCTTTCAGCGACAGAGTTATGCAGGGTACAGTCCTGAGTCGCAGGGGAACGGTATAAGAAATATAAGGTATGTGATGTAAAGACAATCTTAAGCACGTGTAGTCTTGGG
>OY744526.1:130177031-130189531 GCA_963556195.1 Sepiola atlantica | reverse complement strand
CTTATCCTTCCTTTCTCACATATATATATATATATGTTTCCGTTTCAAAAATCTAAAAAGAAAGAGTTCCTAATCGTAATTTCGGTGAATGCTTATAGTTTTGTTTCGTGCTCTCTTCCACGCGTTTCACAACTCGTGGTTAATAATTCATCATTTAGTTTAAGTGGCTACTTGGGAGTAATTGACATTATTTAATAAAACAAGTGCACTACTAGAAAACACACAGTAAGAAGCTGAAAAACAGTTATGACAAACACGGAAAGCTAACACACTAAAATATTACATTTAAAATGAGAACCCACATTATAACAAAACTCAGAAAAACTAGAGCCGATACTTGAAAAATATATTGGATACAAACAAGCTCGGAGTGAGATATTTCGATAAACATCTACACGCCGGTTGTTTAAACCTCAATAAAAAAATGAAAATGTCAGTTTCATTAATACGTCATCATATGTTATAATAATGATTAAAAATGTGAAGTTTAGAATGTATACATGATTCTGTTTTAATTTTAACATAAAATAAGAATAAACAATTGTTTCATAATTATAACTTGTATTACAATAATTTGTTCAATAAGGTTTCATGTTTTCTTTAATTTTATTTTTGTTTCCTCAAACGCAGTATATGCGTATTTCAAATACATTGTGTTTTTTTACGTTCTTGTATATTTTAGTTATTTTATAGATGTAACTGATAAATGCCCTAAGTGATCTCGAAAGAATAAAAAAACAACTTCCACTGTGTTCATTTTCTGTTTGAAACTGAACTTACTATTCGATGTATTAAGCTGTTGATTTTAAGTTTTAAAAACGAAACACAGAATGTTGTACACCCCCACACACACACATATATATATATATATATATATATATATATATATATATATGTATATATTTATATATATATATATATGTATATACATATATATGTATATATATATGAATAAACATATATATATATGAATACATATATATATATATATATATATATGTATATGTATATAATCAAATATAAACCAAAAGTAAACTGTTAGTATATATGAAATGGTGAAAAGCTTAAGCTCAATATACGAGATAGAGCAATTATAAAGATAGAAGAAATAAGAGTGATACACATTTTCGAATGTCCAAATTTATTTCAAAGTGCGCTCCATCTACGTTTTTGATTTCTAATATTTCCCTTTTGGATTTCTTTCTTTTTGAACACCCTCTCTATACTGCTCCTACGGAACATTTTCTTTTTTTTCGTCTTCTCAAAACTCTCCTCAACGGGCACTCCTTCAACGGACAATTACCATCTGGACACACCACATATCCTTTTTACACGAACTTTTTCATCCCATTTTTATATTTCTAATATTTTTCAAATTGTTGCACTTTGGCTTATCTACAGCCAACTTATCTATCTGTATTTCTCCTCTGATGATGATATTTCGATCTTTGAAAAGCCTTGGCTTAAGGACACGTCGTGTATTAAAGAAAACCCCTTGAATTGAACAATACAAATTTGTAAATAAATTTGGACATTCGAACATGTTTATCACTCTTATTTCTTCTATCTCTATATGTATATATATATATATATATATATATATATATATATATATATATATATATATATATATATATATATATATATATATACATGTGATATTTCGAAGGCAATACAATGCAGAGGTGTGACGGATAGACACAAGTTTTAGAAAATAAGACATATAATGGTGGAACAAATGAATTAGTTTCAACCTTCATACAATGTGAACATACCCATAATATATATATTTTTATTTATTATTATTTTTCTTTTTATCCCTTTCACAACACATATATATCTGTCTATCTACACAATGTTACAATGGTATGTAATACCTGTATCAAGATGGTCTGGTGGAAATTCCGTATGATATAATTTTTTTTTTTAATTTTTGGGAACTCTTTCTTCTTCAGAACCGTGTTCAACTCAAGTTCAAGCGTGCATATGAAGGAAGCCGTAAGATTTAGTCTCTCAGAAAATACGGGTTAAATTTTAAATACCAAACCAGATTAAAAAATGAAATACACTTTTTTTTTTAATTAGTATTAATTTACTTTATTATTTTATATTTTTTATTAATATTTTATTTATCTACCTTTTATCTAATTTATTTATTCATCTATTTACTTAATTAAACTTTTTTCTTTGTTTGTTTGTTTTTACTTTTTAGAATCGTTCCCTTTTTTTTGTCGTTAAATTTTAAATTCTAATCTAATTTTTTTTTTTACCAAGTCGATTCGTTTAAATTAATATGTCGGGTAATACTGTCATTAAACATTGCATTGTCTGTTTGTTTTAAATCATTGTGTATATTAATATTTTTTAATTTATTTATTTATTTTATTCTATTTTTAAATATGTATATTTCATTAATTAATTCAATATTATCTTTCGTGTAACGCTAAGAAAACAATGAAAAGGGAGGTAACTCAGTTTATTTGTTGTTTACGTCGCTTATAAATTAGTTATTTTTAATGGTTAGGCTTACATATTGTTATAATTAATGTTTCATTCCTTTTTTTTCATTTTTTTTCCATCTTTTTTTAAAAATTATTATTATTAATGGTATCTGGGGTGGTTCCGATATTTCATCCATTATTATTATTATTATTATTATTGTTATTGTTATTGTTGTTATTGTTGTTGTTGTTGCCGTTTTTGCTATTGTTATTATTGTTACTATTATTATATTATGATAGTTATTACTATTATTAGTTTATAGACTTTAATATTTTTTTCAATTAAGTATTTATTTATTTATTGTTTTTTCCCTATTTGTGTATTAATTTCTTATTTATTTATTTATTTATTATTTATCTATTTATTTATTGTACGTAACCATTTATTTATCTTTTTTTTATTATTATTATGTATTTATTTATTTATATTTATCTATTTATTTATTTATTTTATTATTTATTTATTTAATTTGTATTCTTTCCCAGTTTGTTTATTTATTTATTATTATTATTTTTTGTTAAGTGAGTGTTTGACCTATGTTGTTATATTATGTGTTATTATTATAAGGTGATGTTTTTGTTAGATTATTAGTTTTTAGTATTCATTTTAGGGTTAAATTAAGATAAAATCAATACAACGAGAGGTAGATGTAAAACTATATCAGACTAGAAATGAAGATCCTAATTCGAGTCGGTGATTTATTTGCGGAGATAGTTTTGCTATTAGTATCGATTCTTTTATTCGAAGGTTGCCAACGTTTCTCTCCGTAGCTAGGATATCAATCTTGAATGCTTTGCTGGTGTTGCCACATGCGTGGATGTGCTTGTGGAAAGAAGGGGTGCGTGTTTGTAGGTGTTCTTTGACTCTAATATGTAGGGGTTTCACCGTACTACCAATGTATATTTTGTTGCATGTGGTGCACTATAAACGGTATACCCTGTAAGTACGGTTGCATTGTTCTGTAGTGTGCATGGGGCAGTTCGCAAGGGTGTAGGGAGTATTGTTGTAATTGGTGTTCCGTGTTGTCAAGTGTTGTCGTACAGAAGGACCGGTATGTGTTAGTTGAATATCGAGTTTTTTCTTAGTTATTGCTTTGCGGATAGCTTTGGTGATCCTATCGTTGAAATGCGGCAACTTCAGGAAGCAGGTGTTAGAAATAGCGTGTTGCGTCCGTCTTCGGGTATTCCGGGGTTTCCTAAGGTGTTCAATGATGGTGGTAGGGTATCCATTGGTCTCTAGTACCTGTTGGAATGTCTCGGTGTAGGTTGTTTTGTCAGCCTCAATGTTGCATTTCTTAGCATATCTATTTTTGCCTTATGAGAGTGGTGATCTGTAATTTATGAATATATCTATACATGCGGTCTTCTTGTAAAATTTAGAAGAAACATTGCTTATACGTTTACAAAAAAGGAAGATACACAGAAGGAGAACTAATGAGAGCGACGTGTCTTCCCTTAAAACAAATAATCCAATCGCGTTTAGTTTAACAACTTTGGTATGAAAACTTCAAACAATTGTATTTTCTTTTTCTATAAATTCAACGAACACTTTCAAAGTATAGTAGACATTAGTTAGGGTGGGATGTAGGTCGGATATCGTCCTATTTGTCTATACTAATAACAATATGCAGTCATCAAATTACGATATTCACTTAATGTGTAAAAACAAATAACTTAACATTGTCTTAGGTTATTTATTTACAAATAAATATGTAACACTGTATAAGTGTGGGGTAAGGTGTTAATACAAACAATATTGATTTCTCAAACCAATTGTGTGGAATAACGGAAGTTCAGGACTAATTTCAATGACCACTTTGCTGATTGGGATAGCTCTGGCAATCCCTGAGATCGACGTACACCATGTTTATAGAAGAAACCTGTACTCAAATTTGGTTCGCCCCAAAACATGTACGCGAGCGGTGTGATCAACCTCATTTTAAATAGTGTAGAGTGCAATCTCCTTCTTTCATATCTGATTTTAACTTTAAGCTGATGTGTAATGTATGAAATCAGATCGTTATCAGTTCCTCCATTTCATATACCTAAGCGTGTGGTCGACACTACTGGTCTAGAACCACCAGTTGTCTCCCCTGTTGCATTACATATTACACAACATATTATATCTATACGCGCACACATTTTCCGGGGATATACTTCAATAATCCATGCAGCTAACTGAAAATGAAGAAGTCATACAAAACCGTTTCTTTCTTCAACATCCGTGCAGCGCACATAAAAAGGGGTAACACACATTTTAGCTTTAAATTATTTATATTAAAGCGCAGTGCCCTCTCAGGCAACCTCACAGTTGTTTAGATGACTCCAATCCGGCGCACAACACAACTGAAAGTGTATCTCTTCCTAGGACTATCACAGTCGATTCTCAAGCGGATCCGTTACGTCTTCTGCTACTAGATCCCGATGTAGCGTTATTGGACACAGGCAGTAATCTTGGCGTATCTCAGCATTCGTCTAACGGTTCGATCACCCCCTTTGGTCTACGTCGGCATCAAAAGAATTTTTTCTGGCATGAGGTTATAAGCACCTCAGTCCCTCTCGCAGACTCAGCGCAAGTAGGACAAGCCCTCGAACTCCTCAAACTCTTATATGGAAATGTAATGTGATTAAATTGAATAGAAAATAATATAACGTATTTGTTCCATATTGAGTAAAGAACCGCTTAAACATGCAGAGCGGATATATGTGTGTCTTTACATTATTAAAATTCCCAACATGATAATACTGTCATATAAATCGTAACTATTTCTGCACGAGTATTTTAATATAGTGTGATTTTTGTTAGTTGTTACAGGTTGTCAAAAATAATGTTACTGCTGCAGCTAGAGAGGAGTAAGTACCCTATGAGGAGATTGTGTTATACATTCTCTTGCACGTACAGGCGATTGAGTTTTAAAAAGACGCCGCATAAAATAGAAGAATTAATAATTTAAGTGATGAGCAACTACAAATGAATTGATTTCTTTTTAACCCTGTTTTGGGTCAATAATGTATTTATACTATACACAGATTCATATAGCGTGCATTATATTGCCACTTCTTATGTAAAGTGCCAGAGAAAATAATCAACCAACAAAGAAACCGGAGAGTATATAGTCCTTTAATGCTGTGACATCTTACTATAATCTATACATGTGTTTACCGTATACTAACGTTGATTGAGGGGTTTTAGATAGGTTACCAAGATGAAGTGAGTTTGGGAATTTATATTACAAGATGGGTTACTATTTAGTAATACCAAGTGTTTCATTTGGGAAGACAGTAAGCATTAATCTAGAAGAGGGAACCTCTCATGTAAAATTTGCCTCGGCTAGTAACTTAAACGACGCTTTTAAAAAGGATGGAAAGGCTGGGAATATACCACTACCAACTGCACAGCGAGATGGTAATGTAAAATACGTTTGACCACGTGTTTTGCCAAAAAGTCAATAAGGTTAATACTTATAAATACAATGAACGAACAAGACTTTCCACTGAATAACTATTTCGCATCCTCCCTTCGTGCTCTCGTTCTCAAATACCTGAGAGCTTAGAACAAGCATCCACGTCATAGAATAATTATTCCTTGAAGACACTGCAGACAGTTGAGAACTAAGCAATACTTATATACATTCATCATGATTGTCAAATACTTTTGACTTTCAAGGATTTCTCTAACTCTTCTTCAAAGACTCTGACAAGCATGTCATCAGCTCGGATTTTATAACCGTAACACCTTTCTTTTGACAAAAGGAACTCTAGTAATCTACATTATTATTCATGCCTGTGTTTTAGCTTAACTTTATACCACATGGTGTGTTACTTATCTGTATTCTACCTTTATCTTTTACCCAGCACTTTTCCCTGTTTCGATGTATATGTTATAATGTAGCCTTCGCGTTTTTATTAGATCCGGCGCCCAAGTAAATATCAGAGATTGTTGGTGTATTGAACTACACACATGAAGCTGATTAAGTAACGTATATTTTCGATATTGAACATTCTCTCTTACATACAGTCACTTTACCGATCCCAAACTGTGAAAATCAGGGAAACAAGCTTTTAGACAAATCCTTGACAACACTGACCTAGGTGTGTATGATAAATACACAACACTGAGTCGGATAATAGTGCATATGAATCTAAACGTTCGTCTCTTAACCGAAGCGCTATTAATTAAAACAAGAGATGTTATCAAACGAGCAGATAAACACCCCCATCATACCTCTCACCAAGAAAATAACATTTTCTCTCTCTACTTAACAATGCACACATGTTGTTATAGGAGTACTCACAACATCCATATAAGCGTACATCTCGCCACGTGGATTCTATGGTTAGCACCACTCTCTCCAATAGTACTCTTTGACTATTTTAGCTGCTATTGGCATACAGCATTCCACTATTTTACCAGAAAAAGTTAATTTGAAATAGTAAATTACTGTAAATTGGTAAGTGTTTTTTTACGGCTGTTTAACGTCTGTTAAGTGATTTCATATCAATGTAAGAATGCAATGGATGTAGCTAGATCAAAGAATACAGATATGATCAGTAATATCGCCGGAATTAGAAACTCGATATAGAACATCTATCATAGAGTAGTGAAGCATTGACATCAACTATTCCCTCACTATCATACGACCATACATTCACTTAAAGAAAAATATATAAGGCTAACGATTTTAACAAGGGGTTCGCCTCGTATTGTATCTTGAAATCGACAAACTATTCTATGATAAATGTCTCGACACAGATATAAATAACTCTATATATTCT
Source organism: Sepiola atlantica (assembly GCA_963556195.1). Taxonomy (NCBI): domain Eukaryota; kingdom Metazoa; phylum Mollusca; class Cephalopoda; order Sepiida; family Sepiolidae; genus Sepiola; species Sepiola atlantica. The sequence goes on along the minus strand of OY744526.1, from coordinate 130,182,254 downwards.
AGTCAGTAGCCTTTTCTCATGTCCTACATATAATGCACACAATCATGGCATCTATTAGTATGTTGGGTTGATATTATTTCCAATTACAATTATTGAAGTGCTAGTGAATGCACAATTATGTCTGGTCATTTGTATGAATTTAAGCTACCTTGAAATTCCCTATAGAACAGCATGCACTATGAATAGGTATATGTAAGTTAAGCTGGAGAGGTAGCGTTTTATATATGCAAAACCTTTTACATGGTCTGGCATGAAGGTATTCACATGGAAACAAATGCGTACGAAATTAATGGAACGATACTTTATATAATCTGAGCGTTCTGATCTAAAATATAAGCCACCTTATCCTCGATGGCTGTACACCAACAAGTAATCACGGTTATGTGAGTGGATCTACTGGTAGATTTATCTGACTTTTGTTACTCATTATTACTATAAACGAGTTCCCTGGTAAAATTCCTTGTGAGTATGTGCATGATTATGTATACTAGCTCTATTTTCAAGAACACATACATCAAAGGCAATAGTTTCATTTTTAGAAAGTGACTTCTGGTGATAAGTTTGATGCGGCTACAATAGATCGTTACATTTAATGCTACTAAGACAACGCTTATAAAACTTATTAGAAACCTTTACAACGAACGAAATTGCCCCATTTCTGAGAGGTCAATATTCAAATTAATCAGCACAACCTCCACATGTAACACGAATTAGGAACAAATAATTAGTAAGTATTGTCACGTCTGCTGCTAAGACGATTTACTCCATCTACTGAGCGAGAACATCTCTCACAACTGCAATTATCCTATATATCTAGAACACTAATATTCGTCTTTGACAAAGTATTGTTAAACCACTTAAGCTGTTTAATTATGTATGAAAGCGAAATATAGCCATTGGGGGCGACTGGGGTTGTGACAACGTATTACATTGATTACACATAGAAAACGAATCATACAATTTTAATTAAATATACGTATTATAAATATGATCTGATTACCTCGGAAACAGTTTTAATTTATACAAAATTAATGTGCTTGATTACATTATTGTTAATTAGTGACTGTTCTTAGATAAATATTTGATGAAATCTATTTGTAAAAGTGTTAATTGGCATATAATACATGAGTGGAACTGATAGGATAGACTTTGATTTAAAATAAAATCGATACGTAGTAACTTTCGCAAATGCTCCTTTACACATCCCATCATTATAAATAGATGTTCATTTAATAGGATGATGATGAGAACATATCTTTTGAAGTGTGCCCTTAACTGGGAGAAGATCACATAGACTGCTCCATAGATCTAGACTCACTGGGTGCATTGTTTGAATTGTATATTATTTTGTTTACTTTAAATAGTATGAAATATATAGTGCAAATACTATAAGGAAATGTGTGCAAATTCGGGTAATAAATGTAGATGTATAAAAAAAAATGATACTCATCAAATAGTATTACGCATTGTCGATAGTTATTCAGCTTCAACATTACATAAAACAAAACGAAAGATCGATGCGCCAAAAGACAAAAGTAATTCTCTTTAAACACGTCAGCTATGTTATATAATCGCCTTACAATTATAGGATAGGTAATTAAATATTCCAGTTTGTTCCAATAGAATCACTATGTTTTGCCGCGCAGACAATGTATAACTACGATATTTCGTTTCGTTTATTAAACAAACACCGAACGTATAATTTGTGTTGGCAAACACGGAGCATATCCGTTTTCTTATGATCATTTAGATTTGACATTGTATTCATATTGGTGTCATTACCTATAATGCGATGCTAATGTTTAGCGCGACCCGTGGGACTATTTCAGATGTGTTATTGATGTGAATGTCATTCAATTCCGGGTCTATTCACTGGGGCCAACGGGAAGAGACATTACAAATATGATGCGTCTTGCTCCGTTATGGCCCCCTTCCTTAAATGTCACTTTCTAGTATATAGTGGATGATATTTCCAGCCTGTGATTTTATGTAAACAGTACAGTTTTCTGTCTGATGATCAATAGCGAACTGACAAACTAATTACGGTAACAACTCACCAATCGATGATTTTGACACGCCTCAGTGGGGTGGTACGTGCGTAAACAGACAGGGTTAACTGAAACTAAATAATTGTTATTGACAGTTATTTAATTCGGCCAGTGTACTAGAAAGAAATAACGACCAGTGAATGTACTGGCCGTTATTTTCATCTAGTATATCGGCCGCCGGTGAATGCGTGTTCCGAATTAATGTGTGGGTAATACTAAAATGTTAGTATAATTAACAACATCTTTAACACATGCGGCAATTCAATTAAAATTGAATGGATGATCGTGGCTAAGTTGTTAGCGATACAGAATGAATGCCTGGGTGTGCAATGTTCGTATCCAGTTTGTTCCAAAAAAGCACTATCATTAAACCTTCATATGCATTTGTGTCTAACCTCCTAGAAAAGAAGGTTAACAAAATAACATATAGTATTACCCCTGTATTATTTCAGAATATCTCTTTATCTGCTGTTATCCGATGAGCCTACAACTTTCGTTAGTGTTTCGCCTTCTCTTATTTTCAGCATTACATTCTTCTGCAATATAAAATACATTTTTAAATAGCATTTTATAATTTAAAAGTAATGGTAGTTTTCAGTCATTAAATTATTAATCGTATTAAAAAGTTATGACAGTACATTTACTTTTGTAACGATAAGTTGGCTGAATCTGCTATACATATTGTGTATAAACAAATTGTAAAACTGTTTATGTATGACAAATAGCTAACAATTCGAAAGTCAAGTATTCCATTGTATTCCACAGTTTAAGTGCTTGCAATTTATGTTCCGATTTGCATAAAGAAAATATCCGGTAGCCTGTTTACTATTCACAATTAGTGTTTATTATGCTAACCTGTTCAGTAATGAATGCCATAAATTATGGTTGTATTGTTAGTAGTATTATTTATATATTATTTGTTAAAACTGCCGCATTGTGTTATCTCAATGAGCATTCCATTAATAAAATTGATATTCCATGATGTAAGTAGACAATCCACATTAACAAAAGAAATAAACAGCAAGAAACATCAGAATTAGTCACATGTTATTAGTATTATAGTGTGTATGCCCAGAAAAAAATATTATGTTCTGTATTGTTTGCTTGGTCAGGGTCAAATATATAGTTATACGAGACAATGTATACTGAAAACAAGTATTATAACCACAAATAGACCAACTTCTTTATACATATATTCCGATTCATGTTTATTATGGCAGTTTGTAGATAAATAACTACGATAAATTCGGTGAGTGCATAAACGTTTGAAACGTAAGAAAACATGTATGGTTTCGTGTAGGTCAAACTTATTTATTTCTCCCACGTGCACTCGACTATAATTATTTTCTAGGGGCACAGTACTTCAATAAACTATACTTGTAATTAAACGTGTTTCTTGCAGCAGCCATTATTTTCTTTATTTCTGAGTTACATTTATTATTAGTTGTATTACTATCTTATTTTTAGTTTTGTTACCATCTAGCATTACCGTTATCATTATTATTACGTGTTACGATATGTGTATCATGACAGGTGACGAGAAACAAAATAAATGACACGCTGAGAAAGTGTTTCTAAACTTCATCGATAGCTACGGTCTTGAAAAAGAGGTAAGTTTTACAGGCCAATTTTCTTTTTTACGCTGTTTTATTTCGTTGGGACTATTATATATTTAGTTCATTTTACCGTCCTAATGTATTGCACTTATATTACAACGCAGGTTTATCTGCGTAAGTTTTTCTAATGTTTACACAATTTGATTTGTGTACAAAGTTGTACTCTGTATTAATCACTTTTTTGCAAATAAACACTGGTGTTAAGTTCATGTAATCATATTAAATCATATTATAACGTAATGAATGTGTGTGTAGATAATGTAAAACACGTTATACACACATCATATAACAAACTATTTTCAGAGAGGTTTCAGTTAAACATACCTGAATTTTATTGACCGTTTTCGAACATCGTCAATATACACTTATCTCTACGGGCATGCAAAGTATACATTAGTAGCATTGTTTACAACAGTAGTTCAAAATACCTCTGGTTATTTCATAGGTTTGAACGAAACACATTTTAATGTACATCCGAAACACAGTTTTATAAAAAAAATGTATTATTCCTAATTAAAAGCTCTGTTTATTTTTTGAGAATTCACTGGACTCTAAGCTAGGTTGAGAACAACTGAATCATGTTTACCATGTATTTCTCACGGAGTATATATATATATATATATATATATATATATATATATATATATATATATATATATATATAATTGGACCTGTCATTGTTCGTTTTTAAACTCCCTTAGGTCTCTTAGCAGTTGTCTATGCGTCTAAGCTTTCCTATGGGGCATATGCTTGATGGAGAAGCCGGAGATAAGAAACTCCGTGTTGACAAGGAACAGACTAAACTCAACTAAAATAAACATAACTGTTATTATATTATTTAAGGGAGGCGAAAATACTGTACACGGCGTTGCCCGAAAATAGATTATAACAAATATAGGTTTTATTATCTTTCTGAACAGAAGGTAATTACGTTTTACTTCAGAGCTATACATATAGAATTAAAAGAGTTCATTCAAATGAGGTACATTATTATTATAGTCAATGCATACACACAGTAGACAGGAGTCGTCTGGACAAACGAACGACTATGCTTACATATTATGATGTCATGCTCAAAAGTAACACACGGCACCTGTCGAATGGTAAGACTATTTGCATTATCCTCTCTTTTAACTAACCAATTCATCAAAATTAAGGAAACTAGCAAAATCCAATGTATTTTTTTAGTATTTATTAACGATCACGGAATATTATTAATTTATTAATTCATTAGGAATCTAAAGACACACTCACTTGTTCTTGTAATTTGCTGGGGCTACACAGAAAACATGAAACTAATACTTAAGAATAAATTGCGTTGTCATATTTTCTTTTAATTTTAAAAACCTGAACACTGTTTAATTGAAAAAAAGTACAGGGTTGATTTAATATACATTCTTAAAATGGTGTCATTATTTATTGATTAAGTATAAATATTTTGTTGACTGTTATGCCAATCTATCTAAATGTAATGAAAAAACTATCAGTTATGCTATATAGGAAGACAAATTGAACAATAAGACATCCCTATTCTCAGTCAGTTTTATTTTTCACATGAT
>OY744526.1:130082031-130172031 GCA_963556195.1 Sepiola atlantica | reverse complement strand
ATCCAACGAAAATGTTTTCTATTAATTTACCAAGAGGGCTAACCAAGGATCACACCATTAATTTGCCGATACATTATATTATTGAAATTGAAGGAAACGGAGTAAGTAGCAAGTTACATCAGTTCAACAAAATTCGTTCAGAAAATTGTAGAGATTTTAAGGGGCCACGGTAAAGATGATCTGCATATATACCAATGGTTTGATCTAATGCTATATTGGTAAACAGAATACTAATGCCAAAGGAAGCCAAGAACTCCGTATCCTTTGAGAGAGATAATTGGTGTATATTAGACACCAATTTAAAGGAATCAAATATACAATAGGCCGAATAAAAAGTAAGTACGGGATTAAGAATATCAACTAACCATTAACCAGGTGCATGTAGTGCTGAACCCAATATTGAAAGAATATGCCGTAAAGGAATGTTGGGTTATACACCTTGCGTAAGCCGTACATTCTAGGCCTTTGGTAGCGATAGGTCGTATACTCTCATAAATCTCTTTAGAAACAAACTTGGTTTTATAAAGTTTAAGAACCCTTTATTGGATTTTTATTTCCATACGTAAAGTGTCATCATGGCTTAAACCACCCATCTTGAACAATAATCCTTATCATCCAAAATGTGTAACATTTTGGAGATATAATCAACTTCGTCCAGTATACCAACGCCTGATCCTTTGTCTGGACGAGTGATATACATATCTGAATTCGACTTTAGTAATTTCGCAGTTTCAAAATGTTTTTCTGCCAAATATATATATACATATATATATATATATATATATATATATATTAATATATATATATATATACTGATTATATTTTAAAACACACTATATATCAGCTTGAAAAGAAAGTAGTTCCGTTATTGTTCAACACATTTATTTCACGTTACGACAATTTTATTATTTACAACATTAGCACTCATTGTTTATTACGTCTGCACAACAGTCAACCTATATGATGCCTTCTTCAGAAAAAATGATCTTATTTTTTAGAAAAAAAATGTAAGTAATTTTTGAGTTGATCGGCATTTTCATGAATTGTACTGTGTAAGTCATGATGCAACGACCTAAGAAGATGGTAGTCGGACGTCGCAATGCCAGATGAATAAGGCGGATGAGGCGAAACTTCCCAATTGAAACTTATGACCTTTTCCTGAGTGAGTTTTGCTATGTGAGGTATAGCGTTATAATGCTGAAGCACTACATAGTTCCTATTAGATAATGCTGGACGTTATTTTTTATAGAACAGTTCGTAGATCATCCAACAGTGAACAATATTTTACTGCTGTGATTGTTTGATTAGGCTCTTGTAACTCACAATGAATCAGTCCTCTCATGCCTTACGATAAAGAGAACATGAGATTATTTGGGTGAAGTTTTGTTGTTAGAAACAAGCTATGGACTTTGTTTTCGGTCTAACAATTGTCTTTTGCGTTCAGCATTCTTGTAAATACCCAATGTTTCATCTCCAGTCACAAATCTTTGCAAACCATGTTCTCGCTGGTTCCTTAATAGCAAAGATGTGTAAACAGTCAATCTTTACTTTCGTTGAGCGTCAGTCAAATCCTGGCGAACTCAGAGTCCAAGTTTTAAAACATTTCCTAACTCGTGAAGGCATGAAATAATTGAAGTATGGGTTATATTGAATTGTTGAGTTAATTATCTGCTGGTAAGCTTTAGGTGTACCTTCACAGCGTGTTAAATGGCATCTTTATCAATTGATTTTTGCCTTCAAAAACGGCACCGATCCGACAAATAAAAAGCCCTAGAAAAGAAAAATGCAAAGCACTTCTGACATTTTCGATCATTCAGAATATGTTCCCTATAGACAGTTGTAATAGTCCTTGTAACTTCTGTAACTGAGTTTCCTTCTTTTAAATTCATAGAACATGCAATGTCTCAGATGCTTTTCACTGATATCTATGTTTGACAGCTGAAGCTATTAAACTTATTGTTTCCAAGTAATTACTATATCTGAAAGATAAAGCAAGTTATTAAGACACCAATTCAACAGAAAATTTAGAAATGTGTACAACTTAGGAGGCTGCAAAGTGATGAAGAATAAAATACGACATTACTTTTATCCCAACCTTATATTAAAACATATAATAATAGTACACTGTCGTAATTCTCAATAATGTACATATATATATATATGTATATATATATATATATATATATATATATATAAATATATATATATATATATATATATATATATATATATATATATATATATATATATGAGTTCAGTCTCAATGCAAATCTATTTTCAATTCTGCTGAAAACATAGGTATAGTTCTGTCCAATTTTAAGACAATACTAATTCAAAGGAGACACATTTCAGTTTTTGTTCAAGTGAATATGTTTTACTAGTTTCGTGTAAACAAAGCGATTATCTAAAGTATTCCTTTTTATAGTTGTATAGTGCACTAGTGTGCGTGTTTATTTATGAAGGTGGTCAACGAAAATGTAAAGATGTATTAGCACAACCAAGATTAATAATCTTTACATAATTAGATACCTTGCTCGTTTCAGCTACCAAGTGCACACCGCGTTATATTAAATTACTAAAAGATATGCGAATGTTGTATAGACTGTTTATGAAAGCATAGGCGCATTTTTGTTTTTCCAATTCATAGCAGCGACCTCTATACTTTCGCTCCAGATTGGATTATGTTCTACTGGAGGATTATGGCATACCACACGGTAGAAGAAATCACAATTCACATGGGTGATGTGAAAAAAATCATATTTCTCATTACGTACTACCTAGCACTATTCACGTATTGAGCATTGTTGAAGCAATAACTGAATATTATTACATAAAAGAGTGTATCTACTTATTAAATTTCATGTGTATACATTAATAATAAATATATATATAAAGAAATAGATAGATAGATGGAGATATATAGATAGACAGAGAAAGAGAGAGACAGTGAGAGAAGGAAAGAGTGAGAGACGAGATAGTGTTGTAAGTTTAAAGCCAATAATGATGTTTTTCATTTCACATTTGACAAATTAATAATAATGTTTATAATTATTTGTAAGCCTTATGTTATTCATCTTAGTTAACTTTTTTATCAGCATTTTATATTTCTAGTAAACATTATCAGTCTTCAGAGTTTATAAATAGAACTTGAGAATGTGCTGCATAGTCCCAGAATCAGAAAGGGCCGTGCCAGTTCTCACTTAAACAACTTGGTCACGGTAAGCAACACGGGAGTTGTTACATTACATCGTTCTGTAATGCCACCTCGTTGCTGACGCTTCCAGCAACAAATCATACGAAATCCGCTCGGATGCGCCCACCAAGGCTCGTTCCACAAAATCGATCCAAAGTTCTTAATATCTTTTAAACAACTGCACCAAATGAGTTTCTTGTTACATAATCAATGAAAGTGATTCGGCTCGAAATCAAAGTCTCTTAAAACCACACTTCTCGAAACCGAAACCATAGAAAGCTTTGAAAGCGTTTTCCAACCTTTTTCACACTTATTTCTAAGCAGTTTTAAGCATGTAACCTGCCAGATGTTGTACACATAACTTTGTAAACACTTCTCGTATAGCACAGTTTTTTTAAAAACATTTTTTCATTAAATTAAACATCTTTCCTGTTGTAATATTTTACTTTTGAAAACATTCTTATTTTTAAACAACTTCTTTTTGACCATTTCTTTTCAAAACACCCCTCCCGTTAAAACATTGTCACAGTTTTCTAAATTAGATTCAGATTAAACATTGTTCATCTGAAACACCTTTCTTTAAAACCTGGTGCACCTCATCTTTCCGTTCTAACTCTCTCACTTTTTCAGATTAGGACACAAAAATGGTCAATACAGAAAGTTCTCTTACCGTTTCTTTAGTCGCATGGTCGTGTTCGCCATTTGTGCCTGCGGTGTCATTGAGTATATGTCCGTGTTCAAAGCTCGTTGTCTTTGTTCTGTGGACACATTTTAGGCAGTCAGTAGACGAACGTGTCGGCTATGCTACTCATTCATACCACTTGTGGAGTTCGACGATGCACGGGGGCTCTGCGTGATCTCTACGAGATCCAGCCAATTACGACGAGCGACTACATCGTGGTGCTAACGCTCCGATTTCCCAATGCGAACTCTTCTTGGGAATCTTATTTCTATTTTCCATTTGAAGACACATAGAGAGATAGACCGTTCGGCTCGCTTCCAAAACCCTGACTCTGTAAAAAAATATTTCATGTGCCGCTTGCTTTACAGACGAGCGACTACATTGTAATGTCCTCACTATCACTTCCAAAAGCGTACTGTTGCAAAAACTGGCGTTTCTTACGAAGAAGGAGTGACGTCACAGATTCACACGTTCGACACTCATTCAAAAAGCATGTTCTACACTCATATTTTCTTACCTTTTCTGGCCTAAGCGTATCTAAAATTATTGGCCCGATCCGTGATATAACAAGTGTTCACTTTATTAAACTGTGATTTGTTCGCATGTATTAGTTAATTGACGTGAAATCTGAATGGCAAAGTCAACATGTATACTTACATAACTTGTAATATGTGCATGGCTATGGTTCCGTTACCTTTCTGGTTAACTATTAAGAAACCAACGAATCTAATTTGTCATTGGTGAATTTGACATTAATTGTGGTGTGTGTTAAAATCATTTGATGTTATATAATGAGAGTCTAAGGGTAGAGTATTGTGTACCAATTCCGGAGATGATATTATTGTATAATAATGAGTTGGCTTTAATAAACATGTCGAACGGTTCAGTTTTCTTCGTATGCATATCTACTATTAGAACACATTGTACACAACTATTATATATAACAGTGCTATGACACATACTCTTAGTCAATTATAGTGTAATGCCGGTACTTTGCATTGTGAATGTGGTATGTCTAACAGAGTAGACAACAAAGTTCATTTCCGATAGTGGTGTGTGTTTTCTCATGTTATACTGTGATCATGTTGACCATAGTTATTATCATCGCTTTTAGTTTCAATATGTGTTTCAAAAATATTTTTCTGTTCTAAGGTTTCAAATTAGAAAACTATGTAGTCTAAAAGATGTGAAAGTAAATGCATTATATGAGTATAAGAAACGAAACAGCTGCCAAATACTGATTCACTCTTATATCCAATATATGTGTTTCCCAATAGATGCCGTCTCACTGGTTGATTTGTTTAGTGAATCTATAGAATAGTAAATGTAATTTTGGAGACACTGATACCACTTGTTATATATATATATATATATAAATACATCTATATATATATGTATATTCATATATATATATATATAAATACATCTATATGTATATATTAATATATATATATATATAAATACATCTAACTATATTTATTTTAATATATATATATATATATATACATCTATATATATATTAATATATATATATATACATATATATATATATATATACACATATATATATATATATACATATATATATATATATATATATATATAAATATATGTATATATATATATATTTATATATATATATATATACACATATATATATACATATATATATATAAATATATGTATATATATATAGTTATATATATATATTTATATATATATATATATATTTATATATATATATACATATACATATATTTACATATATATATATATATATATATATATTTCAGACCTAATGAAAAATAAAAATAGAATAACGCCGTCATCCTCAGATCGTGAGTAGTGCATACCTCTAAGAAAACATGCCCATGTATATTTGTATCTCAGTAAATCACACGTATATAGGCATAGTTCAGCGCAAGTTTCCATGTATGTACCACATATTTATAGGCACGCTTGGTTATTGATTTGAACATTACGCGTGTATATAAACTTTATAATACTGACGAAGAATTGTTCTGTTATTTGGTGAAATAATTCCTGCCATAATTATTAACCAACTCTTATACTTTTATTGTGTATCTAGAATAGATAATGGCATATGTGTAAAGGTATTTCCTGTTGGCTTTTGTTTGGTTTCGTTTATTGACATGGGTTGTATTTGTACGTATAATGCCGTCTACAAAGTTCGTTAGTTTTATATACTTTCATTTTGATTATCAAATGCTGGTTCTTTAAAAACAAATAACTTGAAAAATGATCTTGGCACATATATATATATATATATATATATATATATATATATATATATATTAAGTAATATGTATATATATATATTAAGTAATGTATATATATATATATATATATATATATATATATATATACAACACGATTGTTACACTTTTTGAAGAGTTGCAGTTATCCACATTTAAAACATTGCGAGACACGTACAACCGGTAATGTGGTTTCGCACAACACATGCCACTGCAACAGTCCATGTTAAAGTGTGACACGTCAATCATACCTTGAATTTAAGAGATGTTTAAGAAATCGAGGGCTCGCAGTTCGTTCGGGTTGAGATGGAGTTTTGGTGGAGCTGACACGTGACTCCATATATATATATATAGATATATATATATATATATATATATATATATATATATATATATATATATATTGCATTGAACAATTGAAATTTTAAATAAATTCGACAATCGTCGCATATTTATCACTTTTTTTCTTCTCTCTCTCTCCCTCTCTCTCTCTCTCTCTCTCTCTCTCTCTATATATATATATATATATATATATATATGTACAATGTACGATTTTAAACAAATATACATAACACTCCAAAGCAACTAACGTATCCAAATGCGAGTGATACGTGAATTCACATGTGTGTAACAGGTGACAACAAAAGCTGAAAAAATCCGAATGCGTAAGCCCTTCTGAGCTTGACACCGACGGTATTAATGGTGTACCAAAGTTCTGTACCAAAGCTATATATATATATATATATATATATGTATATATATATATATATATATATATATATATATATACATATTTATATATAGTAAAACGCTGTCTATTTTATCTCAGTTCAATTGATTAAGATGTATGTATTCAGATTTGTTATTGATTCCTGTATCAACTTAATGAATTAAGATCACCATGGGGACAAAATCGTATATATCAATACATAGGTGTGCACATAACGGTTTGTCTACATTTCTCTTTTAAGAACACTATTATCAACCGAGTATTCAATGACATACATATTGAAACATCATGTGAGTATGATTCTTGTTGTCATAAAAGTAATAGTAATACTCAGACCATTGCTATTTTGTGATAGTTCGGCTTAGAGCGTTCCTATCTATGCATGGTGTACACACCATATCTGGAATTAAAGAATAGAACCCCACTACAACATACACAATGATGCAAGATTGTGTTTTTATTTACCAATATAAGTAACAGCGATATATGATCTCTCAGTAAGATGTAACTTTGTAAAATATCCATAACGCATGGAGTTACATTATTTTGTGTAGGGATTATTCTGTCCGTATACACATTCTCAGTGTGGTTATGATGTCAATGGAGTCTAATAAATAGAATCAGTTGCATATTGTTTCTTATTATTGTATTTCTTCTTACTGTATTTTTCTAGCATTTTCTGATCATCGTGATTTTGTAGCGTACTTTCAATTAGATCAACGAGGTGTGCTTTTCTTTATGATAGGGGGCAATTCGACAGTAAACCCTTACACTCTATCTCACAATCTACGTTTTAACTAGTTGCGTGTTATTTGCTGTTCATTTTGATCTTCTTGTTTGGCAAATTCTAAATCGACTATTATACTAAACATTACTATACTGTTGGACGTATTTTACTGATATTTTATCAAAAGTAAGAGCCAGAAAGATTAAAAACATTTAGACGGTTTAAATACATCAATTTGTTTTCCAGGGACTTATTATTCAATTTTAGCGAATTTCGGTTAATTAAGGATGACGCAATAATTGATTTCAGTTTGGAAAATTCTTTAAAAACATAATTAGGTCAGAAAAATTACTTAGTGTTATACATTCAACGTATCTATGATATGTAATGTTTCTAATTCTGTTATATATCGACCCTTTTTTCATAACATATATTCCGTCCTGATTTTCATCTACCAAAATATAAATATTTTCTCAAAAAAATGAATAATTAAAAAAATCGAAACATTTATCATAGAAACTCGCTGGAACACAATTTACGTTGAGCTATTTTATATTTTAGTTCCGAGTGAAATTTTTATTATTACTGAATGTGTTCCTATGTTTTAGGTACTACCTAAAAAACAATAATACACTTTTTTCGGAAGAGATTTATTTACTTTGCCGAACACATAATGGCTTTCTTCTGTGCCATTCGGTTTAATGTATAGACTATTATAATTTATCGTATCACATTTTCCCAGTTCTCAAAATGTATTTTCTGAGTCCATAATGCCGCTATAATTACAAAGAATATAAAAGTATCCAATGCTTTCTTTTAGAATCATTTCCTTTTAGATAATATAATTATTATAAAGATACTATTAGATCTTATGAAAAGTTACTTTTTATCAGTATGCTTTATTCGTCGCATCGTAAAAGAAGTTTTTTAAGATAAGAAGTAAATGGTGGTGATATGAGCGATCGGACCTCTGGGACTCATTTATCATGAATGGAGCCAGAATGGCTCTAAAAGTTATGCTAAATAACCGTATCATTTATGATATATTTTCTTTCAACGAAAATGTTATTGCTTTCTCATTTTTTCTCAATGACACCAGTATTCACAATAATTATTTAAAATAACATAATTTCAAATTTAAAAAAAAACTATAACTTAATAAAATAATCAAATATACACGGGCATGACATATACGATTTAATTAAACTAAAGCTATATATGTTACAATTAGAAGTGTTTACATTTTTTGGAAAAGTATATACACATCAGATACAAAGAAAATGTAATGATAACATCTACTTTATTATAGATCGTGGCTCCCTATAGCTATGATTAGTATCTTCTGATATTTCAAATTGCATAGTTGACTTCTTGTCATGTGTTAAGCTAATCAACCTATTTACCAATAAAATTACTCATCTAGACACAATAAACAAGTTACATCTGAGCGTCATTGGCACTAAATCGCGTCATTCATTTGACGCCAGGTCGCGTTCGTAGACATAGACGTCAAGGTTGCAATATTCATAACAGTCTAGCATCAACTGCGGTAGTTTGGTTCAGTTTTTATATTTTACTGAGATATGCATCCTGAGTAGTCCTAAGTAGTACACCTTCCCATGTTTTTTCTCACATTATTAGGGTGGAATAATGTTACTGCTTGCTACCTTAGGGGTCCCTACCGGGGAATATTGGCCTGTCTGTCAAGAAAATTTCGTAAAAGCTAGAGTTCTTCTTTTGAGTGGCTCTCCCCTTTTTCCAAATTTGCTTCACATCTTCATGTGGTGAGAAATAAAGTAAAAATGGTTTATAGTTGCACTCACAGCTCAAGGTCATGACGCGTACATCTGTAACCTAAAATTATTAATAAGTGTTTGTTAATTATACCACTGTGAAAGATTTAGAAACGTACACAACCACACAACTTGTGACGAGGAATTTCAGAACTGCCTTGTCACACTAATGGTGACGATGGTTTGAGCCTTACATTACGAGAATAATAGGCGGAAAGGATTCGATAACAAAATGCCACAATAATAACGGTAAAAATGTATTCCAACATACCCAAGTAACAGAAAAAAGACACAAAGATTTGAAATCTATATGCCAATAACCTGAAGACAAAGTACTTGACTTTATTCAGTCTAACGTTCGTTTGCTTTCAAATGTATGTCACCCGGTTTGAATTAATTAAAAATACGTAAATAAAGAAGGCGTAAGTTGCATTCATATATTTGCTAGTACACATTAATGTTATTTTTTCTTTAATTTGAATTGTTGGATTTTGAAATAAACGACATTCATTCAAGTGCTGTAGCATTTTAACACGATAAAATGGTATACACATGTTACATTTTTACTAACACATCTCCAACGTCACGAACATGATAAAACGTATTTTAACGGACGAATTAGTGTTAAAAAAACAGGCAAACACAACGTCAACAATTATTTGAATTGTCAAATGTGCGGTAAAAATAGAAAATACGTTCTCTCAGAGCCTACTACTTAATAATATTACGATTTTCTACTATGAGCCAAACAATACAATTATATTTGCCCCGAAATCCACTCAATGAATATCACTCATAATGTAAACACTGGACTGATTTTCATAAGGTTCAGTTATTGTTAAGGAGACTTTGCAGGGTAAAACTTACGAAATTATTAATTACATGTTACCTCAAAAGACAAGTGTGCACACATTTAGTGAAGCGATACAATTGCGGTATTATTTTGAATAAAATCACATCTCGTCTACCTAATGTCAACGTGTTTGAACCTTACAAAAATGATAATCATAACAACCCATCCTTATTGAGCGTAGTTAATAAGCACTGTGGTTACATAATATCATTGGAAGTAAGTGATAATAACTTCAAATGCAAATCTAATGCAATATAATTAGTTTAAAACAAAGACTCTGGCATGAGAAGAAGGTCCTTGGCAAACGGAAATATAGACTAGAGCACACAATCTTCAAAATTGCTGAACACAATAATCGATTAATAAACGTGCGTCAGGATTCAAAGAATATCGATCAATCCGGTACGGCCCAAATAATAATACTAGAAACGAGAAGCAATGGCTTATCCAATTGAATATTATTCTACAAATATTAGTAGTACCCCCTCAAAATAGGCTGCAGTTGAGGGCGGATTAATCAGTACATATATATATATATATATTAACACACTAAGCAATTCTTAATGATATCGCATATGGCATACAAGTGCGCATTGCCTAAAAATAATTAAAGTATGTGATAAGAATCGCCAATTACTACAAAATGAAAAATGTTAAAATGTTTACTTATATTAAAATATGTTATAGAAACATAAAAATGCAATTAGACTACGGTTCCAATTTATTAATTATTATTCTTCAAACATTGATGAAATTAGAACGCACTCTTCATTGTTAACAGCACATTTGTAAACAACATACCAGAAGAGTAAATCAAATTCAAAGGCGATCTGATAGCGAGAGCTACACTTCAAGTAAAATAATGAAAACTAAATCTATTTGTGATGGATTACTCGGGAATTTAACTTATGGATTTACCAATGAATATAAAATAAGAAAACTGAAACTATCTGTGATGAATTACTCGGGAAATTTACTCGGCGCCGAATTCATAGATACATTACAATGAATGGATTTACCGATGACATATCTTGGCCAGAATGTATTAATTAAAGTAACTACGATTTAATTAAACATATAATTGAAAGATGATTTTACAAAAAGCTTTTTTCTAGTAGGTTTAGTGAATATATTAAAAATATAACTAAATTCACGTTCAAACTTAAAAAAAACGAAATGTACCATAAGCGCCCTAATAAAAAAAAGTCAACATACCATTTAATAAGTGCGAGAAAAAAATAAAGCAGGGGGTACTCTCACGTGAGTAATCTTGACTCCTAAAAGAACCGCTTCACATTGTTGTTTTCCGCCGCCAACTAGTTCGCAATACATATGCAAACGAGTTTTGACAAATTGTAGCTGAATCATCAGAATCAGAAACATAACCGAAATCACCAAAACGGATATTTGCAAATCAGAAAAAAAGTCATTCGGAAAACAAGGCTTGCAGATAAAATAATTGGGAATATGCGCTATGTGGTGAAAAACCAAAGTTTACCCATGAGAGCATTTTAATCGAATCAGGAAAAAATATTCTGATATTTTAGAAGACAAACGCACTACAAAATAATCGATCGACGTCGTGTTGGACACAATTGAGTCACGAGTCCCACAAGTAATTTGTCAAATGTGAACGTCGCACAGAAGTCGAATAAAAATATAGACTTCGGGAATACATCTCGAAGAGACTAAAGTAGTACCTCTTTATGATGGAAAACCACTTAAAATCCGACGGGGTTGTGATTTAAGATGATCTTCTTATTTCAAGGTTAAATGGACTCACTAAGACCCAATAAATAAAGTAAAATGAAAGCGTTGTATGCAGTCAATGCTGATGGTTTAGACCACTAGCTAATAAAGAAGTCTTAACAGATACGCTTAGTTTATCCTTTTTTAATTGATTTATTATTAGTAGTATTGATAGTAACAAGCCATTACCCGCGTTCTATAACCGAAAAAAAAAACTGATTTGGAAATCCATGCGGTGTCCCCTATAATTTATAGACGCTCAATTTCATTTCATGAGTATTCTAATTCTGTCGATTTATTATAATGATTATTATGATTCTTCTTCTTCTTCTTCTTCTTCTTCTGCTTCTTCTTCTTCTTCTTCTTTATATTTTTATAATAATTATTATTATTATTGTTTGTTCTAATAGTATTATCACTAATAGTAAAAAATAGTATTAATAGAAGTAGTAGTAGTATTAGTATTATCATTATTATTTTTACACGAGGTATGATTAGTCTTAAATTTATTGGAAAATAGGGGGTTGATCTGCGGATTATGTGTCGGTTTCGCATACTCTCCATATTTTCAGCTCCTCGTTATGTAACAATGTGTGTGTATATATATATATATATATTTAGGAAGAGAGAGTGAGGAGTATTAGAAGGTTATCACAATGCAAGAAATGGAAAAAATGTTGTGAAGTAAGACAAAAACAAGTGACTTTGATTATATCTTTCTTTAAAAAATAATGTAATAATCTTTTTTTATATATAGCAAATCTTACTTTTTATATATACTGTTGTTATCTTATTTTCTTCAAACAATGAAATAAGATTCAACAATATATATAAACATATATTAAATAAATATTGAAAAAAAATACCACTTCATGTGTGGGTTCAAATGTAAAAACTAAAAAAATGAAATATAAATATTCAGAAGAAAAAAAAATAAATGCATTTAATAAGTAATTAAGATAATTTAAAATAATAAAAATCAGTTATAGTTTTAGTTTTTTTAATTTGTGCGGATATTTATATTTACTGCGTTATAAGCAATATTGCCATTCACACGTTTTTCGAGATTTACACAACTACCATTTGATACGTTGAGTTTATCATCACACACTTCTTTAAACAAACACCTTAATGTGTAAAACTACAACGCAAGAGAAGGAGGGAACCGTAGTCGTCAAATAATACTATTTGTGATCAATCAGTGTAACTTAAGAACATGAAGAAGACATTTGAAAAAAGAGGAAACGTGAACAAATGGATGCCAATTGAAACGAGACACAAGTATAACTCATATTTGTAATTTCTGCATATTAAGGCAAACACATTGAACAATATCACTGAGATTCAGTACAAGTTATTAAGAAAATAAATTATCAATAAGTAATGTCAAATTAATGCGCACTAATCATACACAATTCTTAATTCGTCATTTTGTATGTAATTCATTAAACAATTTGTAATCATGAACTAACAACTAATTACTGGTGAACCCACTGTTCTTACTAGAATGTGCCTACAGATAACATCCAATAGTTAAATTGGAAACAAAAAATATATGAAAAAGAAGATGATGATAACATAACTGTAAAAGGTTATTATTTTTGAATTGAATGTTGCTTTTTTTCTTTTCTACGGTTTATTTATATAAATCCTTACAATAGAAAGCTGTTGACTTCCCTTAATAACAATATACTTGAGAGCAGTTAGTTGAAAACAATAGTCAATGTAGCAAAACTGTATATTAAATAAGTTTGCTCTTAAGTAAAAAAACGTTATATGAGAAATACGTTTATTGACAGCATTTAATAAATCAATTGTGAAAAAACAAACATCCAACCAAGCCAATCAAATTACGTTACCCTTCTATTGATACTTATCCAAAGTAGAAATAATACATGTACTTAAATGTATGTTTTTTAACTCTTAAAGTACTGAGGATAATAGATTTTATTCAAGAAAATTAATGAAATATTCAGTACACAACTGCAAAATATAATACTCTTGAATAGTTTTTATTTAAATTTTATCTTTAGATTTTATTTATTGTACATCGGCGTTAATTCTATACATGATATTCATTAAATGATTTAATGTGAACATTTGCGCTGCCAATACACGTCTAAAAGTAAAATAAATGTACTACTAGTCAGAAAACAACTATCAACTTTGAGAAAATGTATGTTTTAGCTTCTGAACTATTTCGTAGGATCAGAACTAAAATAATACATATGTATAATGTATACATAATACTTCCTTTTATGGCATATAATGTGAAGATAACTAATTACTGTTGTATACTATTAGTCTTATCTGTATGTTTTTAATTGAATACTGCTCTTGTATACATTCGAGCTAGATCTCCCTCTCACTCTTTAACAATCATAATTCTTTAGCTGATAGTGTTTCATAGTATCTACATGTTGTTTATTAATATGTTTGACCTGCATGCATATTTATAACTAGAACAATATGAGATAAGTTTAATTATCTGTCTTTTAAACGCATAATATAAGCGAGCTAACTTCACATCGCATAACGTGAGTCGCACTTTTAGTAGACAGATAATTCTTATATCTTATCGCCGACATATCGGATATGATTCACCTGTTGAGCGGGCAAAAGATCACAACTTAATCGGTGACCAGATAAAAGACTGTCGTGATCAGCTATTTGATTCCTGCTGATGGCAAATATCGATCAGGCCGTCTCGAAAATCGTTGTTAACGACACCCCGCTACGTTGTCGTCAAGGATCACATGTACTTTGATATATATATATATATATATATATATATATATTTATTTGTATAAATGTTTATATATATATATATATATACATACACTCACAAATACACACAAATACACACACATATATATATATACATATATATATATATATATATATATATATATATATGTCTGTGTGTTTATTCGTATATTTAAATGTGTGTGTAGGTAAATGCTATATCATTAGAAAAGTATTATTGTAGAATTTCAAAGGCGTAAGAGTGAGTCAATTTGGCTATATTTATTTATATCACACGACATTAGTCCAAAGTAAATAACAACATTAATAAAATAATAAAACATGTATTTATCGTACATCTTTTAATCAATATAAACAATGGCGAAATCATTATTTTTTTTAAGTACAAGACTCGTATAACGTGCTCATCAATACATTAACATAACCCATATGTAAAATATTGTTTCTTTCTTTTTCCTTTATTCAGAACCATAATTACTCATCTAATACTGGTAGCAGTAATCGTTTCAGTCGGATCGATGTAACTCACTTTTATATTTAAACTAACTATTGCGTGCCAGTTTAAATACTTTCGTAAACCATATCATTTAGCAATATATGTGTAAGTAGGACTCAGCAGAAGTGTGCTGCTCCTTTTAGTATCAACTTGAGAACGAAATATGTAGTGCATATATTTTTTAAAATGTGCATTGCGAAAAGACGTTCGTATTAATATAACGTGATTTTTTTGTATTCATAAATACTTGCATAAATGTTACGTGAAAATAAAAATATCATTCTCTTAGTTGATTTTTTTCTAATTAATTGTATTTATTATCGTGTCACTAAAAGTCTATACTTATTGAAATAATTTATTAAACTGATTTTGTTTAAGGTATTAATCGAAGCGACAACTTAATAAGTTTATTTGTTGTCTCTGGATTAAAACTTATATTAATGTATGATAATAATAATTATTTATATATATGTATATATATATATATATATATGTATATATATATTTAAGTGAAATATTTTGAATATCTACAATCGTGCAATCTAAATAAACTATTAATTTATTTAGTTATTTTTCTTGTCAATCGAAATTGTCCTATAGTTTTTTTCTTCTTTTCTTCCTCCTCATTTTGATGGTAGTAACCCCGAGGGCTCAATTCACTATATGAGCAGAAAAAGACGTCAAGTTCTTTAACACGTTAGGATAAGTGTAGTCCTGGCGATGTTATGCGCAGATTTGCGCGTTTTTTAAGTAAGGAAATTGACAACTTATTGGAACCACGCATTAGAATGTATCGAAATGAACTATTTTGAAAATCAACAATCGTCCAACTTAAATGAAAAAAACTAATTTATTTAATTGTGTTTGCAAGCTTTCGTTGTAGAACAACTGTGTAAAGCCAGACTGTCTGATAGTTTGTTTAATTTTTATTTTCTTCCTCCTCATGTTGATGGCATTTACCCCGAGGGCGCGAATCACGATATGAGCAGAAAAAGACGTCAAGTTCTTCAAGACTTTAGGACACGTGTAGTCCAGGATATGTTATGCGCAGATTGCGGCGTTTTTAGTAAGGAAATTGACACCATATTTAAAGCACAATCTGCGCATAACATCAACAGGCTGACACTATAAGACGTAGTTGTTTTTTTGCTGCTGACGTTTACGTGTCTTTAGCGTCTGATCGTTGGTTGTAGTCGGCTGAGACTTCAAAGTACGCTGAACGCTTTTAAGCGACCAATGTAAACCGTGTTCAACACGGACAACATGTGAAAAACATAAAACCTTGCCAATTAAATATTACAACACTCTGTTTTGAATAGCACAACTTATTAATCACATCACACCGCATAAAAGCAATTCATTTAAATACATTTATTTTCTTAGACAGATGCAACATCATGGTTTTCATTGCTTTTGTTTACTTTACTCATGCTGGTAACTAACACGTCACAATACCATGCAGATTCTAGTGTAACGCTTCTTGGCTTGGGCAAGGGCCGACATGAGTATCGGGTATGCCTAAATATGTGTAATTCGTTGGTAGGACTTAAGTGCGATCTTCCCGCCCATAAACCGCTATTTAATTATAGAGTAACACACGCGTGATATGTGTCGCATTAATTAAACACACATAATCACGCACACACACACACACACACCCACACACATACACCCACCCACCCATATATATATATATATATATATATATATATATATATATATATATGTATATATATCCATATACACACCCACACCCACACACACACACATATATATATATATATATATATATATATATATATATATATATATATACGCATGTATATATGTACACATATACATATGTATATATATATACATATATACATATTACATATATATATATATATGTATATATATATATGTATATATATATATATATATATATATATATATATATATATATATATACATATATATAATAAAACATGCAATGTGGTTTTCAATCTATTAAGAAAGTTATATTGTTCTGGTCAAGAAATATGTGAGTTCAGTAAACAATTTAAATGTATTAATATTTATATTAGTTTACTGCTCGCTATATCTACCGATCTTACTCGTGTAGCTCTCTTTATATTTTATCAGTTAGCTATGGATTAAGTTAGCTGTATACACATGTCGTTATATTAATTTATTTCATAATAAACTAGTGCAAGTCTGAGGAGTACACATTACACTGTAAAAAACAACTGAAGGATCAGGAAAACAACAATTATTAATAAGTTGTTAAATAAGAAACTTGTAACAAATAATGTATACTGTGAAACTGTGAATTATAGATATTAACACGTTAACCGTCTTGTTTATTACTGTATATTATGCCTAATTATGATCATTCAGCTAACTAATAACAATATAACTAGATCGTAAATTAAAGAACACCTATGCGTGATGAATACGTGTTTAGTTATTAAATCATAACCCATGCTCTTCCTTCTTCTGCTACATATTGTTTTCATATTTGTTCGCGATATATCTAGTTATACTAACTCATATCGTGTTTTATGTTCATTATCACAATTGGATGTGAGCTAAATTTACCCTACACTCATACATTTTATGGCATGTAAGTTTTAATGTTTTCTTTTTATTACCTCTTAATAATATATCTCTCTACTTATATTATAATATTCTGTTTAGTTATCTTCTTAATTATTCTCTCTTATTAATTTCTACATG
Organism: Sepiola atlantica; assembly: GCA_963556195.1. Taxonomy (NCBI): domain Eukaryota; kingdom Metazoa; phylum Mollusca; class Cephalopoda; order Sepiida; family Sepiolidae; genus Sepiola; species Sepiola atlantica. The sequence goes on along the minus strand of OY744526.1, from coordinate 130,154,048 downwards.
TTTCTATTTAATTTTTGTTTCATTGTTTTATTTTTCTCTCTTATAACATTTTATTTGTGTTCTTCCTTTTCTTTATATTTTGTCATTAACTAAAATCACTGCAGATTTATTACGTTGAAGTTAAAACTATCATATTGTTAGGTCTCTAATGGAAAAAGGTAGTTTACGTCAACTACTGAAACGCCCCGAAGCGAAATGACAGCAAAACTTTCAATCTGAATGAAACGCTGAACTTGCAAACTGATAGAAACGCGATTTTAACATGAATTTACATTCGAAAACCACCCTTCGTTTCTATATTGTTGTAGATCGTTGAAGATAGGTATAAATGCTTTCTTTCCACTTCTCTCCCCATTTTCATTCTTTTTTTACGTCTGCAAAGAGGCCTAACCTAATTTTGCTCATATACGTCCATAACACTAATTCCTTACACTGCCCTAATTACTCTAATTCCTAACGCTGCCGTCAACATCAACCCTAACAGAATCAACAAAAATAATCAGAATAGAGGTAACAAAAATATTTCCTGAAAAGATGTTAACCGACACTTACTTGATTAAGTTGTCGCTGTAATTATAACTGCCATCTATTTGTAATTTATAGTTTAATGTAGAAAAAAGAAACTTAAACAAATTATAAATTGAAACTTTTATTTGAATCTTCGTTAAAAACATTTATTTCATATACAATGTTTCGCTTGTTTTATCGCGCTTGTAAATCCAACCTCGTTTGTTTATTTTAAATGCAAGTAAGTAAACGGATTGTCAATTCGGAACCTTCCGGTGTTTTACGTAAACATCCAGAAAGCACCGATTCCGAGAAACTTTAAGCGCGGGTCCTACTGTAAAATAGTGCCGACATTATACAGGAGATTATTCTCCTGATAATTTTATTGTTTACTAATCTTCTCGAGTTTGCATTGCTTGTGCTAAGGTCTTTTTTGCTAATTATATTTTATTTAAGACTTGAATTCCATGTATTCCCGTAAATGGGGTTTCCACTATTCGGCCTTTTAAATACATTTGTATATTCATCTTACATTTGCTCAACCGTTATATATCTTTTTTAATTTGCTCGTTTGACCATGTTTACATGTTGGCATAGAATATGATTATCTTTTCTAAAAATAACTATTCATATGTTGATATATGTTATATATTTTTATTGATTATATAAGCATACTTTTTAGAAAACACATTAAAATGCAATGAGGTTATTTATATACTCCTTGTATTTGGCTATTGGCCGATTTAATAAACCCCGTGCGTGGCATATACTTACTTAATAATCTTATTACTCCCCCTTCGAATGATCTTAATGAACTGCTCAATTTGCTGAATATCCTAGCTGCACGTTCCCGGTAATTCTACAGTAGAAGATAACCGGATAGTTTAACTGAGTGAGATTAAACATCATATCCTAATTATACTCATTATGGTTTCTTAATATGGTTGGATGAAAACTCATATTCTAATTATACACATTATGTAAATTAAACTTGGTGGAATAAAACATCATATTCTACTTATACTCATCATTTTAGCAAAACTGAATAATGATGCACCATCATATACTTATTATACTCATTATGTTATCTTACTATGGTTGGATGAAACATCATATTTTAATTATACACATTATTTCAGTTAAACTGAATAATGATGGACCACCATATACTTATTATATTCATTATGTTATCTTAATATGGTTGGATGAAACATCATATTCTAACTATACCCATTATTTCAGTTAAACTGAATAATGATGCACCATCATATACTTATTATACTCATTATGTTATCTTAATATGGTTGGATGAAACATCATTTTCTAATTATACACATTATGGAAATAAAACTTGGTGAAATAAAACATCATATACTAATTATACTCATCATTTCAGCCACACTGAATAATGATAACTCATCATATACTTATTAGACTCATTATGTTAGTTTTACTGGGTGGGATTACGTATCGCGTGCTAATAATACGTATTGTGTCAGTTTAACGGAGGGAGATTAAAAGTCATCTTCTAATTATGCTCATTGTGTCAGTTTAACTGAGTTAGATGAAACATTATATTCTTAATTTACTCATTATGCCAGTTTAACTGATTTATATATATATATATATATATCTATATATATATATATATATATATATATATATATATATGTATATATAGTGCACGTATTGTATGAGTTTCTGTAGATGTAAATCCGTTACATCTCCAGTGTTTTAAAAGTGCTACATAAACGTATATGTATTGTTTGGTCTGAACATGTTGATTCTTATTGCAAAATACAACCTTATCATTTTTTTAATATTGGTAGCAAATTATATGTGTATGAATAAATGGTAATACTATATATATATATATATATATATATATATATATATTATATATAAAATACATATATGAATACGCATGTATACATGTATTTATATATATATATATATATATATATTAAAGAAGGGAAGATGAAGATACACAATTGCATAAAATTACTTAAAATTACATGAAATTGATACAAATGATATTACATCAAATATTCAGATGCAAGGAGTAACATTTATCCGTAAACCATAGTTTTTACAAAAAAAACACTTTTCTCGTCACAGGATAACATTTAGTAATGTGGTATTCATAATAAATATATATTACCTAGTTCCATTTCAATTTGAAAAAATTAAGAATAAAAAATAGGATGTTGGGGATAAAGAAATAAAGAAATACGTGGCCGGGAGGGAAAGTAGTAGCAATATTGAGTAGCCATTTACGAAGACAAAAGGGGACGCTATGGTGAAGATAGCAACATCGCAAAGGTTTGTAGATTTGACGAGAAAGTTTGTTGATTTGGAGGAACTTTTTTACATAAAAGAAAGAGGGTGCAAATAAAATGTAGAGGGTTCAAATAAAAAGTAGCAGGTTCAAACATATCTCACTTGGTCCGTAACGATTCGTGTCTCGGTTTCATGTATAATTCCGGAGAGTTACAAGTACAACACCTGACTTAATATTTTAAATATCCAATTCGGCAGATCCGGTGGGAAGATTGTCAAATGTTATCCTCTGATGAGAAAAGTTTTATGTTTGAAAAAAACAGTGTTTAAGGATCAATGTAACTCCTTGCATCTGAACTGTCGATGTAATAAAATGGTGTATCAATTTTATGTAATGTTATGTAATTTTTTATCTTCATATTCTCTTCTTTAAAATTGATTGCTCTACTCAACGTATTGAGCTTTACTTTATCGCGATAGATCACTTTACGATACTTCACTTATCGTTAATTCCATTATCATTAGTATATATATATATATATATATATATATATGAATATACATTCGTATGCACATATCCATATATAAATATATATGCATGTGTATATATGAAAATATAAATAAATATATATATATATACAAATACATATATATATATATATATATATATATATATATGTATGAATATGAATAATCATATATTACACACGCACATATATATGTATAACATAAATATATATATATATATACATATATATGTAACTATTAGTATATATACGTATATATAAAGATATATATATATATATATATGCATATAGATACATATAAACACACGTTTATATTAATATATATATACATATATATATATATATATATATGTATATATTCATATGCTCATCCACCTTCATACACACATACATACTCACACACACACATATATATATATATATATATATATATATATATATATATATATATATATAACGCCTATTTATATATTTTGCACGGATTTATATGATCAAATAGTAGCTCATGGTTAACCTATTTACTTACGCAGTGGGTTGTCGATTGCAATAAAACTATATCCAGATCAAGTAGCGGTATGTGATTTTTCTTTTAAAACATTTATAGAAAGACAAAAAGATTTATGTTGGCCATCGTTAATCATTGCTCACGGCTGATTCCAAATACAGGAAATATCAAAGTGTCACAAGTTTTATACATGTGAATATTATAAAACATGAATTCCATTATTGTAAAAAAAAATTCTAATACAATAGGTAAAATAAAATGACATAGCGGAACAAAAACCGTAAGCGAAGCAATGTAGAACATACATTGAATATGTGTGTGCGTACGAATCAAATATGAGTAAAATTCAAGTAATACTTTTTATTTTAAATTATTGTTGACAAATACGATATTTTACACGAAAACTGTACATTATAACGGAATTTCTATTGCAAATTTAAGGTGTATGTAATATTCAAATTAATATCACTTAATTGGGCCGGAAACTCGCATTTCAGACTCATAACTTCTGCGTCATGCAACGCTTAAAATAGTCAGCCTATACCATCGTTTTCGTTCTGACAGCAGATTCACAGCGTCTTTTCCAGGTTATTCCTGGTGCGATCAAACTTTTCAGGTTGTTTGGTCTAGCTCTTTTTTAGGCCTCCCTCTTCTTCTGAACACTCTATTGGCATATCTCTCTGGAGCTAGTATTAGGGCGTGTCCGAGCCAGTCCACACTTTGTTTGCTAAATTTTGACAAGTTTTCTAGTTGGTTAATGCGGTCTCTGACTCCTCGATGTGTAATTATATTGCAACATTTGATCCATAAACAGTTTCTACTAATTTTATTTAACAAATGCGCTAATTACCTTTCATGTCTAATAGTTAGATGTTAAGTATCACTTCCATAATTCAGTTTAGAAAGCATATAGCTGTCATTATATCTTAATTTAAATGTGGAGGTGTTTTTTTTTAATATTGCAGAGCTTGTTAAATAGTGTTTAGGATGCCCTGCACTGTAAGACGTGGTCCACGCTGTCTTCCTTGTTTAAGGAGCTCCCTAAGTAAGTGAGATGGTTAACTTAATCTGTATCTTTTTGATTCATAGATATGTTTACATGGGACTGGTGCGTCCGAAAGAGCATGCTTGTACTTTTATCAGCACTGGTATAGAGACCAATGCTCCCTGTATTAGCGTCGACTTTATTGCCAACACCTTGTAGCTCAGTTGGATATATTACTAGTACAGCAATATCGTCTGCAAAATCTAGATCAGACAGTTTACGATCTTTGAACTATACTAATGTATTGATCTATTTGATAGTTTTTTTAACACCGAATCAATGCTTATGATAAGATTAACAAAGAATGCAAACGTCTTTCGTGGACCTAAGAGAGCATTACAAAAATTAACTGAAACCATCATCTAATTGTATACAGCAGTTAGTGTTGGCATAAGTTTTTTTTCTTGCAAGCGTACCTTTCTCTGGCAGGCCATACTCGTGGAAAATCTTTCAGAGTGATAGCCGGTAGATGATGCTGAATACTATATAAAAATCCACGAACCTGATGGCTAGACGCTTTGACAATCGTCATGTTTCTCAATTATACGCTGTAGCGTAGAAGTGTGTTTTGGGCTAAATCCGACTTGCTGTTCACGTAGGTCATTGTCAAACAGATGACGTATGCGTTTCAAGATCATTTGACAATAAATCTTCCAAGTATATACACAATTGGGCCACTGTCTACATTTGTCACACTCGACAAGGTTGATGTTCTTAGGAATGCATATTATTATATCATAATGAACAAACTGCATACATTGGCCTTTCCTCATGAAGAGTTAATGACTAAGAGGATTATATCAAGATGCACGAAAAAGGAGGTTATGCATGGGAGGATGATATCATTAAACAGAATAAATAGAAAACTACCCCGACCCCCTAAAAAAGGAGAAAGTCATCCAAGGACAATGATATCGTGAGGTGTGCACGTATGTTATACCGTTCACCTTCCTCCAAAAGAGAAGGTTATTCCCAGGAACAATGTATTATAGGATATACCCCCTCCAAGATAGATGAGCTACTACCTGGGCGTATTACGTAATTAAAAGGAGAAGGTAATGCCTGCAAGTATAGTATGACAAGTTGTATTATACACATTGAATGCCGAAATGTTAAGTGGATTGAAAAATATACTCGCCATCTTTATAAACAAGATAAGTATGAAAGTTCATACCGAACTATATGTTCCTTTCACATGTTTTTTTTATTAAAAAGCACATCTGTATAACCGCGGGGGTAATCGTTCTTCCAAAGCTAGCCTATGCACTTGTTTTGATGGCGACTATATATTTCTAATCTAATTGTTATTTTCGCGTTCCACGTGTACGCTGAGAATTGATATAAGTTAGGGTTGTTAATCTTTAGTTTTGTTTTGTTTTTAACTAAAACAGTATTTAAGTCGACTAAAATATATGATCATTATGTGCAATGCCGAAACTTATTTAACTTTAAATAATTTACGGGACCATAATAGTAATACCCGCCAAATAAATATAAAAATACCCCTTTTTCTAGAGAGTAAGGGTTAATTAAAATAGTAAGCTTGCCTGTTTTTTTTTAAATTTAATATTAGGGTCTATTAATTAAGAAGTGAAATAACACTTTAAATTAATAAATGCTTACAATTTAAAATAAAAGTTCAATTTTATTAATTAGTATTTTAAGTAAAATACGTGTTCAACTCAAACTTTATATTTATATATATTTAATTTTTATTTTGAAAATAATTCATAACAAAATAAAAAAAGAAAATCTAACGTCGCCAAAAGAGATGAGGGAAAGCGAGAAGACAGACAGGTAGTGACGACGACATTAAGTTTTATTTATTATTTTTGAAGGAGTGCCAGCTCCCTTCAAAGAGAAAACGAGAAAGAGAGATAAATAGAAAGAGAGATATACTTCCTGTTTTCTGTGAAATCAGTATGTTTTCTTATCTAGCTTCACCGCAATTATCTCACTTGATATTTATTCATACTGTTTTATTAAATTACTTACATTAATCAGTGTAAATGTACACACAACTATTGTAGATACACATAGAAGGTTAAAAAGAAGTCATGCCAGTAAGACATATATTACAATTTTATACGTGTTTCTTTAGTACGATATATACCGTGTTTAAAAGCGTAGTATTTTAGCATTGATAAGAAAAACATTCGCATTGATTCATTAAATATATATATATATATATATATATATATATATATATATATATATATATATATATATATATATATAAACTTATTTTGTAATATAGTAGAAAAACACAGCATGTTTTAGGATTAATTGAGAATTACAATTAAAATAAAGAGCGTTATATTTATTTATTTTTTGGTACATATAAATTAATACAACATTAGTACTGTCAGTTTCAATATTTCAATGACATAACAGCTTATGTTGCAATATGTTTCGGAAATTTGAAAGCACGTGTCACTATCGTTTGGACGCATCTTTTGCTTGGAGTGTTATGTATATTTGTTTTAAATTAGTGGAAGCGATGTTTAATAAAATTTAACAAATAGGGGGTCGAAAAGTAAGAGTTGAGATTTAAAAAATAGAAAAAGATTAAAAATATGAAAATAAACAAATACATACATATATATTCATATATATTCTGTGAGTTTAGGTAGTACGTAAGCCGTCATGGGATGGTTGTTGTCGAGTAGCCAATATAGGCGGTGCATTTTTCTTGGGGGGGGGGGATTATCAGGAAAACATTCACCGAATGACATTGCAACAAATATGGCTAACAGGAGATTTCAGAGTGTTATTGTTTATGATTATTAAGTAAGAGGTTTTGATTCTTGTGTTATAAAGTTTTAATTTTATCTTTTGTTCGTGTTCGAAAAGTGTAGGGTATAGCTTAATTGTGCTTTATCTAGCTCAAGTTTGTAGTTAGTGTGCGTTTGGCATTTGTAGTATACGTATTCGCAATCATACATGGTGGAATATTCATAAGGTTGTAATCTCAACGCGGACTCCACCGCAGAAAAAATGCTTATTTGCATATGTTCACTCTCTGAATCGCACAAGACATGATTTCATCTTGTATACGGAACGCTCTTTGTTCAATACCCGATAGACGACACACGGAACAGCCCTCACGGTTTTCATCGAAAACTTGAAGGATGGCTACGACACTTCTCTCCTAAAAGTGTAACTTCATATGATGCAGCGGGGTGATTGCTTTTTGGCCTGTGCTCATCTTAAAAGTAGAGCATGCCCATCAGCTTTTTTGAAAGTTCAACCTATTATAAGTATTATTATTATTAATAATAGTAATGATATTATTATTATAATTATTATTATTATGTACTCCCTTGAAGTCTTTAAATAGTTATTTGTAAATGATTGCTCAGTCGTGGTCCATGGTGTGTGAGTGACACCAGAGTTCAATAAACTTCCTCACCTTCAAATTACTATGCAACTCAATGCAAAAATGGTGTCATCGTCACAGCAGCTTACCAGTGACCTGTCGCTGGCAATTACCAATAGTCTTGTCTGAGATCTGTGGCGCAATAAGCCTACCCAATGTTTTAACATAATAATAATAATAATAATAATAATAATAATAATAATAATAATAATAATAATAATAATAATAATAATAATAATAAGATTAATAATAATAATACTAATAATGATTATGATAATGATAATTATTATTATGATAATCATTTGTATTTACTAGGAGTTCTCACACAGATCATCGTCAGTGATTGCTCACAGACAACAACCAGTGGTATTTCCTGGAGTCTGAACGACACCAAGCCTCCTCAGATTTCCAGTAGTCTTGACCTCTTTTCGATAACGATGCGGCATCGAAACAGCCTTTTACACTTAATTTCTCACTGGTAAAGACAATTGGTCTTCTCTTGGATTTGGGTGGCAATAAACCACCCCAAGGTCCGATTATTCTCTGCACTTTTTCCAGTGGAGGTCTGGTTTGTGCTGTCTCTCCTCGGTCTTCCTTCTACAAATAATGTGCCTGGTGTCAACCTAGGCCGGCACCATTTAAAAATTAATAAATAAATACAATAATATTTGTTTAATTTATTTAATTAAAAACAAAATTAGAAAATAAAACAATTTTTCTTTTTTCTTTTTTCCCATTTTTTTTCTTTTCCATTCGTTATTTTTTCCATTGTTTCTTTCCTTATTAAAAAAAATGATTATTTTAATGTTTTTATTGGGGAGAGTGAGAGATGGAAAAGTGTATAGTGTTTCTTGTAATTTCTGTTTCTTTGGTTCATTTTTGTGTAGTGATAGCTGAAGCCGAGATAATTCATTGGGAAGGGAATTATGAAGTGCTGTCTCTTGCAGGGTATGTTACTTGGTTCTTGTTTTGGTGTTCTTCGTGTTATTTTGTTTTCCCCCTGCTGTAAATACCTTGTGACTGGTTAGCCTCTGTTGCTCATGCGTGTTGGTTTCCGCATTCGAGGATTTTACTTTAAGATTGCAGCTGTTTTAATCATTGTCGTTCTTTGTATTGTTTCGATGGCCCCTTTAATTCCAATTTCTCCCAGTCTTTTCTCCAGGTTTTTTGGATTGTTCCTAGTGCTCCTATGATTATTGGCATTATACTAACTTTATTCATGCTCCATACTCCTTTCAGTACTCTGACTAGTTCTGTGTATTTACTTCGTTTTTCCGTGTCTTTGATCTTAACTCTGTTGTTTGCTGGAACAACGAAATCTACGATTTTACAAAACTTTTCCTTTTTGTCGATTATAATAACATCAGGTCTCCTTACTTGTATGAGTTTATCTGTTTGTTATATCCATATCCCAGAGTAGTTTGTGTTTATCGTTTTCCAGTACTGTTTCTAATTTATGTGTGTACAATTAGTCTGCATATTCGAAATTGAATTGTTTGCACAGTTCTCAGTGTATTACTTTCCCAATACAGTCAGGTGTGTTCTTGTATTCTTTTTGGGCAAGTTTGCTGCATTCACTTATTATATGATTTATTGTTTCGTCTCTTTGTCCACACAGTCTAAATTTATTGTTTTCCTGGGGTTTATCTATTTTAGCTTTAATGTAGGTTGTCCTTATCGCATTGTTCTATGCATCCATCAGTAAATATTATGTTTCTCTGTTCAACTTACCTTTTCGTAGCCATGTCCAGCAATTGACGTTGGTTTCTTCTCTTGTGAGTCTTATGAAGCGTCCATGTACTTGTTTTTCTTCCCATTGTTCTATTATCATCTGTTTGTGTCCGGTTTCGAAGCTTCTTGCGTTGTTCTTTGGGGCGTGTCTATTGCTGCGGTGATCAGCCTTTCTGTGTTCTGATTCATGTACTTCTCCAGCTCTTTTTTTAGTGTCGTCCACACAGTCTTCTATACTTATCAGTCCTCTTCCCATTTCGTTTCTCTTCACGTCTTTCGGATGTAGTGCGTTGTGCATAGTCATTAATTTTCTAGTCCTCTGGTCAAGATGCCCGAGTGTTTCTTTAGTTCAGCTGATGAATGGTAATTATTATTGTCATCATTATTATATTTATTATTATCATAATTATTATTATTATTATTATTATTATTATTATTATTATTATTATTATTATTATTATTATTATTATTATAATTATTATTATTATTATTATCATTATTATTTTCAAGATGTCAATAAGTACTTCATCTCTTAGATATATTGCAACGTACTCATCGTTCGATGTAGTTTCCTCTAAAATCGATGTCGACAGACAATAATATATGTTAACGTTTCTACAAAAGTGCCGAGAATTTAATAACGTCATTGATTTCAGATGAGATTGGTAATTTCTCTACACTATCGATCATTTATTTAATACATCAAATTAATCAAAATCATGAAAGCGGTGTTATCCATTCTGTACGATTATTTTATAGAAACAATCTACAGCAATGATTGCAATCAATGCAGGGGTGAAAACGAGGTGAATTGGTGCAAATATAGTTTACGATGTCTATTAAAGATAGATTTGATTCTCATACATATGTACACCCATATAATTACATGTATAAAATAAACAGTCTTACACTATGTAACTAATACCCTCTAGGTATTTGCTAATATATATTCCACATGTAATAAATTATTCAGAAAAGATGCAGTATGAATATAAAGTCGAATGCCAAGAGCTACTTAAAGATAATACAGTTCGAAAATAAATGTGAGTGGATTAAGTATACACACATATGTGTACTTACGTGAGTATATATCTAATATTAATAATAATGAACAATAATATTATTTGAAACATCAATACGATTTATTGATCAGTTGAAAACAAGCCTCTGAATGCACGCATGCATTTTCACTCGATGCAAATATTACCAGGCGTATTAGCATGAAAGCAGCTATGATTGATTAAATGTATTTACTTTCAAATAAGCCAAGCCATATGTTCATATAATTCTGTCGTTCAATTTGTAAAACAATATTGTGAATAAAAGTACTCTGTATTTCTCTTCGATTCAGTCACTGAGTATTCTTTCTTGAAATTATTCAATAATTCCTTGTTTTCATGTTGTATAAGCATGTGTGTTATATTGTGAAAATATAAAGCACGATATTCATATCCAGTTTATCTAAAGTATAAAGTGGAGTTGTTTAAGTGTATGTATGTATGCATATATGTGCGAGAGGCTAGCTAAAATGTAGACAAATACGCAATTTAAACCATCCATTTTATATTTGATAAATCACCAATTATTTAGGTGCATACTGTCGAAATGTTGAAATATTGATGTATTCGTGTAGAACGAACACATTTCTTGTAGGGTGTTCGTGTTCGAGCCCACCACGTATGCGTTGACAACGAACCGAAATAATTCGTGTTTACCTTTTTGTTTTTAACATATGCATGTAAAAACATAAGTTCGTCCGTAGTAGAAAAGCATGCACAACTTTAACGCTTGCTCTTACAGACTTTGACTAGAATAAATCACTTCCTCGTTCGTTCGTAATAAAACACTTGTATAAAGTGCGTGGGGTCGTGGATAACATTTTTTTCCTCATGCCGATTACACTCAAATAAGATAAAAAAATACTTGGCATTACAGAAATGAAGATTTTTTAATATAGAGTAGGGATGAGTTTCACATATGAATTTAACGTGAAATTATAACCTATTATTGAGGCAGATAGCGTCTTGCTAGGACATGTAACCAAATAGTGTTAATAGAATAGAAATTGTGCGTGTGTATTTTTTTTTTTGTAGGAGGGGTGTTGATAACTTCAATAATCTTTGAACCAACATTTAAAAGAACAGGATTTAGTGTAGGATATCGTATAGATGATCAATTTCACATATACATTTAACGTACAATCATCACCCATTACTGGGCTGACATAGTTGTTTTAAAGACAATTGTACACGTTTTAATGTTCATATATACTAATTTGAATGTAACATGTCGACTTATACTTCAAAGAGAGGTGTCTGCGTATATGTCTAGAAAGATGGAATGGTTTAGGCTGCAGAGAGGGAGGAGAAAAACGAAGTGGTAGAACCCCTGTTAACGCCAAGTAACCTTGCCTGTCTACTATATAAAGGGCAGTTGTCTGTGGGTATACGTGCACGTATGTACAACTTAAACTTTAAATATACACAACAAATTAACACAATATTTATAATTACTATATTGATCATATTTTGGCTGTATGGTATCGACACATTGAGAGACAACACACGGATTTCATGAAGTGTAGTACATACCCTAACATTCATATTTAAAACGTATCAATTTAAAACCCCAAATTCGTTATCGTGAAAGAAACACGGTAAACTTTTACGCATGCTTTTGCTCACTTTGACCCGAATAAAATAACTTGCCGTCTTCGTTCGTAAATATATCATAGGTAAAAATAATGATGTTGTTTGTATTAATGAACTAAATATACACTTTATTCAAGGTAGTTTTATTAATTTACAATGAAAAGTTGTTTTTTTATTATCATGGCATATGCTGTTAAGTTACGTAATAAAAAGTACAGGGCATAAACATAAAGTACACACTCCGAGTTTATTTTTTACTCCTTTCAAAAGTTGAGGTTTCCTTACTTTGATGCTTAAACGATTTTAATATTTTTGGATAACAATTGTAATGATATAACATTCATATCAAAGTCTGCTTCGAAAAAAAAAACTATTTTGAATGACACCACATTTATATAGCGGCGAGTTTTCTTTTCTATTTTAAAACAGGCATTTATTTTGTTTTTAATTTTAAGATTTTCGGTGACAGTACGAATCGTTTACCACGGACAAGAAATTATGTACGAGTCAATTGGAGAATACTTGGAATATTTACTCAAAAAAGAGTAAAATTCTACACAGGCGATTTCATGTAAACTGCTTGAGCACCTTGGTTCTAGATGTTCAAAAACAGAACATAAATTTAACGTAAATCCATCACAATTACAAGGTCATATAGCGTTTTTAAAAAGCATATAACCAAATATATGTTTTCAAAAAAGGACAATTATCAGTATGTATATTTCAGTTTAGTTTGAAAAGGGTTGGCAATACATATTGGCCATTTTTGTCATGGCGGTGGTTATATCTTAAGAGCTTGAAAAATCGGCGCTAAAAATTATTAAAAACAACATTAATTTAAAAATATCGAGTACGGTACACCTTTCACATATAAATTGAACCAAAACGAGCACTCATTTCAGGGAATAATATAGTTTTTAAAGACAAGGTACCCATTTCAATATTTATATGAACTTATTCGTAAATAAAATGCCGACTTATTTTTTAAAGGGTTGTCTGCGTGTATTATTAGATACATTACATGTGCTAGGCTTCAGACAGAGAAAGAGAGAAAGCGACTGGGGGACGAGGAAGGATCCGCGTCGAACGCCGGGTAACCCTGCTAGACACTAATCAAGAAAGAACTTGTAACCATAATATATATATATATATATATATATATATATATATATATATATATATATATAGAGAGAGAGAGAGAGAGAGAGAGAGAGAGAGAGATACAGAAAGAAAGAGATACAGAGATGGAGAGAGAGGTAGGGCGGGAGAGAATGAGAGGATGATATATAGTTTGAGTAAGTAATTACAACCCGGACGCAAAGCAGACATTTTTACAATTACATGGCATTACACGAAACACATTAACTTATTAGAAAACGTTGAAAACACTGTGTGTTTACATGACGTTATCTAAACGTTATAATATGAGAATTCTATGCATACATAAATCCTGGCACAGCTTAACGATTACATTTCAATTCATCTAACGCGCAATTTGAATGAAACAAAATATCTTAAAGCTTCCGTTTCTCGGCAAACACTATAACCCCGCTTGCATGCAAACTTCCAGCCCTGATCCTTTTAACTATATTTGTAATATTCAATTTTAATTGGTTTCTGTGGAACTAAATTAAATACAGCTTGGATTTTAATAATGCTATCTTGCACGTTCTTTTCTGACAACGAGATCAATTATTTTCTCACACATGGCTAGGGATTAATAGTTATTACATAAACGAGCGTTTTCTCGGATAGTTGCCGAGTAAAAAATGAACGCATGCTCTATCATCAGAAATAAATGCATTCATTTGACTTCAAGGGTTCATTGTGTAAAAGTATTTATTTTACGAATAATAATGCACATTAATACGTTTGCACTAGTTAATCATTTCTCTTTTAACCTTTTTACTTACTTTAATTTTGTTAACATGGTTCACCCCAAACAAGTCAGACCGCACTTATAAACGTTAGGGGCTACTAATAAAAAAGGATGGACGTGTTAGGGGGTCAATCTAATCTAATTAAGGAGCTTCGCAGCGAGTAGTTTTCAATTTCTCCATGCCAGTAATGTCAGGAAAGCAGGCAGCAGGGAAAGACTTCCAGAGTTCAGTGCGAGGAAAGAAGCTTTTGGAATAGAAAGTATATGGGGATCTCCACAGTGAATGGATGATATTTAGCAGATTGTTGAGTAAGTCTAGTCAATTTATGTCGTGCGGGCACCGGAAGAGCTATTTCATCAGAGAACACTCCATTGAAGTACTTGTAAAACAGGCACAAATAAGCAACACTGCGTCCATGGGACATGGGCTGGAGCTTGGTGGATAGTGAAGGAACCTATCAAGTTGGCGACTCTTTTTTGTACCTTTTCCAAGAGGGAGAGACAAGCGGACAATACACCGGCCCAGATGTGGCGACAATACTCCATGCATCGTTGGATTGTGGTTTTGTAGAGATAAAGGATAATGTCAGTTTTAGACGTTTACTGGCACGGTAGAGGGAACCCACCTTTTTTGCAGCAGCCCTGACAATGTTTTCAATATATTTATTCAAATTCATGTTATCTGTGAAAGCTAGGCCAAGGAGTTTAAATGATGCACTTTCAGGCAGGGTGCTATTTGGCATAACAATCAGTGGTTAGAAGATGTGTATAGTAGTTATTGAAGGAAATC
Organism: Sepiola atlantica; assembly: GCA_963556195.1. NCBI lineage: Eukaryota > Metazoa > Mollusca > Cephalopoda > Sepiida > Sepiolidae > Sepiola > Sepiola atlantica. The sequence continues at coordinate 130,138,754 of OY744526.1, read as the reverse complement.
AGCTTTGTCTTTGCGTCGTTAAAAATTACCATCCATCCAACGATAGACTGGAGATCATACTCTAAAGATTCAACACTTATTTCAGCTATGCGTTCGTCGGTTTTGCCCACATGACGAGAGACTGAAGTCGTCAGCCAAAAAATTATATCTCAGTCGCAATTTGATCAGGGAGGGAATTTTTAAAAATCAGGAACAATAGTGGTTCAAGAATAAACTACTGGGTACACCAGCATTTGCTTAGAAGTACGGCCGTCGAGTACAAACTTGGTATTTCGTTTTGTGAGGACGAATTTAATTGTATTAAATATTCGTCCGGCAATACCATATAAGTGCAGTTTTATGAGAAGCCCTTCATGCAATAATTTGTAAAAGGCATTGGGTATATCGAGCGCTACGGCCCTAGCTTTACATGCCTTGTCCAGTGTAGGGTATATGCGTTCAAATATGACTGTTAGGATATATTCAGTAGATCGTTATTGTCTGACTCGGTATTATTATCAGCAAGAAGGCTAAAATTAGCTAGGTGCGTGGCTATCGGTAGATTGATTAATGATTCAAAGAGTTTAGCAAAAATCGAGAGTAGACTGATTGGGCGCTAGTTGAGAGGATCAGTTCTATCTCCAGAATTCTTGAAGACTGGTACCACAGAGGCAGTTTTCCAACTATAAGGGAAACACGCGTCAGTAAGACATTTGTTGCATCGTTTTGAGAGGACAGAGACCATTTAAGCAGAGCATTTCTTTATTACTATTGCTGGTAGAGGATCAGACCCGCAGGCTTTTGAGAGATCAAGGTTTCTTATGATGTCTCTCATTTGAGATGGGCTGATGACAAGGTTCTCAAGTGTAGCTTCAGTCCGCAATGGGAAATTAGGGAGGGGTTATTTGCCGAGTCCAGAGTTGAATTTAAGGCGAAACGCTTAGCAAGTAGTTTATCATTATCAGTTGTCGTTCCGACAACATCGTTGCGATTTGATAGCGAGGGTATTGTCGATTGTATATTGTTAATCACACTATTGTAAATTTTCCATAAATCACGAGCACATAGTTTCTGTGACTGAATGTGTTTTTAGTTATCTTTGTATACCTCCTCTTTGCTTCATCTATCACGGTTTTGCAATCATTTCTTGCTTCTACAGATTTGTGTCTGTTTGCAGTTGAACCATGGCGGCCGAAATTTCGGAATGTCTTCTGTCTCTCAGCAATAGCAATAGTACATTCTGATATGAACCATTGTCGATGTGTTTGGTTTGCTGAAGAATTTTCGCGTGGGGGCATAATCATCAATGCCTGCGTTGACCCATTCGGTTAGCTAATTTGCACACTAATACGCTGATGTGATCCGTGAGGTATTCAACATCAGCTGCTCATAGTTTCTTCGCGTTTTAAGCAACGCCTCTTCAGTTTCTAGACGAGTTGTAAGATAGAAAAGTACATTACCACAACGTGATCAGAGTTTCCGTGCCGTCTATGGGTATTTGCTAAACAAGGTACATGTGCTTAATGAAAATGTACTTCAACATAACTTCTTACTTAGTTATTTTATGGTGAGCCACACATAAAAAAACATATCTCTTTGTCTGACAGATTTAGCAAGTCTCATGCACAAAACATTGGAATTACACACGAACTCGTCTAGAAAAATCGTAGACCGCTTGAAAAACTCACTAAATTTAAGATAGATAATTCTATTTCAGACGCTGTAATTGCCTGCGTAGAAAAAACAGTTTTGCGTAAAATTAACATGCGGAAAATATACTGCCCTTAAAATTATGAAATAGTCTGTTGTCCGGTAAGCCAGACTGTATACGGTCACGGTGTCCACACGTACTGGTAACAAAAAAATAAATATTAGTCTTCGGCATCATTTTCGAAAGGTTAAAATATAGAAAAACATCTAGAAGAATATACATCTAGATTAGGATGATGATTATCGGTATCGAATTTGCTCGTTATGCTTTCGATTGCTACTTTTGTTGTTTTTTTTGTTTTTTTGTATATTTGTATTTTCCGTAAGTTAGACTATATCAGTTAAATAATGACTTTTAAATAATATTTACATGTTCGACGGCATACGAATACATTATTAATAAAAATCAATCTGAAATGTTAAGCGCATTTTTTCGAAAATATTAATGCATAACAAAAGAAAATATAACTACATTATGGACCGATCATGTGAGTTGTTATTGATTTAACGTTCGAACCTAATGATATGTGTATAGCATTGCATACTGTAATAACGAACTCATTTTCACACAAACACACGATAGCGTATTAAGGGCGAATTATCTTAACTTTTTTTTTATTTAGTTGGCGCTCAGATCGCGCGTATGACACGAAAATGACAAAATAGTCTTCTTCTTTACGTGTTCTTGTCTACCACGAAAACATGTATGCCTCACCTATACATACCATCGACCCAATAAAGACTTAACACATGAACCAGGTATTGGTTATAAATGTTTTGTTTGGCAAAAAACACTGCACTTTTTCGGTGGAAATTTAAATCATTTCAATGTGTATCACCAAAGGTCGACGGTGAATTATTATTTATAAAACTACTACATGAACAATAATCAGATTAATTACTACAAAAACGTAACTTACCAGCACACTAAAGAACATATACTATATAAAAATAGCATTCGACGCAATCGTTTGTTTACATAACGTATATTCTTATGATCAATAGCTAATTTGTTACCGGGTGTTATTTTGGAATGTTCCTGTATGTATAATATTAATCACTCAAAATGTTTAGATGTGAGATCGTTCAATCTCCTACATTTGCTTACATTTTTGTTATCAGCTTTTTGTTGATTCGTCGATTTGGTCCGTGTCCACCATTCTCATGGTCATACACAAATGAAACCGATGTAGGGATGTTCGAATATTTATTTTACAAACAGATATTCGGATGGTTAGTCGGTTAAATGCGAGAAAGAGAGAGAGAGTGAGAAGACTGATAGAGAAATAAAATTAATTACTTAATGAGGGATATTCACTGACATGTGCGAACTGTGTCCATTGGCCCGTAGCGTTAGCGGGAGAAAATTTTCACCCAACCTTTTTCGTCGAGTTGTCAGAAACATGAAGGAAACGTCATGGCGAACGGAAGTGACATCACTTCCGATTCTTCCTTGCTACTGACACTCTTTTCATGGGCATTGTCTCCAATGCCGTCACTCCGTCATAATCTAACCATGCTTAGTAGCATGGGAAGTGTTTGAGTACTTTTTTTACGAACATCAATATAATGGATTAACTAACATGTTGATGACATTTGTGTATCTCAATTAATTATCACTAACCATGGAAGACTTCGCTTTGATACATTATGAGTAACCATATGTATTTAGTTCGTAAATCTTTCATTAAAAAATAGTTGTATTCATTATATATTGTTTTTGTTGTAAGAACTACAGTTTATAATCACATTAATGTTCACATTTAACTTCGAAAGTCTTAGTTTCACAAAACTATAATAAGGTTTGTATTATCTCGTGTACAGACATTGTTCATGTAGAAAGTATTACTATTATGGGTTGACTTTTTAAGATAACACATATATTTTAAAAGAGTCTCGAATTGGTTTGTCTTGGGTGTCATTGATATCACGAGTACCCATGAAATACGGTGCAATTAAATAGACTTAGGCATTTATTCTAAAGGAATCTGTATATTTAATTCAATTATTCGATTATATATGCTCACTATAACAGTCAAATGGCCTAAAATTATAACTTAAGATTTACTTTCATTTAAATGTATGTTGCCAGAATTATAGTCCAATACACGTCTTCAACATTATTCAAAATCGATGTAACCATAATTATATTGAAACAATATCTTAAACTATGCAAGCGTTTATAGATATTTAAGTCGTAAATAAGTGATTGCTTTACATTCATGTTAAACACTGTACACATACACATATATATATATATATATACATATGTATATATATATATATATAAATGTATATATGTATATATATATTTGTATGTGTGCTTGTCTATGTACATTATATATATACTGACATTTATATGTGTATATATATATATATATATATACATTTATATACACAGAAGGACATAAAGAAAAGTGAATTAATGTAGACGTTTCCCCATATTTGTGGGTAAATATATGCCCAATTTTAACACACATTAACACACGCATATATATATATATATATATATATGTGTTATATATATATGTATATATATATGTATATATATATATATATATATATATATATGAAATGAGTATTATGTGTATACTGCTATTGCATAATATATATATATATATATATATATATATATATGTGTGTGTGTGTGTGCATTGTTTTTTCAGACAATGACATTCATCATGATGGAGTAATTATGAGAGCCGCGTCATGTCATGGCCCAAAGGCATTGGTTACGTTAACAACGTGCTTCAATTCTCGAAACACCAACTTGCTGTAAAACAATAGTGAATTTGGTAAACGATTGCTAGGTGATATTTAAGATCCACCTGAGTCAGGCTTGTCAAAACTTATCCTGGTTCTGTATGTTGCGGTAGTAGTTCTCTCTCAAAGCAAGATACTCGACACAATGCACTATACATAAACTCAGCGCTCGGTGTTGATTGTAACACCCAATTTACTTGTTAACCGAAGGATTTTCAAGTCTATTCGATGTTTGGAAAGATATCAGAATAAATAGAACTACACCGAAAAATGAGCAGGGAGCAAATAAAATACAGAGACTACACTTAATCTAGTCCCATTGCCGTTAATGGGGAGTCCTACACACCTTAACGATATGTCGATTGTAATTTGCACGACGAGAGATCGGAAGGTCTTGGAAATTGTATATTATCTACCGAGGTTTAATGTATCACCTATGTTTGTATAAAGGTATGTAAACACCTAGATCACTGTACTAACATGCTTAAGATACACCTATTGCATAATATATCGAGAAAACTTCCCTGCAAGGCTGTCGTCCTTCGTAACAACGAAATCGACTGCTATTGGTTCAGGGAGTGCACCGCTTAAATAGACACTTTAATTTCTGTCCGATTAAAATAGCCTCTTAGAGTTAACAACTATTCCGGAAAACGAGCTCGCTCGAGTTAAGTAGTAGGCTTTTGCAGTTGGTCGGTCAGAGTAGTTAGATTGAAACAGTACAAGTACAGTTAGTTAATCGGAGCAAATACTTTCGAAGTACTTGTGAAACAAACGCATATATACTTCCATGTAGATATGTGAGCAGGGACGGGAGTTGGGTACTAGAGGATCTTCTAAGCATTTCCACAGGAGAGAGTTGTAGTTGTCATCAATCAAGATGCGGCATCAATATTTTTCGGTCCGTGTGGGATTAGTTACCTTAGATATACATAGAACATTACTAGCTGTAAGACTTATTGATGAAGCATACTACTGTGCAACATATTTGAGAGACGATTCCGTGTTCTTATAACAGTTCTTATTGTATGAGATTGTCAGGCCAGAAGTTATAACTCAGTCTCCCAGGACGGAGGTATTAGTATGGCAATAAACGGTTGGTTAGATTTATTATATTAAAAATAATAGTAACTTAGCTGTCGTTACGTTAATGCATACATCGATATGGGGTACATTTTAGTGCATTTCCAAAATGTTTTAGCTGTTTAAGATGCTAGTTAACGATGCCTCTCCTGCCTGCAATACGGCGTAGTTTGATGATTAAATACACTGATGTTTGCTACGATGTCATCCAAAAAGGTGTAATATAATGAAACATAACATACATTGACATAGAGTTAAAGGTTGTACTCTTGCATTGTTGTAATGTGGATTGGGTTTAGGACATCCACGAACTGGCTGTATCTTCTAGGTAAATATCGGTTAAATAATAGCGAGTACGAGTACAAGTTGATTGTCCTGAAAATACGTGTATGCCGAAAGTTTTCATTTTTTGTTGGATACCTCTATAACTGCATTAATATAATCAATATATATAAATATATATATATATATATATATATATATATATATATATATATATATATATATGTAGAATTAATTAATTCAATTGAACTATTTAAAAAAAAGTGCAAAACAAATACTTTTCAAAAGTGCTCAATATATATTAGACTTATTAATATTAAAATAAAAATAGTTTTAGCGCCCGGCAATTGTGTCAAAGTCTGGCCAGCTTCTTATCAGGGGCAATACTGAAGTATCTCGCCAGTTGAAAAAACACAAGACCTTAAAGTCAAAAAGGGAAAAAGACAAATAAAAAAAGCGGGAAAGGGAAGGATATAAGAAAGAAAATGCCAATCTTACATATAAGACCTGCCACAGATAATTCGGCCAAATTCAACAGGTAGTCAACGTGCCAAAACACTAAGTCATTCATAAAGCGGGGAAACTAACACAATATCGTTTAATTTTACTTATGTGATCACCGACATAAACATTACTAAACACACGCACACACACACTAGTATATACATATATACACATGCATGTGTATATATATATACACATACATATAGATATACATAGATATATATATATATGTACGTATATATATATATATATATATATATATATATATATATATATATATATATAGAGATGCATACACGTATACACACTCACACACATATACACATAATGACCATGTGTTCTTATTGTCAAATATTAATCAAATATACAAATTATAAATATATATTTTTACGCGGGGAATTTAGATTATATTTGTCGATTCATTTCTATTATAATTAATTAAATTAAGCTGTGTTTAGATGATAGTATTTATTTACAATTTTACTTTGTCTATTCTATTTTCGATTAATATTATATATTTATATATTTATGAAACATATTTAATAATCACTTTATTTTAATCTAATGATATCTAGTAATTACGTGTATCATATAAACTTACTTTTCATTATTAATTTGGGGGAGTGAACCGTATTATTTTTTAATATCACCCATTAGCTACTTTTATCCAATTTCTTTATGATTATGTATTGTAGTTGGATAGCATTTTAAATTACGTGTATGTCTATACTTACTTATCTATCAACGCTGCATAAGTACTGAGTTAATTCCCATGATTGCCCCGGGTTCTAAATCCTGATCCAGCTGACATAATTACAACTATTGCTTCCGTTACCTCACCCATTATGTTTAATAACTTACTTCAATTCCCTTTAATCTATATTCATAATAATATTATTACTATTTTCATAAGCTCCAAATTGTAAGATTATAAAGGGCTTAGATTCAAACATCAGTGAGTTCATGAAAGTTGAAAAAGACTCCAATACCTACACTAAAAAAAACAGCTGTTTTATGTGTTAAAATGAAAAACTGGCTATTATTTTGTTTCTCAATAAGACTGCCTTATTAAACCAAAGAGACGAGGTGGGGTATAATTGCAGACATTTCAAAAGATGCACTCTAGATAAGTTTAGAGAAAACGATGATAACTTAACTCATATTATCAGTACTTTAAAAAAATTAAAATGGAAAATAAAAATGTTTAATGAAATATTATAACAAAACAGTAAACTAACAAATAATTAAACTATAATATTTGAAACCTATAACCCTGTAAAATATAGCACCCAACTATTAAACATATGTAAGGATTCGAACATTAAACTATAAGTAATATGTAAGATAACTAATTAATACAAATTTAACATTTGTAACGGTTAACTAACAAGTTTTCATCTTTCATAAAATTACTGATGGTTTAATCGAAGCCTTTTTTATCTGAACATTTGGAGCTCATACAAATAGTAATAGACTATTATAAATACAGATTACAGAGAATAGCAGTAGGTTATTAAACATAAGTAGTAACACGACTGAAGAAATAAATATAGCTCGGCTAGTTGGAGCAAGAATCAGAACCCAGACCATAATATATGAATCGCACACGGTAGATTGAATATTGAAAAAATAGATATATTTAAGGTTGTATCATGGAAACTGACAAAGTACTAATTGAGTAAGACATTCAATAGTAAATACAGAAATATAAATAATTTAAAATTCCTTTGAAATATGATACATAGACATGACAAAATTGGATAAAAGTAGCTAATAGGTTATATTAAAAATAAAAAAATCATTTCTCCAAATTTATATTAAAAAGTAAGTTTATCAGATAAATGCAATCACTAGATATTGTTACATGTAAATGAAGTAATAATAAAAGATGGTTCTTATATATAAAATTAATCGGAAATAGGACAGAAAAAATAAAAAAAGCAAAGAATGATATCATCTAAACACAGCTTAATTAAAATAAAGTATTATAGAAACACCTCGACATAAATAATCTAAATTTCCCTCGTCAGATATATTTTTTGTAATTTTTCATATTTTATTAATACTTGAAAATAAGACCATATATTTATTATGCGTATATGTGTGAGTAAGTGGGTATATATATATATATATATATATATATATATATATATATATATATATATATAATAGTGTGCGGGTGTGTGTGTGTGCGTGTTCTGTAATGTTTGTGTCAGATATCACGGGAATAAAATAAACAGATTGTGTTGTTTTGTTCCCCGCTTTGGGGATTAATTGGTGTTTTAGGACGTTGATGACCTGTTAAATTTGGCCGAATTATCTGTGGCAAGTCTAATATGTAAGATTTGCCTATCTTTCGTATATTCTTCCCTTTCCCTTTTCTTTGTTTTTGTTTCCTTTTTGATTTTAAGTTTTTTTGCATTTTCAACTGGCGAGATTCTTCAGTATTGTCCTTGATAAGAAGCGTGCTAGGCATTAAACATATTGTCGGGGGCTTAAACTATTTTTATTTTGATATATATATTATATATATACACCCATATACATATACATGTATATATATATACATGTACACATAATATATACATACATATATATATATATATATATATACATGTACACATTATATATATATATATATATTAATATATATATATATATATATATACATGTACACATTATATATATATATATATATCAATATATATATATATACATATATATATATATATATATATATATGTGTATATATATATATATTGATATATATATATATATATATATATATATATATATATGTATATATATATATATTGATATATATATATATATATAATGTGTACATGTATATATATATATATATATTAATATATATATATATATATATATAATGTGTACATGTATATATATATATATGTATGTATATATTATGTGTACATGTATATATATATATATATATACATATAATGTGTACATGTATATATATATATCCATGTATATGTATATGGGTGTATATATATAATATATATATATGTATATATATATATATCAGTATATATATATTCATGTATATATATATATATATATGTGTGTGTGTGTGTGTATGCACATATAGAGCTATGATAAGTGCGAGCCTGTAGGCAGACTAACAAGCCAAGTAAACACATTACACAACAGCTTTCGTATATCAAGGCTGTATCAGACCATGCAAATCAAGAAGTAAGCTTTACAGTCACACAAAAAGATGCACACCATCATCTTAATACGGCGCTGATCCATAGTCGCTGCGACTGACGGATGCCCATACAATACATATGACTTAATTAAAACTCATATTATATTTTTACAAGCATTATTACACAAATATTTAATAATAAGTGTAAAGGCGAAAAAGTAGGCAAATATGGTTGTCCTCAATCAAGATATTAAAGCTTGCTGAATTGATATTAATACATTGGAAGCCTCTGCAGTTGACAACCCAGCCCCGGAAGACACAGATACGCCAGGGAATTATCATAATGAGAGAAGACGGACCCTTCACGATAAACACGCTTCGAATAGAGCTTGAAGAAGAGCAAGCTTACAGGCAGACCAACAAGGCGAGATGACACATTACACGACAGTTCGTATATCTACACTGTAGTAGACCACGCAAATCAAGAACTGATGTGTACAGTCACACAAAAAGATGCACACACACCACATCCAATGCGGGGTTGATCCATAATCGTTGCGACTGACATATATATATATATATATATATATATATATATATATATATATATATATAAACTTACTTATCTAAGCCCAGGCTAGAAGTGGCTACTACTTTTTCTCTTCAACCCGCCATGTCAACCCAATATCCTCACGTACTTGCATGACATTTTTTTCTTAAAATTATAATCCTGAGGATGATGAATATATATAAACACATCCTTTTTGGTTTTCCTTTTTTAATTTCCCATGTATATATATATATATATATATATATATATATATATATATATATATATATATATATATATATATATATATATGTATATATATATATATATGTATATATATACATATATATATATGTATATATATATATGTGTGTATATGTACAACATGTGTATAAATATATGTGTGTATATATATATATATAAATACATAACTATATATATATATATATATGCATACATAACTATATATATAACTATATATATATATCTATAAGTATGCATATCAATATATATATATATATATATTTATATATATATATATATATATATATATATGTGTGTGTATGTATGTACAATATGGGTATACGTATATGTATATATTAATACATAACTATATATATATATACATAACTATATATATATATATATGTATATATGCATGCACACACACAAACATATATGTATATATATATATATATATATATATATATATATATGTATATATATGTATATATATATACACTGTGGTCTGCTATTCATCAACATGCTTTATTGAGATGATTTCTATCATTGAATTAATTCCTTTGATGACCTGCATTTTTAGAAAGTTCAGTGATAGAAAATATCAATATAAATCTTGTTCGCAAGGATTCATATTAACGTAGCCTTATCATCAAATATCGGATATTTAACTTAATAAGGTAGATCAACATTCTTATTAAAACTTCCATTTTACATATTTTATTCCATAAATATTTCGCTAAAACAAACATGCAAACCGTAATAATTATTGTTGTGATCTCGAAACGCCTATCATTAATAAGACAACATTGTATTTTGTTAACAAGCGTGTTTTGTTCAAAAGTTCAGAATAGAATCCGGGTCAATGTGCCGTACGCGTTTGTATACACAGCGTCATGAAATGTTGATATATTTTAGATATAGAGTAGATCATCCTAACAGAATGACACTCTTTTTTAGCATTGCTCTAGATTGAACAGTTTAATGCAATTAAGTCTGTTATTTCACTTTTATTAATATATTCGATATTAAAAGCCTGTTTTCGGAATTTCTATCTGATATGTTTCAAACACAACATTTATTAGTACGTATTTTGTATTATTTTTATCGACATAATCTAAATATTGTGTTTTCATTTAGTTTATATATATTTTATCGATAAACCTGTGCCCCTATTGCATGAAAATAATGGTCTCAATGCGGCAATCAACAATCTCATTTTACTTGTATGGTTTGCTGTTTTGAACATCTAATTTGTATCCGTTTTCAACAACATTAACACGTTTCCGTGTTACCTTTTTCAACGACGTGTTTTCGTATTGGTTGGCTGTTTTAATCTTCTATTTAAACAGTTCTTCTGTTCACGCCATTGAACATCTAACCTTGTTACATGTGACATAATATATACCTCTAAAGCGCCTTTTAAAAACACTCATCCACAAATCGCTCGGTGTGGATATTGCTTCTTGAATGGTAATGATATACGTAAACTATTTTTTTTAAAGATAGTTTTAATTCAGTAGTCGTAATTCCCCCTATTTTCTCTGATACTTCGAGTAAAAAAGCACACCATTTGCATAGCATCACCGCAGTTTTAATGTGTTTGTCAATGCGTTTTGTGCAATAACCATGACACTTTTAATTATTGAATTATTGAATTACTAGGGGGACCGACGTGAAATAATTCTTGTTTTCCACTTTGTTCTGTTGAAGGAATACCCACTCTGAACCCGTGCATAACTATTACATCCAAGATCGAATACACTTATGTGACTTTTCAGCATTGGCTTTTCTTTTATTATTGATGTTTTTAAAATCTTCAACTAAGGTTTTATTGTAAGTACAATGTCACCGAAAGTGGTCTAATGCCGTTTCTCTATGTGCTTCATTTCGTTCAACATACCTGAAATAAATGTATTGAAGGGTTGTGCATATGTTGGGATGAGTACATAATTATTGTTTTACCATGAGAGACCCCCTATTTTGTAATTGTTATTAAAGAGGATTGTCTCGTGGCTTGTGTTTGAAGTGTACGTTGATACTAATTTCCTGGACCAATAAATCTTTAGCAGTTTATTATGGTTGGTTTGCAGCAATAACTGTTTCCAGTAAACACATTGATGAAATTATGGGCCCGCACAAAAAAACCCTCATTCTTTTTCAAGATTTGTGAGCGGATTTCCCGCAAGTAATGACGAACGAAGCGCTTTGCCGATATGTGTTCCCGTTCGTTTCACATTTTATTCAATATAGAGGCTCCAATGTCGTACGAGAAATGAGTAAGAGCTTCAGATGGGAGTGTTCGTAACATAACAGTGGTGTGAGAATTCTTTTCTCAAATGCCCCTTAGCTTTCTGTCTATTTGTATGTTATTTGTTTATGGGTAATAAAATTGAGCTACTTTAGAATAAACACAGTATGACCCATTTATAAAAAGATACAACTTTGAAGCTACGCTATGTTTTCTGGAACTGCAAATTACTTTTTTTATAGTCTGGTCTTCTACATCTTTGTCTCTTAATTTAAGCAATATATTTGATTGTGTTGTTTACAGAATTATTCTAGATTCTTCGTGTACTTTGTTATTTTATTGATTAATATAATGTCGTCGAAAATGACAGTCGGCTAAGCAATGTGTCCATTACTTGTTAAAAAAATGGTGTAGCACCAGTAACTCAAAATTGATATCGTTCGAATTTAGAAAAAAAATCTCTATAGGTTTCCATACCATCTAAATAAGCGCCATTAAAATCAGGCTCTAAACATTGTATTTGCTGAGGTTTGCGAAAATCGTTTATTGGCAAGCCAGACGGGTTACATAATTGTTTTATTAATTCAAATTGGCAGTATTTTTATACAATCCTAGTAAACCAGTTGGCACTTCCGAAAGGTTTTATTTTTATTATTACTTCAATCTCTCTATTTCATCATCTACAGTTTCAAGATATTGAGAGAGAGCGTTTGCGCACATTACACAAATGAGGCTGTACACATGAAGTATTTTAAATATTTTATTACGAAAATTCTTAATTCACAAGACTGTTATTTTAATGTCACTTTAGCGATTCAAACCAGGAAAAAGCGGTAGCACTTGATACATCCAAGGTATTTGACAAGGTCTGACATGAAAGCTTCTCCTAAAAAAGCACTCATATGTTATTACTAACGACAAGAAATATCCAGAGTGAGCTCGATGGCCGTTTATCTAAGCAACATGACATAGATGCTGGTGTATCCTAATAGATCCATCATAGGATATTTACTGTCCCTGATTTTCATAAATTACCTCGTTGATGTAATTGAGACTGAGATAGTAATACTTGCTGACGACCCCACGCTCTACTCTCGTCATGTCAACAAAACCGACGCACATATCTGAGGCAATGACCTTCATTCTGTAGTGGATTGGGGATCAAAAATGGATGGTCACTTTGAATGCCGCAAAGATAAAAGTATCTTCCTGAAATAACTACTCGAAACCTCTTCAACCACCGATTGTCATGGCAAATAACACTCTACATTAGAGTTCATCATTCAAACTCGTCAGCCTAACGTTCACACATAACATGAATTGGAATAATACCATTGAATACATTGCCATGACTGCTGCAAAGTAGGTAGACTCTCTACCGTGTAAACTTCTCATACCTGACATTATCCTATGTCTCTACTAAGCTACCACCCACCATTGCATGGAGTATTATTGGCCTATATAGGCTGGTGCATCATCCATTAGAATCTCCCTCTTAGACAAGGCCCAATAAAGAGTCGCCAACTTTATAGGTCCCTTACTATCCACCAAGCCCCAGCCTCTATCTCACCGCCACAATGTTGCTTATCTGTGCCTGTTTTACAAGTACTTAAATAAACTGTGCTCTGATTAACTTGCTGCTCTGTTACCCCCACGCCAAAAACTCACTAGACTAACCCGACAATCTGCCAAATCGTATCTATTTACTGTTAAGTTACCCAGATGCGTAAGAGAGTTCTACTCCAAAAGGCTTATTCCTCGTCCTACTAGATTATGGAAGTCTCACTCTGCTCCCTGTTTCCCCGACGGTACTTACATGCAGAAATGTACAACTAATATAAACAGATATCTCGCTGCACAGCTCACAATTCAGGTTGACCACCTCCCTAAAATATATCCCCCTTTTTCTCAGTAGCCCCTTACGTCTACAATAGTTGGCTGCCTTGTTTGAGGTGAAATAGTTTTTTTTACACAGTTGGAGAATTGTGACTGTTTAATCTGAGCCGAAGTTGTAGGGTAATATTTAAATTTAAGAGTCTATTTGTACACATTTTGTCCCGTTTTCAGATTCGTCACTATTTGCAATTTTCATGAGTTTTATCATGAGTTTAAAAAAAAATGATTTGAAACTCGTCAGTGTAGAACTTTGTGTCTCATGCAACTGCAAGTTCAATATTGTTGTCATTTAATATTGAAATCTTTGCGCCTGGACTATTGTCCGAAACCAAAACACCGTTGGTCAACATTAATGTTTTTTTGTTACATTTTTTTTACATTTTACAGTTAGCTTTGCTAAATGCCTTGAATATAGGCGAACACTAATAACACGTTTGCAATTATCTTGGTGATAACGTCCATCGTCTTGTTGTCATGTCTATATTTAATAGTTAAAAGTATGCAAACATTATGCATTGTAAATTGTGAGCGCTCAACTCATACAATTTGAAATCATCGAAATGTATTTTACTACGCTAGCGTAGTTAATGTAGCCGTCATCTGAGTTCCGTGTTAGATTCAAATGTGTTCTCCTTCTGTGATCAAAATGCTTAACATTGTTTATGATTGTAACGTTAGATTATTCAATAAGTGTATGATATCTGAGATTATATGTCAATATACAGTTGACAATTTCGTATGTCCAACTTAAACAAACGAGCACACATTTGGTTGGAACATATTTACATGTTCCCGATGTGAAGAAATTAATCTGTTGAGTTTAGAGAGCATCGTTTTTCGACAAGCCAGACTGAACTTGAAATCTTTCAGTGCTTGCTTCAATGAGAAGAAATCGAACAAAATTCTGTAAAGCTCTTGTTTTTTTTTATCGTGCCCATTTTACTCAAGAACGTACATTGTTTATCCTCTCGTTTTACGCTGGAGAAATGTCATCATACACATTTTGGACATATTAAACATACACTAACGCTTCTTAATTCTTGACATTACCGTTGGAAATAAAATATTTTGCGAGCACACTACCTAAGGCTTTGTTTTTAAAATTAAACATCGCAATTGCTATCTGCTATCTCAGATGAGTAAAAGTTATCCTCGCAAGTGTTGAATGCGAGATAAGTCCGGGTTCGCCTTTGTCCGAATAGGCTCGAGTTCGCCGTAGTCAGTGTTGGGAACTTACACGACTGATAAAAATCAAACAAGACAGCGGTATATTTAAAAGAATGTGTATTAAACGTATAGTATTAGAGATATACTGATGGGCTTTCTATGTTGGCTCGTCATTGTATAATGTTATAAATAGGGTTCATAGTTGTTAAATAGGGCAGATAACACTAAAACCATACTAGTAATATACATGGTGTTCAGGTGAATTGTAAATATTGTTTTTCGATCATTAGATAAACTAGCAAATATATGCTCCCTCTGGTCGCATATTTTTGCTATGTTGCCGTGTCAGAAATGAACGCTCACCCGTAAATGGAGCCCCAGTCATATGTATTGGGTGGGTAGACATTGATTTTCTTTGTTTCTAACCAATAATATTTTTAGTTAAATAAGGAAAAAAACAATTTTTGGACCCCCCCCTATTTGTTTTTACCCTCCCCCATGAATACTAATATTTTCAGTTAAAAAAAGAAAACAAAAAAATGTTACCCCCCCATTTTTTTTACTCTCCCACATAAATACTAATATGTTCAGTTAAAAAAAGAACACATACAAAAGAAAAAAAATAGCCCCACCCCCGATTTTTTTCACCCCCCCCCATTAATGCTATTTTTTTGGGGGGGGGGGGTAAATATTTATTTTTTTCTTTTTTAACTGAAAATCAGTTAAAAAAAAGAAAAAAAATGTCCCCCCCCCCAATTTTTTGGGTACCTTTCTCCCATGAATAGTAATATTTTTAGTTAGAAAAATTTAAAAAATAGAAAATGTAAGCCCCCAAAAAAAATGTTTTACCCTCTTCCATAAATAGTAATATTTTCAGTTAGAAAAAGGAAAAAGAAAAGAAAAGTAAACCCCCAACCTAAAATCTTTTGTTTAACCCTTACTCATGCATAGTTAAAAAAAAGAAGGAGCCTCGGTCATATTAAATAACTCATGTTTAAATATACTATTGAAGGCGCCTTCGTTATATCAAAGAACCAGTTTTATTATTCTTCCAAAATGTTTAAAATTTAGTAATGGCCGCGACATTTGTTGCTTAACTTCAATTTAAAATAAAACAAGGCATATCTCTTATCAACATAATGAATATGAAGAATGATAATGTGAATAAATCCTCTCACAATGACGTCACTTCCAGACGGACCGGAAGGATTAGTCAGCAATTTTTTTTTCCGAAATGGTCACCCATTTACTAATGGCTAGGATATGCCTTGATAAACATATTGTCTTAACAAACGTAATGAACATAAAGAATGAACACTGTGAAAAATCCTCTCACGATTACGTCACTTCCGGAAAGAACCGGAACGATGAGTCAGCAATTTAGTTTTCCACAATTGTCACTGATTTTCTAATGGCTTGGATATGCCTTGTTTAATTTTAATTTACAGCAAAACACCTCGTCTTGACAATATAATGACGAATTATAATGTGAAAAGAAAGAAATCCTCGCAAAATGACGTCACTTCCGGAAGTTCTTTCTGGAAGTAACGTCGTTTGAGAGGATGAGTCAGCAATTTAGTTTTCCAAAATGGGCACCCATTTACTAAGTGCTGTGATATGTCCTGTTTAATTTTAATTTACATCAAAACCGTTTTGACAATGTACTGAAAATGAAAAAGTATAATGTGAAAACAAATCCTCTGAAAATGACGTAACTTTCGAAAAGATGACTTTGCAATTATAACAGTACTCGCCATTGAAAGTATGGTTTAAAAAACACACGGGTTTATGAAGAAAATAACTTTAATTAATTGTATGAATACTGTTTATTAAGATCACCTTATCGGAAAATATTGTAAATAGTTATGTAATTTGGATAATAGCAGTTGAAAAAATGCGAGTTTCAGTACCTTTTTATTGGACATCTAAAAGTGATAGAACTCTTCTAAAATATTTCATTCCTGATCTATGTATAAGATTACATAAAGTGTATTGCTTTATTATCTAACATTGGATGCCTGCACCTCCAAGTATTCCTTAAAAGTATGAATACACATCTTACCGAAGTATCAGTTCAAGAGAATTAACTATAACATGCTTTATGAGCACATTTCATGATATTTGATTTGATAAAACAATGACGTATTATTTCTGACTACAAATAGTCCATCGTACCTATATAGGCAAATACCTTCAATCAAGGGAGGCGCGTCCCTTAATAGACTTCAAAAACGACTCATGCTAGAAATCTCATTTCTTTTGATCAGTCATAACTCAAAAACCAATAAACCAAATTATTTAAAACTTTGTACAAAATTTTCATTTGATAGGTTCTATAAGTGTGTCCAATTTCAGCATCATTAGTCAAGGCGACCCAGAGATCCGGAAAGGTCAGGAGTGATTTTGTGTTATCCGTGTGTACGTACGTACGTGTGTGCCACCCTGTATCTCATCAACTATGTGATGGATTCAGCTGATCTTTGGCAGATATAGAGGTTCTAGGGTCTAGTTGATGGCATTTTAATTTCAGTTTACCATATATCCTAGTTTTCCAGAAAATTCCAAAAAACCTTATTATCTAACGTATTTTTTTAGTAATCTGATTAACATGCTGAGTCACTGAAAACGTCCCATAATCCCTTGCCGGATGTACCCGGTTTTGCCTTAAATTCTGTCCGGTTGCATCAGTCATACCATAACTTCAGTTCGGATGTATCAATAACATTATAGGAAGGCTACGATTATAGTAGTGCTCTGAATTCCTCCTTGATTTTCTAAGTACTCGGCGTTGTCCAGGAGAAAAGTGCTCAATATCCTAGATAGAGCTACTATAGTGATAAGTTTGTATAATATTTTAACACTATCTACGTTTCACTTCAGTGCACATTGAAATAGAGGGAAATAAGTTAGAGTGATTTTAGTAATGTTCTAGATGCTTCCTTGATTTTCTAAGTACTCGCCGTTGTCCGGGAGAAAAGTACTCAATAGCCTAGATAGAGCTACTGTAGTGATAAGTTTGTATAATATTTTAACGTCATCTACGTTTCTCTTCAGACTATTGTGTACATGGAAATGAGGGGAAAATAGTAAGAGTTATTTTAGTAGTGCTCGGGATGCGTCCTTTATTTCCATAGTACTCGGCGTTGTCCGGGAGAAAAGTGCTCAATATCCTAGATAAAGCTACTGTAGTGATATGTTTGGATACTATTTTAACGCCATCTATGTTTCTCTTCAGACTATTGTTCACATAGAAATGAGGGGAAATTAGTAATAGTGATTTTAGTAGTGCTCTGGATGCCTCCTTGATTTTCTAAATATTTGGCGTTGTCTGGGTGAAAAGTGCTCAATATGCTAGATAGAGCTACTGTAGTGATAAATTTGTATAATATTTAAACAGCATATACGCTTCTTTTCGAACTATTGTGCAGATGAAAAGGAGGAGTGATATTATTAGTGGTCTGGATGCCTCCTTAATTTTCGAAGTACTCGGCGTTGTCCGGGAGAAAAGTGATCAATGTTCTAGATAGAGCGTCTGTGCAGATTCAAAGGAGGGGTGATCCGTAAGGGGGTGCTTCTGGTGCTTCTACAATATAGACCCCGGAGGCTTGTGCAGAATAGGGACCATGGATATTTATGAAGTATAGGGGCCAGGGGTGCTTCTACAGTATAGGACTTAGCACCGGGGGTGGTTCTACAATATAGGACCCGGAAGCTTCTGCAGAATAGAGCCCATGGGTGCTTCTGCAGTATAGGGACCAGGGGTTGTTCTACAGTATAAGATCCAGCACCGGGGGTACATCTGCAATATAGTACACGGAGGCTTCTTCAGAATAGGGGCCATGGGTGCTTTTGCAGTATAGGGACCAGGGGTGCTTCTAATATTTATATGTATGGGGGAGGATGAAACACATTTTGTTTGGGGGTGGGGGGTAATTTTTTTTTCTTTTTTAAATTGAAAATATTTCTATATATGGGGGAGGTTAAATTTATTTTATTTGGGGTGGTCAAAAATTTTTTTTTTTATTTTGCCTTTAAAATATTTCTATGTATAGGGGAGGATAAAACAAATATGAGGGAGGGGGTAATTTTTTTTTTTTAATTAAAAATATTTATATGTATGGGAGAGGATGAAAAAACAATTTGGGGTAGGTGGGGGTAAACTTTTTTTTCTTTTTTAAACTCAAAATATTTCTATGTATGGGGGGAAGGTAACTAATTTTTTGGGGGGGTCAACATTTTTGTTTTTCTTTTTAATTAAAAATATGTCTATGCATGTGAATAGTAAAAAAAAAATTGGGGTTGTTGAAAAAAAATTTTATTTAAATTTTTTTTTATTAAAAATATTTCTATGTATTGAGGAGGATACAAAAAACAAATTAAGGAGGCCAAAACAATTTCTTTTTTTCTTTTTTTAACCTAAAAATATTTCCATTTATGATAGTGACACTACATGAATGAACACTATTTTGTTTTTCTGACACGACAGGTGCACATTAATATGAGTTCTTAGGTATGCGAACTGGGCTAGAGATAGGTACATATATAGTATGTGCACCCTTGCAGAGATAGGTAAGTATGTAGTATGCGCACCAGAGCCACGGTATGTACGAATACAGTATGCGCACCGGGGTGGCGATAGGTATATATATAGTATGTGCAAGGGGGTGGGAATAGGTACGTATATAGTAGTGCATAGGGGTGACGATAGGTACATATATAGCATGTGCACAGTGGTGGCAATAAGTACGTATACAGCATGCGTTCTGGGGTTGCGATAGGTATGTATATAGCCCGCGCACCGGGGAGGCGATAGGTACGTATTTAGCATTCACACCAGGGTTGCGACAGGTACGTATATAGCACGTGCACCGGAGCGGCGATAGGTACATATTTAGCATTTGCACCGGGGCGGCAATAGGTGCGTATTTAGCATTCGCACCGGGGCAGCAATATGTACATATTTAATATTCTCACTGGGGTTCATAGGTACTTATATAGTATGCACACCGGTGCAGCAGTAGGTACGTATTTAGTATTCGCACCGGGGCGGCGATATGTACGTATTTAGCATTCAGGGGTGGCGATAGGCACGTATAAAGCATGTGCACACGGGCGGCAATAAGTACGCATATAGCATGCGCACTTGGGCAGTGATAGGTATGTATTTAGCATGCGTTCCGGGGCGGCAATCGGTACGTATATAGCACGCGCACCGGGGCGGTGATAGGTACGTATATAGCACACACACCGGGGTGGCGAAAGGTAGTATTTAGCATTCACACCGGAGCGGCGATATGTACATATTTAGTATTCGCACTGGGGCAGCGATAGGTACTTATGTAGTATGCACACCGAGCGGCAATAGGTACGTATTTAGCATTCGCACCGGGGCGGCGATAGGTACGTATTTAGCATTCGCACCAGGGCGGCGATAGGTATGTATTCAGCATTCGCACCGGGGCGGAGATAGGTCCGTATTCAGCATTCGAACAGCGCGGCGATAGGTACTTATATAGTATCTGCACACAGGCGGTGATAGATACTTATATATTATCTGCACTGGGGCGGCGATAGGTATGTATATAGTATGCGCACCGGGGTGGCGATTGATACGTATATAGTATGAACACCGGGGCGGAGATAAGTACCTATATAGAAGTCGCAGACAGAGGTGGTACTTTTTATAGAAATAGATCATACTATTGCCCTAGGCAACGTAAGAGGAATGGTGGGGAAGAAACACTTTTTGCAAAAGGCAAAATGAGAAAGTAGCGGTGAAATGGGGTAGCTAGGTAACTGAAAGGTAGAAATATAAAGAGACGGCTATAGAGAGAGGGAGAGAAATAGAAGTAGGACTATAAAGATGTTACACACGCGATTTTTCTTCAATTATATGTTTTTTTATGACCCTGAGCAACGCCGGGTAGCTTCGCTAGTTATATAGTAGATGATATCATTTGGGTCATTACTATCTAACTGCAGTCCTATCCGACATGAAATAGTTGAAGAAGATTTTCTTTCAGTTATGTGAAGAAAAGTATAAATGTCGCCAGTTTAAAGACTTAAAAGCAAAGGTTTAATTTTGCTCTGTAACGAAACGCAACCAACCATGTGCGAAACGATTCCCCCGTCACTCTCTCTCCCCCTCTCTCACTATGTATCTCCATATCTATTTTTTCTTTTTTGTTCAACTAATAGCGCACATACGCAAATCCAGGCACTTCCTATAAAAAATGTTCATTAGATTATATTAATTGTACTATGTTATATGAAATATTAGTTGTAATAATTAACGGAAATTAAGTAGTAAATTAAGCATTATTATTATTTTTAATGTAGGCCGAAGTATCATATAAATGAAGCGGAATATGCGAATTCAGGGAGGCGCGAGAGCTCTCTATCCTTTAATAGACTTCAAAAATGGCCTATGCTGGAAATCTCATTTCTTTGATCAATCATAACTCAAAAACCAATGAACCAAATTAGTTAAAACTTTGCACAATTTTTTTATAGGTTCTATAAGTGTGTAGAATTTCAGCATCATTAGGCAAGGCAACCCAGAGATCCAGAAAGGTCAGGCATGATTTTGTATTATCCGTGTGTTCGTTCGTACGTATGTGCCACCATGTATCTCATCAACTATTTGATAGATGCAGCTTATTTTTGGAAGATATAGAGGTTCTATGTTCTAGTTGATTGCATTTAAATTTCAGTTTTCCATTTACCTTTGTTTTCCAGAACATTTCAAGAAACCGACTTCATTTAGTTAGCTCAGTGGTAAAGTCACGGCTTTTCAGCTAGATGTTACGGTTTAGATTCCAAGTCTCTCCGTCCAACTTCTTTGTTGTTTATTTTGAATTTCTTTAGGGGCATGAACCACGTACGTACACATTAACGTATTAATATATAGATATGGCGGTTTCCAGGGAGGCAGGTATCCTATTTTGATTTACCATTCCTACAGGGCGTCACATAGAACCGTTTTATACAGGTAATTCATCAACTTCTTGTCAATTTCTTTTTTTTGTTTCTTGCTCAGAAAAGTACTGATTTCACAAGAATAAACCATAATTCTAAACGACACCTAACATTGTTTTAAACCTAACTCAATCCCATAACTATGTTACATTTTAGCATAGGAATACGAAGGCCTTAAAGAAAACAACGTTGCTTAACTCACAGTTAATATAAGTATATATAAAAACTGTGAAAAAATGTGTTCTAGTTTGAATTGTATCATGAATGAATATACACTCATCATAATGAAAAAAAAATTACCTGTGAATATTGGAAGAAACACTGATTAGTCAAACTACCAACTATATCAGTTATGAGAAGGCATTGTATTGAGGCATAGCCTTTACAAAAGTTGTGACATTCCATGACAATTCCAGTATACTGAAATCATATGCCCTTAATAGGGGTAAGATGAACATTCATATACACTAAACACTAAATTTACAAAAGCAAAGAAATTCCCAAATGTTAACACTTTTATTGTCATTAAGGGTATGCGAGCACAACAGGGCTATGTATTTTATTGGTAGGAACTTTTCTTCAGCGCAAAACATCGAACAAGAATGTATCGTTTATACAAAATCTCTTAGTCTTTTCCGAAGGGAATTCGGCTGGAACTCATCGTCTTCTTTTATTGACAAACGTTCTGATCGATCTGATGTTCTTATGGAAGCTACCTAATATCGACTGGGCCTAGGTCGATCCAGTAAGAAGTTAGACTTTGGCTGTAGGCTACGTGTTGAACCCTTAGGCAAGGTTACAAAGTATAAAGCGAAATAAAGTGCCATTCGGTTGCCTATCTTTGTGATATTAGAGCCGTAAAGTACTGTTTTTAGTTCAGAGAAAACGAAAATTTCAGAGAAATGAAAAATACCAAGGTTTACAGTTCACATTTTTTTAATTCATAAGATTTAAAATTCTTGTTTGCGGATCTTCAATCTGAATTGTAAAAAATGTATTGTATTGTTGAAAAAATACAGTAAAAATCGTTTATATATGAAAAAAATGGTGAAAGTTGTTAATTCTAATAAATTAAAGTGTGAAACTTTAAATTAACTTATATACAACAAGAATACCTTCATTTTCCTTAATACATAACAATGCTGCTAGTGTCGTATGAATAATGGTTCCACTCAGGCGTGATTGATAAGGATATTATAAAGGTAAGAAAAATACCAGTTAAAATGTTTATTGGCAATGCTTATATCAACAGTGTTAAAATAGTAACAATGTTTATATTTTTTTATAATAAAAATTCCTACCAGTAAAATACATAACCCTGTTGTGCTCGCATACCCTTAATGACAATAAAAGTGTAATAATTTGGGAATTTCTTTTCTTTTGTAAATTTAGTGTTTAGTGTATATGAATGTTCATCTTAACCCTATTAAGGGCATATAATTTCAGTATACTGGCATTTTCATGGAAAATTAGTATACATTAATAAATGCACGTAGAAAACACTAGTGAATAAAATAATATATGTAACATTACACACCAGGATACACAATTTTCGTTACTGACAGATATGTAGACAGGTTATATAGGGAAACTAGTTTTCCGAGATTGAATATATGTTCACAGAGATGAGACTATCGAACCTGGCGAAGTGAAATGATTTCCCAACGGATTTCTTCAAATATAAAACGATGGATTAATTCTAAAAAAATCAACTTAACGTATACGACAGATACGACAGATAACAGTTTGATTTGCTCTCGCATACAGAGAAGCCCTCAGCAGAAATGATATTTTCCAATGAATCACGTTTGTTTAGTCAAAATAATTAGCGTGGGTTTGCGATAATTCTTTAAATATACTGGGAAATAAAGAATCATATGACGTGATACGAACATGCATAATTTCAGTTAAGAGACAGTGAGAAGAGGAAACCGATTTTTGAAAATATATTACACTCTCACGTTAGAGATAACAAACTATGTTTATAAGTATATATATAATATACATTTGTGTTCTTATGCACATTAATATATATATATATATATATACATATATATATATATATATATATGTATATATATACATATATATATGTATATATATATGTATATATACATATATATATATGTATATATATATATGTATATATATACATATGTATATGTATATATATATATATGTAAGTATATATACATATATGTATATATATATATATATATTTATGTATATATATATATATATATATAGTGTGTGTGTGTGTGTGTTTCCTTATAAATACTTGTTTTATCTACACACGTACACATGCACTCCTTAGGGGAGTCGTCATATAGAAATGCATTACGCAACCCTGTCGCTAACAAGTTATATTGCAAGTCTAAATTCCAACGTCGTTTGCCACACGACTCTTGTCAACAACTCGGTGAATCAGCGAGAGAAGTACCCTATTAAATACTACTGATCGCAATCTTTGTTTGTGGGCGACAAATTATTTATTATAAATATCTGTTTCCATCTGCATCCGTATACGTTTCATTTTTTACGGGAATTGTAAGTGTAAAAATAAATATTTACACTGGTCGCCGAACGCGAACTCTGAACCACGAGTTTAATTTCAAACTCGAATTCTAACGCCTTAGTCTTAACGGCCGTTGTAAAGAACTCGATAAATCAGCGAGAGTTATTCTAATGCTATCATTTGTACCGCAGTATTTTAATCTGGACTTCAAATATCTATTGTAGGTAAACGACTTTTATAAAAGTCATTTTTAATTAAAATGATATTTCTACTTACAGTAACTTTATTTTGATTTTTAAATACATAAATACTTTCATTTTTAAATAGACTATCGAATTTAGACTATTAAATTGTGACTATTTTAAATACATAAAGCTTTACGGAATATTTACTCAGTCCTTCATGAGTAAATAGTCTTCTGTATTTAAGTTTATTAATCATATTAGAATGATGGTAATTATAAAATTCGTCGTTGTGTTATAACGTAATATATTCGATTTGCTATATATTTTCTGGTCGTATTAGTAGTTCGACTCGAATCGATCAATCGCATTGACATGCTGTAATCAAAAACGTTAATCTGTATTTTCATGGTTAATGATTTTAAGCAGAGTTACAATCTCACGTAAACTGTAACACATGTTTACTGGCTTGTCGCACCGTAGTTGGCTGCAGTACCTGTCATATGAACTGTAAAATATATATCTGTTGAGACTAACATTTCCTAATGTCATTTTGGCATTAGAAAATATTATTTGATGGATGAACTTCTAAGCTTAACATGCAACTTTTTCGGATACTTATCTTATAATCATACACCATGCTTTCTTCGTCTCGCATTTGAATTGTTAGGAATTGTAAATATGATTCTGATACGGTTTCTAAAATATATGCATATTCATGCAAGTTTTTGTTCTTGAAGTCAAAATACTTTAAATTATATAATTCGTTGATTTCTAATTAATATATTTTATTCTCGCCCACCCGTGTTAGTCAGAAGTCAGATTTTAAAATGTGTGCGTGTGTGTAAGAATATATTAAAAAGCTTTGATATCTTAAGAAGTATCTATTTTAGGGGAATACAGTTTCAAGTAAGAATACAATTGGAGGTAGACAGTACATGTGCTTATAATAATAGTTATACTAATATAAACAGCATGTAATATCAACCAAATGTGGAATGCAATCTAGTGAAATACGATTTGCGGCACTGACTATTAGGGTGTTGTTTTATGTCGGACATATATCGAGCTTTTATTTTTTACGTGATAATATATATTTACACAAAATTACAATTAAGAAAAAAACAAAAAGTTTGATATGGAGTTTGAGATAACAATGACCTCACTAATCGCACGAGCAGTACTTTTCATAGTTACTCATCTTCTGGAAAGCAAACTCAAATATAAACGTACAAATATTTATTTGCTCGTGAATTATGTCACATATATTTATAAAAGAATCGTAGTTTGTTTAACAATACTGAGCGTATTGATCTATTATCATTTGCCATGCTGGCGTCACTCTTTGTGGCCACGTGGAAGTCAATTGAGTAAACCCACTTATTATGTTTCTCTTCATTTATTATTCGTTATATATGATCAATAAGGCGTTCTTTTACGATGCATACGGTCGGTTTAAATGCAAACCTTTATTATGATTCAACCATGCTTGAAATATGAATACATATCAAGTCTTCCGGTAAGTGTATTATTCGTCGTGCGCAATTAGGTTTCTATCGTTTCAGTATTCTGTGCAATTCTGTTGAATTCCCGTCGAGAGATTGTACACTGATTGATATAAATGACGACATACTCCTATTTATCGGTACTTTTTTACACACGGGCATTTCTTTTCATTGGATGTGAGTCATCTGTATGATTCTGAAAAAGAGAGTCGAAATTACTGACTTAGAGAAATAAAGATGATATGGAGTAGAACTATATATAAGGAAGTGTATTGTTATCTAAATGCGTTGCATGCTAGTCGACTTATATTTTGAGATCAAAATATATTATTAATATTTGTATTATTTTATTTTTATTGATGTCTAAATTAACGTTCTTATAGGGAATTTGACTGCTATTCGACGGACATTCATGTCGGATATCTTCAAGAGTATGTCCTTTTAGATGATATTTACTACATTCAATGATGAAAACGCAATAGTTTATAAAGACGTTAATACAATTGGGTTTAAAAGTGTTTACCTTACGATATACAGATTTTAAGTTAACCTAATAAATATTAGTGTATTTAAATTAATTAACATACACAGGAATTTATTAATTCAAAGAAAATAGAAAAACTAATCAGAATAAACACACACCTTAAGATGTCCGGTGTTCTTATAGATTTCAATATACTAAAGTATACGGCTTAATCTAAATACTACGCTCAAAGTATAGTTGTATCCGTCTTCATTTCAAGTTCCGCTTCATGCAACTATAGAGAAAGATGTTTGGCCTACATAATGTTTGCTACTTTTAGTTCGACAAATCATGTCTGCAAATGTTTAATACAAATCAGTAAAAAAAATAAACAAGGTCTATAAACGTAGCATTTTTATTTCATGTTGCACAAGTTTATAAATATACAGTAACGAGTAGGTACGTTTTAAAACGGTAAATTACATCTACATATACCGAAAGTATATACATATATATACACACATATATACACATATATTTATTTACATATGTATTTGTATGTATGTATATTTATATATATATATATATATATATATATATATATATATATATATATATATATATATATATATATACACACATTTGTATAACTTTTTATTCTGCATTTATTTCTCTCTCATTCTCTCTCTCTCTATATATATATATATATTTATAAATATATATATATATATATATATATATATGTATGTATATATATATATATATATACATGTGTATGTACGTGTGTCAGTGTATACATGTATATATACATATACTAATATATATGCAATATAAAAAACTATTACAAACAAGGATTAGCACACACAATGTCAACACAATTGAATTTCAAACGACCTTAAATATGTGAATGATTTTAATCGAAATGAAGAATAAGAAATATATACAACCGTATGTGGAATGTCGATCAGCACAGACATTTGAATAAGGTGTAGGGCAAATATATGTTTTTTTTTTATTTGTGATCCATAGTTCAGAGGAGTGGTGAGTCGAATAGAAAAGCAACGATGATGCTGGAAGGAATATTCAAGGCTGATGAAGAGTAGGAGGTATGCATGTGGGTGGTGGATTGCTTTATAAACGAATGGTTGGGCAGGAATGCCAACTAAAAACAGATCCATGGTAAAAAAACGCTTGCAAAATTACAGCATATAGACAAGAGTTTTATATATTATATATACATATATATATATATATTTTTTTTTTGTTTTTGTTTTTGTTTTTCGAGAGGATATCAGATATGTTGAAACACTGTGCGTTTATGAATACTTGAGACATCGTGAAATTATATATGTATCGAGGGGGTGTCTTAATTTTGTATCGTATGCGAATATGACGCTTCCGCACTTGGCATATCCAAAACATAATCATCAGTAAGCGAAATAAACCTGCTCGCAGCGCAAGTTTGTAACCCTATTTTGTTCTTTAGGGTGTTATTTGGCTTCACGATATGAACTTTGTTTAAGCCTAGCATGGTATTATCTATCTCTCTCTCTCTCTCTCTATATATATATATATATATATATATATATATATATATATATATATATATATACATATATATATATATATATATATATATATATATATATATATATATCCCGGTGTTTGTAATCAGTATGTTGCTGTTGTGTTTTGTGTATGTTTCTTTATAGTTAGCTGATTAAATTTTTAAGAAAATACGCCTGTATAAAGTGTTGCTGAATTGTCAGTAATGGTTGAATATGTTGTATATATTAACGTTAGTCAGAGGTTTGTTGTAAACTATTTTTTTTGGTTGTATTGTTAATGCAACTAGCCTTCTTCTTAGTAGTGAACATTTAATATATGGGGTCCCTTAAACTATGATATGTCTGTATTTATTTCTTTAGAAACTATTTTTGTCATCGATCCTTACATATACTAAGCACTACATGCTGTCTGGATTGTAATGTACCGTGTTAAACTCTCTTATATATTCACCAGCAAAATACACATCATATATTTTGCAATCAGATAGCTTTACATTAGACACGATATTAGCATATATATATATATATATATATATATATATATATATATATATATATATAACCGTTTGTTATTCAGTGGTGTCATTTAGATTCTGCAATATTACTTGTGTGAAAGGGGGAAAAACACTTACTTATTGTATACACAATTCCAAATGATATCTAACTCTCTGAGAGAATAATATTTTAGCCACAAAGTGAGTCTTGTGTATGTTTTAATGTAAATATATTTTCGTTTTCTTATTACGTGGCGAGCAACTTTCATAGTTGAAAACTATACAAAGCAGAATCAATAATTTATTATCAAACCGCAATGAAGGTGTCTATGTATATCAATGTCTGTTTATTTATTTGTACTTGTGTATCTATTAGAGTGTGTTTATATATGTGTGATTCTTGATATATAGATAAGATATTTATACGGAAGTAAGTTTGTAAAACGTGGTAGGTAAAAGAGTTTAAAGACACCCAAAAAGAAGTGGACAATAAAATAAGGAAATGAAAAGGTGATGGGTACGTCATAACACGTAATAAAAAGGACAACCACTAACAAAACAGGTCAGCCATTGGAATAGGTAATCTGATACAAATTCATAAGACATAGAAAATGACTAAACCCTAAAAAATGTATTTAGGAGAGAAAATTCTTCAAATCCCTCCATTTCACTGAAATTCTTAGTCTGATGAGGTTGACTTTCTGGGAAAAGTGCAACCGAAACATGTATGCATGCACATATGTAACCAACAATGTGTGTACACATAAAAATGTATACTTATAAACAACTCTACTTGTTATTGGGCACATTTTATAAACACTTGTGTTTCTATAGATTTACATTTACAAAAACGTATACAATACATGTACGATATATATATATATATATATATATATATATATATATATATATATATATACATATATATATATATATATATATATGGAGACAGAGAGATAGAAAGAGAGGGAGAGAGAGAGATATGCTAGTTTCAACGTGAATTGAATCAGTGTCAGCGATGATACTTGCTTTACATATCTGGGTTGTAGAAACACACTTCATGGCAATTTAATGTGTACATCATAACAATAGAAAATAGAATATTAGAAGTATTTCCTTCATTTCAGGCAAAAACAACCTAGCAAATATACCCGGTAAACACGGTAATAATACAGTTCATATTCTAAAAAAGATCCTTCAATTACAGTCTCTGAAATAGCAGATGAATCCCATCCATTCGGTACGAAACCTTCTTTTCAGCAATAAAAACCAACGATTTGTTTTACGTTCATAATTTATTTAAAATTATTTATATCATGTTTTACATTTGTAAAAGTAATAGGATACTGTATTAAATAGTCTCAAAGTTTTACGGTCAATGTACCTTGTTTATATTCGTATTCTAGAACTGGCTTATGTTTATGTCGTAGTTTGCGCTCAGTTTTTGATTTCGAACGGGACCGTACCATACATGTTTCATTGATGAAGGTGATGTGCCTTATATCCCACTCATACGCGAAAATTGCATGCGATTCAATGTATACGTTTACTTTTATAGGCATTAGCTAAACGACGACAGGATTAGATATAAAACTATAATATTGTGTGACTCGAACCCGTCGATATACCCAATAACTTCCATTCAGGTAAACGATACAATAACATCAATTTTAGGATGAAGATACCAAGGCTTTACCTTCCGTATCGTTCTCGAAAGAAATATACACTTCCAGGGAAGATAGCTCCCTGAACATTACAGGCATATTGATGTAAGTGATGATGACATTGTAGTATAATTATTAACATTGTAAACAAAGGAAACAGTATAATTTCGCATCTTTAACAGCCGGATTCATGAACAATTCTTTTTTTGGTAGTTTTGTACTAGGTGAGGTCCAGTTAACCACATGCAAAACGCTGGACAAAATCAGGGCATGACAAATTGTTAAACATTGACTATGCCATTTTGGGGTTTACAACTCGTGTTCTATTTAAATGTAAAAAAACTTACTCAATCAGTGTTCATCATGGATGAATACGTTTTGGATTTTTATACAGGCTTTCAGGGTACATCTTTCACATAAAATGTTACTGTACCAGTACATCATGCAGTTTCCTAGAGAACACGAATCTGAGATGCCTTTATCGGGGTTGTACGCAGAGTGTAGCGGTTGCAAAATAGAAAAGTGTTACTTCTGTAACGTCACGAGAGTGGACGTATGCAATCAGCTTTGTTTTTGCATAGGCGAAGTCTCAGTGTCATGCAAAAGAGTAGAAACTGTCCTCCGGGGAGGGGTAAAGACAAGTTTACTTTGCGACTACGCCGAGTGCTGAGAGAGAAATATAGAGAGAATAATAAAGATAAAAAAAGTATTTCATTTTCATGACTACAAGTTATTCAGGCTTGTATGTGTTGTTTATCCGTGAAATAAGCGCAGAGGGAAGGTTCGATCTAAAACTCATTCTACAAGTTAACTGATGTACGTATTTGGTGGACTGAGTTAAGAGAGGTGAGATAACGTGTCGTTTCTATGGGGTCAGATAAGACTGGTTTGCCATTCCCTTTCGACTGACAGGAGGTGGTCTGCATGTTTACCAAGACAGCAAGCGAAGTGCTGAGAATATGAAGAGTACGTACATTAAAGATTCGACTCTGATTGGCAAATGAAACGATGCAATAGAAGAAGGTGCCGACCCCGTTCATCAAGCATGCGCTGCTACAGTGAGCGCGATCAGTCATCAGAAGGTAGAAAACATCCACACACACATAGAGAGCAGACAGGCGTCAATAAACGTCTCTATTTCGTGAGACGCGTTAACCTAGCTGTGGCGAAATAAAAAGTGAATCAAGACTGTATTGTAAAATGTGTCAGTCAATTGACACAGCACCAGCGCGGTAGCGAGTAGGACGACAAGAAGCAAGTGGCGCATTACCAACAGTGAGAATAGATATCACACATTATGATGAGAACCACTTTCTTACTCTCATCGACTGTTGAGCAACCCGTTAAGCGATTAAAGGACACCTTTCCTGCCAAGACTCAGCAAACGTTGTTTAACAACTATTGCCTGTTCTTTACGAAATAAGAGTTTTAAATTACAAGTTTACCGATAACGATTCAGCATTGTGCAGCCATCAAGTAAACAGTTTTTTTATGTAAATGAGGAGTTCATTTGTGGTTGCGGTTGGCTTACGTACCATCATGAAATGGAATCGCGAAAAGAATGAAGATCATTTCTGCCAGGAAAAAGGACTCTGTTTAGGAAGAATGTTACTTCGAAGGATAGCGTGACCCCGTTAATCGCACTCACGAACGCCATCTACACGTAACGTAATCTGATAAAAAGAATCGACACTGTGCAGTCAATTGATGACGATACCCTGGACGGACTATATAATGTGGGAGATCATGTCTCAGTGAACTGTCAGTCTGTCGATGTACGTAAAAATTTAAATAGAGACGAGTAACTAGTATGGTGAGTCAGAAATATGTCTTGGTTGATGGACTCCCACGCCACCTACGTGATCTTCGCTATGCTTTGAAAACTGACGCTTCAACCATCGTGGAAAGTAATTAGTCGTCTTGCGCTAGTAATCATCACGAGAATAAAGCCCAAGTTCGGAATTATGCAGTTTATCAGACAGTTAAGAAAGAGAAACTTTGGTCAATATATCACTTTGAAGAAGCGTACGAATCAGAAGGTCACCACTAAACTGTACTATGTGTGATTAAAAATCGGAAGGGTAGCAGCTTTTATGCATACCCGCAGTGAAAACGAGTAAGGATTGCGTCGTTTATTATCTATCACGGATAACACCCAGAGTGTTTCGATTGCAAAATAGAATTGTGGAACTTTCGCGAGGCAACGAACGTGTACGTATGCAAATGAGCATTGTTTTCCATAGGGCGAATGTGTGTTGTTATCAAAAAAGTAGAGCTATTGCTCCGAGGAGGAAAAAAGAAAAGTTGTCTTAAAGACAACCTCACGTGGTTAGATAGAGACAAACAGAAAGAGAAATAGGGAATTTCATGTTCACAATTAGGCTTTCCAATGCTACAAACTACACCCTTTTACAATATCAAGGGGATCATATACGCTCATTACACTTTCTTCCATTCACCATTATACACTGACGGAAAGTGGATTATAATATGCACGAGGAATGTCAAAGTCTTTTCCATGAATGTCACAATTCTTGTGACACAAAAAGGTATTTAGTAAAAAAACAGAGGTTGTAGTTCTATATCAGCCTATGTGTTATTCTTGAGGAAGTAGTTCCATTACACCGTTGATTATGTGTTGTATTCTTCTATTTTAGCACCATTTTAGCACAATTTTAGCACCATCACTTGGTGTCGTTATCTGTTCGCTATGCTTACCCTCCAAGAATAAACACACTTTCGAATGCTTAAATCTGATCGGTGTCTTTCATTTTTTCGCTTTTTTTCTTCAGAATAATTCGCATTGTACGGAAGTTGACGTTACATTACTAGTGATACACACAGTCCGCAGCGTGAAGCTCACCATTAAAATATTCAATTCGATGGTGAACACCAGCGGCTCAATAATTCCCGATTGTTTTGGAAAGAACCAGGATAGTTTTAGCAAATGCATCAGACTATAATTGCGAATATTTCCTTCACTTTTTTGTTTATAGACTTTTTCTGTATTATCTGTTCTACAGAAAAAGCAATGCATTTTACTGCAATATTGTCTCAGAAACACAGGAGCTCTCCCTTTTTTAAACCGAAATGAACCACCCCATTTTAAGCTATAAATATGTCTCTTTCGTACATTTGTTGTGCACAGAATCCCGGCTTCAATACTTTGACTTTGACGTTATCCCTACAGTCTACATCTCGTTTACATAAAATACATGTGTCAATGCAGGCGGCTGAACTCATGTTTGCCACAGAAAATATGCAAAACACCGAAAAACATTATAAACAGAAAAAAGTCACTTTCGGATGATACAGTTTTGCCTAACGTTTAATAGTTTGTAGACCAAACAAAATGTTGCAAAAAGAATACAACAAAATACCACATTACACAATTCTAAAGTGCGTTTTGAAATAGACGGCATTGTACTGAGTAAATAAATTTCGATTTTCTTTGAGGTTCAATCGTTTATAAAATATAAATAACAACAACTAGTGGCATTTATCTGCCATAGATATGTAAAGGAAAGGCATGCAGATCTTTCTAATTAGCAGATAAATTGTTTTAATAAAATTTTACATACAATACTATATAATTTGGTTGTAAAAATAAAGATACAACCGAAATAATGTTGTAAAATAGTTTACTATTGTGAAGAAAGCCAATCACATAGGTCTATTAAAATGCAATATTAATTACAAATTACGTGCAATTGTAATTTCATGTTTGGTTAATTGAAGGAAAATTGTGCGTGTTGCCATTACCTACACTATCAAGTTGACATCCTGTTTTTACTTTTAAAAATACACGTTTTGTTTACTGCATTCATCAGCGTATACACTATTAGAATAATGATGCACTAGCGGGGCCCGTGTAAATTACACGAAATGATGTTTTTAATACTAATTGTCTTGTTTGAAAAAATATGATAAGATTTGGACATGTATATTTATTTTAACAAATGAACAATACATGAAACGATTTACAAAACTTCTTTATATACACTATTTCTAGTGAAGGTATATTTCGACGACTAAACCTTACTTTGTAAATGTTTTTGATTAATTTAAATTGTGCTCCAATTCATGAGTATGTATTTACTCCTCTCCATGAGTTAGGCACCAGGACAGTGTTATCTTACTCCCGCAAATAAGATGTGACCCAAGGTCGGGTTGGGAAAGTGGGGTTTGAAATACCAGCGCTTGAGAAGGTGAGCACTCTGGACATTAAAAATTGCTTGGGCAGCCCCGTTGGCATTCCCCGGTGGAGGTGCCCCAGGTGGTAAGCTATAAACTTACTCCTCCCCAAAGAGGAACGGCGAAACTAGGGAGGGTGGACCTCCTAGAACTGCACAGGACAGACCCATAGACCGGCGTAAATAAAGCCCCGAAGGCCAAGACAATACCAGTCTATGGAGTGCAGTATCAATCGGAACAGATACTACACTTTGATCTTAGCAAAAAGGTCAAGACACTTCATGAGTAGCATACAGAGATTCGGAAGGTCGTTGTAAGCATGACACACAAAATCACACACGCTATTGTATTAATAGGTGTCTTCCCGGTCGTCCCTCTCCCTACCTCTCTTCCCCTTTACCTCGAAATGTAGAAAACAAATCTGAGAGGTTGGTTGGGATCAAACTATAAACAAGTAGAGCCGAAGTCAAAAATACAACGTCGCTAACCGTTGCACCAAAGGGAAATACTTGAAATGCTTCGAAAATTAGGCGAGATGAATGTTTTTCAAAATCTAGTTGCGGCACGCATGCGCAGAGCTTTTGCCGGAAGCGTGACACACGAACACACACGCAATCGTATTAATATATAGATATTAATCAGAAAATAACAATTTATTTTGTTTACATTTTACTAGCCATATAGCTTTTCGATGTAAGTAACGATTGAAGGTGTACGATTCAGTATAACCGTATTGAAACCCAATGTAACCTGTGTTCATGTTGATTTGGTAACGTAGTTTCATAGGTGTATCATCGTAAAACATCGGTATAATTCGTTCTTTACATAAATGATTTTTACATAACATATCAATTCACATACAATGTGTGTAATAAAGTCTCATACTAATTTATGTTTTGTTTATATCATCGTAAATTTGTAATACTTTTACGAACATAATAAGCTATGCATAATATGTTACGTTATCATGTTACACGTTAACACACTTAAGTGTACGGTTATATTTAAACTTGGGACTGAAATATTAATGTGTGATTACATTAGATAGGGGCAATGAGCTATGATGAGGGTACTTTACTTAGCGGAAACTTTAAACTAAGGGAAATGATTTAAATGGTAAATACAAAATAGTATTTGTTAAATGATTGTGTCGATGTCCAATTCAGGTATGCACTAAATTACGGGGAAGATCTTTATAGAAAGAAACCATACGAACAAGTGATATAACTCATTGTGCCGATGAGATTCTTACCGATGAGTATGAATACAAATTAGTTTTACTTTTGTATTAACCGCAAACGCGTTCGTATCAGTAAGCGAGAGTAAACACAGTAATATGTAAGTTGGCACAACATATGTGTGAATAAGCTATGCTTTCCTTGAACTGTCTTACTCTAGTAAATATGGGTACCACAATTGTATCGGATGTTATTAAACGTATAATACCTCATTGACCACCAGGTAAGTATCAATCACAAGACTGTGGTCAAGTCTCCAAACAACCATAGCTGGCATGGAAAAGGAGGGCAGGTATTTTTTAACATATTAACTCCGTAGTTGTAATGCGTTTTGCAGTAATCGGATAAATCCAACCACTCAACATGGTAATGCACAATGATAGAGGGGCATTCGTATTCCATGTCATGTGAGTATATTTATGTTCTCCGTAATCAAAATTGCTATAGACTAACATGTGAAGAAAGAGTTACAATGAAAAGCGCGATACATCCAATGTTGTTACCGTTGTTAAATTATCATATGAGAAACCAAAACGTGTATTAATTATTCGAAGTATTTTATTTATATTTGCTATAACACAGAAAGTAGGAATAATTAGTATAGCTAAACAATATTTTTATATTTGCTATAACAAAGAAAGTAGGAATAATTAGTGTAGCTAAATAATAGTTGTTATATGTGTCTAACGATCTTCACTCGCTATTAAATGTGCTGCCAGAAAATACCTGAATACCCTATACATTACAAATAGTTGCAAGTTATGAAAGATGTATTATATAGTTCAGGAAGTGATTACCGATTATTAACCAAGAATTATACAGTTTTACTGTAGTTCGTCACAATCGACCTCAATTGCAAATCGTGCATGGTTATGTATGTTGAATGCAAGAACGAGCTATATGTTTTTTCACGTTCTTTTATTCGCTTATTTACTTAATAAGTAAATATTTAGGGTTGTTGTTTAAGCGCACGCACTATTTTAAATGTTATTAATGAGTTTATAGTTCAGTTCATCATTGTTGTAAATGTTGCCGTGGTTCGAATATCCAAATTATAACACTGAAACAAAATGTAAGAAATCAAATGTTAACACACACTTGTGTATGCATACGATACACACATTTTATTAAGGTGTATTTAATATCCTTACTTATTATGATATCTTACAGAATTATCTCCAATGCAATCTTTTTAATAAAATCGAATACCTTTTTTACATCTAATTTTAGAAATGAGTAACACATAACTTTATGAAGAAATTATGAAATACACATCATTTTGTATTTGTATCTATTTACTATGATATTTACTTTTTTTTGTCATACGAATGAACTGAGAAGTGGTATGTGGATGCTAAAATATCAAATGTTACACATCAGAGTAAAATTGAATTATTGAATCTCTTTTTCTGTTCTTGAACGATTTCTATTTATTCTATTTAAGCGTATTTCTTTATAGTTTTATCCTTTCTCTGTTCTAGCTCTTCCTTTGTGCTATGCATAATAGTTTTATTGGCACTTAACATCGTGTCCGTTCAGTCAAAATGTCATTTCTTTCACTGATGTTATTTCCAGACGTTTTCGATCAACCAAACTGAAGCCGGCTATTTTCTATGTAATTGAATTCCGATTCATTGATATCGGGTTCTGGATAATTTAAGAAAATATTATTTTTGGAAGACATATTCGACAGAATTTTTACAAGACGTCTTAAATCTTTACTATATCTGTATCCATATAGTATATATATATATATATATATATATATATATATATATATATATATATATATATATAAATATATATATATACATATATATATATATATACATATATATATATATATATATATATATAGAGAGAGAGAGAAGAAAGAGAGAGAGAGAAAGAAAGAGATAATGATATTGAGATAGCGATAGGAAGATATATATATATATATATATATATATATATACATATATAATCATATGCATTGCGTGTATTTAAGCAACTTATTTTTATTTATGCAAATGTTGTAAATACAAGCACACTGACAGCTTAATTATATTGTTAAGCTATATTTATTATAAATGATCTTTTTGTGTCAAATAAAAAAAACAATGTTACTCATGAATAAGTGTTAGGTAATTAAACAGGTTCACACGCATCTTAGAGAGAGGATTATTTAAAAAAAAACATTTGAAACAATTCATATAATATCAGTAAGACATAAAAAAGACTGATGCAGTGTAATATCAGATATAAAAATTGTTATTATCGTGTGAATTGTATCATGTTCAGCATTTTAAAATGTTCTTACTCCTTTCATACTTAATGTTATTGATTGTATCTTCAAGTATTTTTCTATTAAAATAAATGGTTTCCGAACATAGTGTTTTATATATGTATTGTCTACACTTTTCTTAATTAACAGGGGGCAGTTATAATATTATAAATGCTGGTAAATTGAGCAATGAGTTTACATGATTCATTGTGGGTCGACGACTAGTTGTGGGAGACAGATGTATCCATTACCTTTATTATTATTATTATTATTATTATTTGTAGTAGTAGTAGTAGTAGTAGTAGTAGTAGTATAAGTAGTAGTATCCTTTTGATACACGCTATTTAAATGTAACCGGTGAATAGCATTCTTTCTTGTAATGTTGTATAAAATTAAGATCAATTAGTTTTTGCTACAATATTTTGATAAATATGGAACATGTATTACGTTGGTTTTTTTATTTCGACACCAAAATCATCAGAATAATACACAAATAAATCAGGTTTAAGGAAACAGACGATTCTGTTGTTATAAAAATCGGTGCCTAAACACACACACACACACACATATATATATATATATATATATATATATATATATATATATATATATAGTAAGCAATGAAAATATATATGGCAATCAAGCTAAACAGAGGCGCCCGTGTTTCATCCCCGGGGGGAATCGTCAGGCTAAATGCATGGAGTTATTTTTGTCAGGTGGTTTTATATACATGGCTTGCTAGTAAACCAATCAGATTCTGTGTTGTTCCTTCAGCCAATCGTTGAGCTTCCCGCGAACAAAGACTTTGTTGGTGACGCTCTTATGCCTATCCTTTTTTTGTATTAACAATGGATGTTCCTATATCATGTTTCCCTTTTTGTGCCAATACAGTGGGCGAATTTATTTTAACACGTTGTTTCTTGTATTTCTATGTTAGGTTTTAAATTTTAACTTGTGCAGTTTATTATTTATTTATTCATTTATTTATTTATTTATTGTATCTTATTTATTTATTTTATATCATCCTAAGGTACATTTATTTCTGTGTAAACAGCTGTTTGCTATTTCACTTCTAGAGTTTAATAAGTTTCGGTGATCTTTAACCTATTAAACTCTAGATAACCAATTATCATATTTTATGTACATACATGAAGTACTAATATATATATATATATATATATATATATATATATATATATATATATATATATATATATATATATATGTACATATATACATATATATATATATATATACATATATATTTCTTATTTTCTTTCTGATCGATTATGCAGTCAAATATTCTAAATATACACTTGTATATTTTATTTGTGTATTTAATTTGATTATTTGTTATTTTGTTATTTTGTTATTGTTGCTGTGTCTGAAGGACCTTTACTTCCATTGACATGATTGAGCTGACCGTTAGCGTATATGTGTTGTGACGTGATTAAATCATGTGTCTCCAATATTTTCTGAAGATATGTTTTACTCGGATAATACGAAAATCCAATATTTTATTGAAGTACTTCTCTATGTTATATTGTGAAGGTCGTTCTAAAAGACACCGTTTGGAGTCTAGTAAACAATAATTTCAAAAAATTAAATATTTATAAATCGTGAAAAACACATTGTACGCCATACTACTGTGGAATTTCGTTTCTTGGAAGAGTGTTCGCATTTTCTTGATCTCGAATATCCGAGACTCTGGAAAAAATGACAAGAAACAATCAAGTAAGATCGTATACAGTAGTAGAAAAACACAATCAATCCCCACAATCGTTATCGCTAGAGACAGTACGACAACGATAACAGCATAGGGAGTTCATGGGTGAGTTAGGCAGTGAGGCAGATAGTGATATATATATATATATATATATATATATATATATATATATATATATATATATATGTGTGTATATATATATACATATATATATATATATATACATATATATATACATATATATATATATATATATACCTATATATACATATATATACATATATATATATATATATATAGAGAGAGAGAGAGTTATATATATATACATATTAATATATACATATATCTATATAGAGATATATATAATACATAGTTTTAATAAAGAGTGGAATAATGTTAAACGCACTGCTATTATGATCTATGAGGGTTTTTTATGATTCAACCGAGGAAAAAAGATACAGGAAAAGGGAAACAAAGATGAATAACTTCGTAAACTTTTCCTATTTCTCTATTAGGTATTTTTTTCCTTTTCCAAACGAGTATTGAGAAAAAAATCTAATGAAAATTAAATAAAACTACAGAGTAATCGTCGACTATGAAAGGGGATCACGATTAAACACGTGGTTAAAAGACCATAAATAATTATCGAAGCTATTAAAAAGAAAATTATGAAAAAAAAATTGGGAAGAGACATTCTTAATGTTCACCCATTTGTTCTAAGTTATGTGTTTACTCTTTTTGTTTGCACAGAGACGGCTGCCGTAAATTGATAGCAACCGTTTTGAGAATTTTATAATGCGATTTCGAACGAGCTCTGTGCAAAATAGAGAATTTCTCATCCGAGTACACTCCAGTGCAAACTTGGCACAGTAATAAATGTTCACCAATTGCCGACTCTTCCATAGTGAGCATCAATGAAGGGTTAAGTAAATTTAAATGCCGTAATAACCCCTCAGTCACCGCCCGGGATGTAAATATAGAAAATTACCATACACATAACGGAAATAGCACATCGGTTTCGGCAACCGAGTAATAACAGTTGCTCTGGAAATCCAACAAGAATGTATGCCAGAACTGAGCCGAAAGTACTACCCATTGCTACCCCATCACTGTGTCGATACATGTTCCCAGCAAAGCTTAATTCGACAGATTTAGTTGCTAAACCCATGGAAGGGGAAGTGAATAATTCACTACCGTTCTTAAGCGTTCTTGTTATAAGATTGGATGTTTTGTCACCAGCATATACAGACAACCTTCTTTCGCAGGGCTATATAGTAGCTGGGATTCATTCTTCCTACTATCAGAAAAATAAATCTGATTAAAACGTTAGTACATTGGGCTTTACTGATTTACTCTAGTGAGAAACTAGGTCTAGAACTTCAAAGTATTACAGAAATTATTTCATCTAATGGTTATCCTTTACATACCATCGAAAGATGTATAAAGGACAAAATTTCAAGGCGGACGATTTTTTGGCCCCCAAAACTGTCCCGTTTATGTGAAGCTCCCATGGATCGGTATAAAAGCAAAGGGTTATCAGACAAAATTCATTCAGCCGTGGCACGTTGCTTTTTTGCAATTAAGGTTTGAATATTTTTTATAACTAAAACATCTCCCTATCTTTTCGGAAGGATGGTATCCCCACCATTTAATATAACATGGTCGTTTATCGCTTTCACAGTCAGTGCAGATCTGACTACGTGGAGAGTTCCATTCACCGCTTAGAGGTAAGAATTTCCCAACATATCCCTCCTTCGATACGTATGCATAGGCAGTTGCCGACATCCGGGCGTTCACAAGCCCAAGAGACATTTTAGTATCGTCTACACAAAACAGGGATAACTGAAAGAGTGCCAGCGTCCAGCAGCACGAGGAAAGAATCCTTTGGAATAAAAAGCCATTCTATATCTCACAGTGAATGGATGGGATTTGGCTTATCGTCGGGTTAGTCTTGTGTATTTACGTCGTGCGGGCACGAGAACAGAAATACTTCAGAGCACACCCCATTGAAGTACTTGTAACACAGAAACGTATTACGTTGGTGACTCTGTGTTACCTTGTCTAAGAGGGAGAGACTAATGGATGATGCGCCAGCCCAAATGTTACAAAAATACTCCATGCATAAGCGGATAATGACTTTGTAGATATATAGGGTGATGTTAGGTGTGCGTTTACTAGCACGGTAAAGAGAGGCCACCTTCTTTTCATCAGCCCTGGCTGTGCCGTCAATTTATCTGTCAAAGTTAAGCCAAAGAGTTTAAATGATGAACTCTCAGGTAGGCTTTTATTTGCCATGACATTCGATGGTTGAATAGGTTTCTTGTAGTTATTGAAGGAATGCACCTTTGTATTTGGGGCATTAAAAGTTACCATCCATTTTTGAACACGATCCACTACAGACAAGAGGTAATTTTCTAAATATTAAGCCATCTCCTCATATATGTGCGCGTCGATTTTGCCACATGACGTGAGTAAAGCGTTGGTGTCGTCAGCCAATATGTCTATCTTAGTCGCAATTATATCAGGGAGGTAATTTATTAAAATCAGAAAAAGTAAATGTCCAAAGATAGATTACTGCGTTACACCAGAATGTATGTAATGTTTGTTAGATGAACGGTCGCCGATGGCTACCTGGATTATACTTTTTGTTAGGAAAGCTTTAATTATATTACATAGTTTTCCAGTAATACCATATAAGGGCAGGTTTATGAGAAGCCTTTCATGTCAGACCTTGTCAAAGTGATTGGATATATCAAGCTACGCCCTCGCTTCACCTGACTTGTCCAATATAGGCATACTACAATATCTGAAGTACATCGGGCTGTCTTAATCTGTATTGATGATCAGAAAGAAGAATTAAGAAGGTGTCTGACTATCGCGAAATTGATTAATGATTCAGAGATTTTAGCAAAAGTCGAGAGTATACATATTGGGCGGTAATTAAGAGGGATCAGTTATATCTCTAGAATTCTTGAAGACTGGTACAACAGAGGCAATTGCCCATCTATCAGGGAAATAAGATTTAGCAAGAGCTTTGTTTTATAATGTGGAGAGGGCAGGGGCTAGCTCAGCAGAGAATTTTTATTACTATTACGTGTATTAGATCAGGCGCACATGCTTTGGGGGTGTCAACGTTTGTTATGATGCATCTGACCTGACATTAGGGTGATGACCAGATTCTGAAGTGTGGCTTCAGTCCGAAAAATTAATTTAGGGAGGGGTGGTTTCTGAGTTAGAGTTAAATTAGAGTTTCAGGCGAAATGATTAGAAAGATGTTCAGTCTAATCAGTGACTGTGCAAACAACACAGTTGTGATTTGATAGTGGGTAAATTGTCGATTGCGCATTGCTCATCACATTTGGAGCCTCCAAACAATCACGAACACCTTGTTTCTGTGACTGAATGCGTTTTTGGTTATCTCCGTATACCTTTTCATTGCTTCATCTATCCCCACTTTGCATTCATTGTTGCCTCTAATTATTTCTGTATTTTCGCAGTTGCCTTAAAACGGCCGATATTTTAGGAATGCCTTCTGCCTCTCAGCAGTAGCAACTGCACATTGTGAGGTGAACCACTGAGGAGAGTGCGAAGAACTTTCGCGATGGTAAATTAACATCAATACCTGCTTTGACCTATCGCGTTACCTAATTTGCAGAGAGTGAGATGGTTTCACCCAATGGAGTGTCGCTGATGTGATTCCTGAGTGATTCAAAATCAGCCTGTTCATAGTTGCTTGTTGTTTTGAAACTATAGTAAAACTATTAGAAATATAAATTACTCAAATTCAAATTCCAACCACCGAAATGCATATAAGAAAGTGAATAATATAAAGAACAACTGTAACTGTAGAACTATTACACTTTGCCCTATACAGAAGTATTCCCAAACAAAAAACAATATTTTCGAACTAGCAGTATTTGCCGAACAATAGCCGAATAATAACAATACGTATGTATAACCTTCTTTGATTGTAACTCAAGGTATGAAATAACATTCACGAGCAAGTAAACGCCGATTAAAACATCACTAAGAAAGTAGACGCTCGTAAATAATTCAGTTGTATTATGTGCAATTGATTACAATATTAATATATTTCGAAGCCTCGTGGTATAGATGTTCGAAAGACAAGTTTGAAATTAAAAGATCCCGAAAAATTACTAAACTAGACAAGTTAAATAATCATTTGTAGCCATAGAATAAACTGTACTTAAAAATAACGACATGCATAACAAATAAATAAGAGTAATA
The DNA here is from genome assembly GCA_963556195.1 of Sepiola atlantica. Lineage (NCBI taxonomy): Eukaryota > Metazoa > Mollusca > Cephalopoda > Sepiida > Sepiolidae > Sepiola > Sepiola atlantica. The sequence continues at coordinate 130,094,116 of OY744526.1, read as the reverse complement.
GACAAATCAAATAGTTATATAAATTATGAAATACAACTAAAACAAATATAAACATGACTCTTTCAATAACGCACGTGCTTATATAATGTTTACTGGTAAAACATTAAAAATAAAAACATATGAATAATAAAAAAATAATAGGTAACAGCTTCATTACAAAATACAGTATACAAATTAGAAAACACGAGCGACGTGCGACGCCTAAGTAAAACGAAGCATATATTATACCAGCAGGTCTACCATAGTGTTACATATATACACACATATTTGTGCCTTATATATATATTGAGATTAAGTAATCTCGATATCCTCCTTCAACTACAGACGAAATAGGAAAAAAAACGAACACTTTCTCAAAACATTTTACACTCACATACACAGGTGTTTCTCTCTAATATGTATACATATTATTAATCCAACGTGTATTATATAATATTAAACTCATACTATGTCCTCAATAGTGCAGTAGATATGTTAATATATAATAAACGCACACTAAAGTTTTACATACATTATATTCACTGGGGTTAAAGTATTTGCAGGATAAGTGAATATCAGAATGTTTGTAATTTCCCAATTCTCTCTGGCTATTCATAATACATTGCATCGTTCTTCAAAATGCTCGAATAGATTAACGAACTACTGGCATGGTATTCAACATTGCATCATTACCCTAAACCTAGATTTAACTCTTGCGCTTACCCTAACCCTAACCCTAACCATAAACGTGTTCTTAAAAATCAGTTAACACATTTTTTTGATATCAAACGAAAATGAAATTCGATAAGTACGTTGGATCGACTGTTTTCTTCTTATTGAAAATAAATAAGAAAATAGATTACCCCTTCTAAAAGACTGGTTTGTTTATTATTTATTCTGATTGAAAAAACATCACCTTATTCATTTTATATAAAGAAAACTGGAAACGACTGTGTTTTTACAAAACACACTCATAAAATCGTTTTATATATTTTCACTACTGTTTTATTTTAAATAAAACCACACAGTAAATGTATTACTTAATTTAAATAAAAGTTAATTTTATTAATTAAATGAAAACACTGTTCCTTTGTCAATTACAACACGTTTTTTAGAAGATTTACAAGTAAAATTAAAGATTAGTATATTTGTTGTTAATTCAACTGCTAACTAAACGTAAAGACTAATAAAAACCGCCCATGCTACTGCACACGTTAAGAAAAGAGTTCTAAACCAATAGACGCTATTATTTCATCACGGTCAGTTTTTTTTATTTCTAAAAACGATTTTTCAGTAAGATTACCTTTTAACTGTATATTTGGTGCATTTAACTGTACAGTGAGAGTACAAGATTGTTAACATAGACCTGCTGCCATTTAAATAATGTATTTCTAAATAAAATATTTAGTTTCACTAAATTACAAAACAACACGTGTTTTTTTAGACAAATAACACAATGCATTACCAAGGTGTATAAATAATTGCCTCATTTTCTCAGCACAGTCTGTAAACTGCAGAAGTACACCACACACACAATCGATAAATAACTTTTTCTTAAAACTAAACACTAAACTAATTGATGCTTTTTCTTTCTAGAACAAAAAAAATCTAACAAAACCGACGTATTCCGACACAGAAATACGTATACAATATGTAAAAGCCGAATGAAAATGGACCGGCGTCAGAATAAAAAAAAACGTTATGTTTACTTTTTATCGCAATTTACTTTTGTTTTCCTTCAGAAAAAATCTATTAAATATTTCACACAGTTAAGTCAATTGCTAAATGTGTTTTTGTCTTTGTGTGCTTATATACATGATGCCTAAACATTAATCTTAAGCTAAGATACTAAACACAACCTCCTTGAGTTTTTCTTACAATAAATAAAAAAATTGCATACACAGTTACAGGGCAAACTTACTTTGTTTAATAAATGTTGTTAAGTTAAAGTCATTAACCTATTCCGAACTTTTCCACGTAGGAAAAACAAAGTGTGAGAAAACCTAAACTCACTCAACTAAAAGAATAAACACTGAATTGTAGTTGTTTTTCTTCAACAGTAAATATGTTTTTTATCAGTTATAATTGATCACATAATTCTCAGAATTGTAAACGCTTTTTTTACATTTTACTTTTATAGTAACTAAACTTAACAGTCCATATATATATATATATATATATATATATATATATATATATATATATATATATATATATATATATGCTTTAGTAGATGTTTGTACACTGAGCGAGAGTTTTAAATATAACGCTATGAGATTTATATTTATTATTGTAAGTACATTCTAACAAAGGGCCCTTTAACTTATGAATAACATTGTTTAATTTTATGTTTCTTAATATAAGATTAATGGTGTAAAATTAATAATAGTAAATAATGAGTCTAATTTTATTATTATTGTCAATTAGCGATACGTATCGTTGTACAATATTTTGTATCACCTTTTGTTAAATCTTACGCTGACAAATACAAGATCAATGTAGTACTATCCCACTAAATCAGACTATTCCACGGAACAACGAACAATGCTATTTGATCACACAACATGATAAAATGTGAAATAACTCTGATATATATATATATATATATATATATATATATATATATATATATATATATATATATATATATCTGTATATATAAATATATATATATATATATATATATATATATATATATATATATATATATTTAAATATATATATATATATATATAAATATCTATATATATATATATATATATATAAATATATATATATATATATGTATATATATATATACATAAAAACCAAAACTACATGGTGTACTTTATAATTCCAATTATATCACCTAACTACGAACAAGGCTAGTTAACAACTTGCAATCATCTTAGTATATATATATTAAATGCACAGGTTTATAAATGATCACTTTCAATTACGCGCAAATTTATAATTGTCGACTGCTCAAGACATTTATTGATGACACGTCTAATGATTTTCACGGAACACTTAAAATACACACAGATGAGTCTTTTCTCATATCTATTATGCCCCAATTAACTTCTCCCAATCACTCCTTAACAAAACAGTAAATTCACTCACCAGCCTGTGTCTACCTACTAAATATAGCATTAGGTTCACACATGAATTATTATAAATCATAAACATCAAGAACAACGGTTAATACACTCACTTTTTCTCTCGACATAGAATGTGTATACACTAATGGGTCTGGAAAATAAACAGTATCATTATAAATAATATACACAATAACTTGTATTTCACTCCAGGTAATAATAAAAAGTGACTATCAATTTGATCGAGTAAATTACATTGTTATGACTTGAAACTACACTGAAATAGACGGTATGTCAATGATTTCGTTTTTAATGATGACAGTTCTTCGAATACTATATGACAAAAAACATAACCAATAAAATCATACTATTCTTAATTTACGTACAATGTGTCAATGATATTCGTATTCTAATTGATAATAATTACCAAATACACAAAGTAAACAAATATGCGTTCTTAAAGCCATTATACAATAAACGTTTCTTGATTTTTTCATAAACACATTTAATACTACATTTAATACTACATTCAAAATGTTATCTTATAAACAATTAAAAGCGATGATGCTTACGTTGCAAACCAACTTACTAACAGTGGGAAAATGAATAACATCACCGGTAATCGATATTCTATATAAAATAACGCATTATTAATAAAGAATGTTCTTATTATACTATAAATTAAATGAATGTTTTGACACCTAACATATCATTCTTACAAATAATGATACTAATATCCTATCTTATTACAATAAATTGCAAACATATTAATGATAGAAGTAACAGCTGTGATGTATCGTGATTTCTTCATAGATGTTGCAAGAATAAACGTGTTTAAAATGTCATGAAGAAAGTTTTAAAAACCACACTATTTTCAACAGAAGCGAAACATTAAAAGATATCATAAAACAGAGTAACACATATTACATAAGTATGTAGAAGTTTAGCCAACTAAAGATTTACTATAACAAATCAATATTTTTTAAAAATGCCACTTCGTTTTTCAACATCCGACTTATACTATCGTTCTACTTCTATATTGGTCTCTCTCTCTCTCTCTCTCTCTCTCTCTCTCTCTCTATATATATATATATATATATATATATATATATATATATATGTATATATATATGTATATGTGTGTGTGTGTATGTTTTCATGTATGGGGTTCAGCATTTATGTGTGAGCTTTTATAAGAGGGTCTATCCATAGTGCTAACCTATATATGCACATTAATGTTGTAAAAGTATATTTTGTCACGTATCGAGTTCTAGATTAATAATTTATTCGGTTTCATTTACTTACACTTAAACGTAACACTTCTAATCTGTAATGGCAAATAAAAATAATGTATGCATATTTTTCTATGGTAAGTACGAATAAAGGCATTTCTTATCTAAAACGGTTATTGATTTTCTTTGGTCGACTTTCATACATCTACTGTGCACGTCTCTTTTGTATGGCATTATGCATCAGATAATGTGCACACCTCCGAGTTAAACAAATATTAAGTAAATACATAAAACAAGAGAAACATATTGATTCATTAAATGTAGTAACATGTATTATATGTTGTACAACTAGTACGTTTCTCTCCAGTCGCTCTTTATTTGCTAAATACTGTAAATATGTGTATGCCAATTCATATTATATGAATGCAATGATATAAGCAGTATAATTAATATATATATATATGGGTTATTGCAGAACTGGGTAAAATATTTATATGGTGTTTACTAATGGTAATATATGTTTCTAGTGTTCTTCTTTTTTCATGGGCAACGTGCAAAAACACGCCTCTTTGCTTAATGGCAAATATTATCCGAGTAGACAAACTCTTTTATGAATTCATTATAATCTTAGATTGTGATAATGTATTTATGTGTTATAAATCCCTGCATTCCATATAAAAAAAGCGTCGTATCGATCGCGTGTATGTTGGTTGAATAAGTTTGGGGTTGAATATATCGAAACTATACGTTTCACATTTAAAGAAGACATATATGCAGACTAATCCAATAGCATCCCAACGTAAACATTATATACTTTCATCGCATTCCAACAATATGTCACGAAATCAAGGAAAAATAGCTGACCTATTTTAGGATTATTTTTATCTGATGTCGTTTTCTTATTAAATGAATTAAGTATCCAAGGAAATGTTATTAAATCGACTCACATATGTCAGGTATGTTTGACATTTTATTTGTTGGGCTAAATAAATATAATTTTACAAAACGTCGATTTCAACATGTATCGATATGCAGAAAAATATTCATAAGAATAAAACTTCCATTTAAGTGATATATATATATATATATACATATATATACGTATATATACATATATATATATATACGTATACATATATATATATATATATATATATACGTACACATACATATATATATATATATACGTATACACCCATATATATATATATATATATATATATATATATATATATATATATATATACGTATACACATATATATATACGTATGCATATATATATATATATATATATATCAAAGAAAAAAAGAAAAACCATAAAGAATGTTTTTATTTATATATTCATCAACGTTTCGTCTTTATTAATAAGACTTCCTCAGGATTATATTTTAAAAAAAAATGTCATGCAAGTACATGAAAATATTAGGTTGACATGATGGGTTGATGAGAAAAAGTAGTAGCTATTTCTGGGTGCGCAGACCCGAGGTTCGGGCTTAGTGAAGTCGGTTGCATGGAATGGAATAAATGAGAATGGTTTTTAGTGAAAAAGTAAAGGTGCTTATGAACGGAAATAATGTGGATGGCTGTAAGTGAAGAAGTAGAGGGTTTGGGGAAAAGGGAGGGGGAAGCTCGCTGATTTTGGTGTGTGGGTATGTCATGGTTTTAGAAAACATTTTTAAAAAAGAAGGCGGTTTAAATGTTGAAGTGGTAGGTCGGTAAGAGTTTTGGAGAAGTAGTCGGAAGGGTGAAATGGGTGAGGGGGAAGCGGGGTGATTTTTCTGTAAGTAGTTGGTTAATCTTTGGTAAGTAGTAGGTTTTGACCAGCTGGTTATGTCAAACTTGTGTGGAATGAGTAAATTAGGTTTGGATTCGTTCTGAATTAAAATGCTTGTGTGTGTGTGGGGCGGGGGGGGGTTGTGTGTGCGTGTATATACAGAGACTGGTATATGAGTATAACAGAGAGCGAAAAAAATAGAGGTTAGCCATGATTTGTGTGCAATGATGATAATTTTGCAGATTAAGAGGGAGGGATTATCAAAAGCCATTTCTTTGTCTGATGTGTGTGCGGTTATGTGTGTGTTAACTTCCACAATAAATGCATAACCGCTCTAAGGCATGGTCTATGCGTGGTATAATCTTAACGTGCACCGACCTGAATTAAGTGCTTGTATTGTAGAATTGGAGGTGAAATTGGCAGAGAGAGGGCACGAATAACGTATTGGTATTTCCCTGCCTTAAGACTAGCTGTTCTTATAATGTAGTGAAGTATGTTCAGTTTTTTATTAAACCTCACGCTTTAGGTAGAATATATGTTTTAACATCTTTTACATATGCATTAGTAATAGTCATGTTGTTGCTCGGACAGAACATTTAAACGAACAAGCAAAGTACACAGTCCTCATGAAAAAGTTCCATATATATATATATATATATATATATATATATATATATATATATATATATATATATAACATCGAACAGGATAAATACAGCAGATGTGCTTATGCATTCATCAACGTTTCGTCTTTATTGATATAACTTCCTCAGGATGATAGTTTTAAGAAAAATGTCATGCAAGTACATGAAAATATTTATTTGACATGAGTGGTTAATGAGAAAGAGTAGTAGCCACTACTGTGAGCGCAAGCACTAACTCCAGGTTGAGAGAAGTCGGTGGCAAGGAATGAAATTTATGTGGATGGCTGTAAGTGAAAAAAGGGAGGGGTGGAGTGAATTAATTAAATGTGGATGAGTGTGAGTGAACAAGTGGAGCGGTGGAGAAAGGGGATGGGAAAGGGGTGGTTTGTGTTTTTGGTGTGTAGGTAGTGTCATAGTTTTAGAAAAGTTATGAAGACATTAAGGTTATTTGAAACTGGGAGGGGGAGGGGGTAATAGTGGGAAAGAAGAAGGTGAGAGGGTCAAATGGTGAGGGGGATACGGAAGATTTTGTTGTGGTTAGGTGTAGAATTTTTTCGAGAGAACACTTGTTTAATCAGCTGGCTATGTCAGGAGTGTGTTAATATAAGTATGTTAGAAGGAAGTGTTGAGATGAGCTGACAATATGAGAATGAGAGGAAAGAAAAAAGAAAAAAATAACAGAATGAGAAAAGTGATGTTAATTTTGGTGAACAATTGGTGAAATGCAATTTTGTGCAGGCGGTGTTGAGTGTTTTGAATTAGATTGAGTGCAAAATGTGGTTTAAATATATACATATTCGTGAGGGTTATTTGTGGTTAAGTGGTTTGGATTAGTAGGTTAATACAAATGTATGTGGGTTTGTGCGTGGGTGTGTATGCGGGGACTTGTATGTAAGTACATTTGAGAGCGAAGAGAAAGATAGGTTAGCCATGATCTAGGTTCAGTTTTTGTTCGGTCAGGATAATTTTGCTTATAATGGGGTGTAGATTATAGAAACCATTTCGTTGTCTGATGGTGTTAAAGACAATGATTAGTGCGATTTCTAGTAGACTTCGCCGAGTGTTTTGTGAAAGTTTTTGGTGAGTTTCGCCTGTTTAAATTTGAAAGCCTGATCGTGCTCTAATGCATGGGAGAAAAGTGCACTGTGATTGTTATTGTTTTTTATGTCCCTTTTGTGTTCGCTCAATCGTGTTTTCAATTTACGTTATGTTTCTCACACGTAAATGTGATGGCAGTTGTTGCATGGGACAGTATTTATGCCGGTATGGCGTGTGTTTTTTGTGGAAATGTTTTGATGTGTTTAATGTTTGTTTGATGGTATATGATATGGTTTGCACTGTTTGAATGCCTTGTTTGTTAAGGGTGTTGCATATAGATGTTTTATTAGAATGCGTGGGTAAGAAGAGCGGGCTGTCTATGAAAGAGGTGTTTGGTGCTTTATTTTTTTGTGTGTTGTGTTTGCAGAATATTTGAAAATATTCTTTCTTGGAATTTAATATAAAATATTTGGTGTATAGCAGTGTTTTCAATGAATTAATGATGTATTTTATTTCTTCATCTATTGAAGACTTCAGATATCAGAGCGCGTAGGAAGTAGCTTATAATACCTGTTTTTATATTGCTATTGTAGAAGTAGAAGTGTATGTAGTAATTTTGTAAGTATGTTGGCGGTGAACCTTGAATGCTAGTTTGTTGTTAGTTTCTAGGAATGGTATCGAGCTGTCTATTTCAGTTTTATGTGTGAATTTTATGGAGGGTTCTACTGTGTTGAGTTTTTCTTTGAGGTTATTGATGTGTATATCTAGCGGGTAGACTTGGGGTTTGAACTGTGGAAAATCAACAATTCCACCAGTATGCAACAACGATTTCTAAGTTGCAAGCTTGCATGATACCGTAACAAATACTTACATTTCTGAAGCATGTAAGCCTCATCTTATTCACGTTATTGTAATAAAGAAATTGTCTGGTAGGCTGAAACTCATTTTCATAAAAGTATACAAGAAACACATAGCTTTACCTGCCATCTCTGACAACTGCAATATAACCAACGTGTCCTTAAAGTACTGCCCCTATATGTCTACTCCTGCCTTTCGCTAAAATCTTAGAATGGTTTTTAAATCTAGCGATAATCCAATATTTTGTTAATGCTAACTCCTATTCTGACGATCATGATTGATTTAGACAAGCCATTTCGACTGTGGATATTACCACGTTTATTCATGAACATATATTTCACTCACTCGGCAAACATTGAAGAATGGGCTGTAGCGATGGATATATCTGTAGCATTCTTTTTACATGGTTCACCCTAAACAAGGCAGGCCGCCACTGTAGACGTAAGGGGCTACTGAGAAAAAAGAAAAGGGGAGAAGGTTGGAGCGAGTCAGCCTAAATTGGAATTTGCGCAGTGAGATGTATGTTCACATTAGTTTTAAATGTCTGCGTGTCAGTACTGTCGGGGAACCATGGGGCAGGGAAGAAGTTTCATAGGCCAGCAGCACGAGGAAAGAAGCTATTTGAGTAGAACGCTCTCAGGCATCTGGGGATCTCCACAGTGAATGAATGACATTTTGTGAATTGTCGTGTTAGCCTAGTGAATTTATGTCGAGGGGCCCCCAGAGTAGCCAATTAATCGGAGCATAATTCATTGAAGTATTTGTAAAACAAACATAAGGATGCTACATTGCGCCGATCGGACAGGGGCTGGAGCTTGGTTGACAGAGAGGGCCTAATTAGGTTGGCGACTCTTTTTGGGACCTTGTCAAGGAGGGAGAAACTAGTAGATGATGCACCAGCCCAGATGTTGCAACAATACTCCATGCATGGGCGGATGGTGGCTTTGTAGAGATACATGATTATGTCAGGTGTGAGGAGTTTACTAGCACAGTAGAGGGAGCCAATCTTCTTTGAGGCAGCTTTGGAAATGTCTTTAATGTATTTGTTCCAATTCATGTTACCTGTGAAGGTTAGACCGAGGAGTTTGAATGATGAATTTTAAGGTAGGGTGTTATTTGCCATGGCAATCGGTGGTTGGAGAGGTTTCTTGTAGTTATTGAAGGAAAGGAGCTCTGTATTTGCGGCATTAAAAGTTAACAACCATTTATGACCACAATTCACTACAGCCTGTGCGTCATTTTCTAAAGATTCAGCCATTGCCTCGAATATGACCGCGTCAGTTTTACCATCATGGCGAGAGTAAAGCGTGGTGTCGTCAGTAAATACACCAATCTCCGACTCTATGTCGTCAGGGTGAACGTTTATGTAGATCAGGAACAACAAAGGCCCAAGGATAGATCCCTGTGGTACACCTGCATGTGTGTCATGTTGTTAAGATAAACGGCCACTGAGGACAACGTGGATTTTACTTTTGTTTGGAAAGGATCTAATTATATTATGTAATTGCCCAGTAATACCGTATGAGCGTATTTGCAGGAGAAACCCTTTATGCAATACCTCGTCAAAGGCCTTGAATATATCAAGCGCTACTGCCTTAGCTCTGCCTGCCTTGTCGAGTGTATGATACATGCGTTACGAGATGCCCGTTAGGATGTCTGCAGTCGACCGTGCTTGTCTAACTCCATACTGGCGGTCAGATACAAGTTTAGCATTAACTAAATGGCGTACTATCGCTAGATTGATTAAGGATTCAAAGATTTTTGGCAAAGATCGGCAGTAGACTGATTGGGCGATAGTTCTGGGGATCGGTTCTATTCCCAGAACTCTTGTAGACAGGTACTACAGAGGCAATTTCCCAGCTATCAGGGAAGCAAGATTCAGCTTTACATTTATTGAAGAGTTTTGAGAGGGCAGGGGCCAGTTCAGCAGAAAATGTCTTTATTACTATTACAGGGATAAGATCAGGCCCACAAGCTTTAGAGGTGTCAAGGTTTTTTATGATGTCTCTGACGGGGGATGGGGTGATTACACGGTTATCAAGTGTGACGTCGGTCCGCAAAGGGAATTCAGGGAGGGGGTGGTTGTCTGAGTCTAAAGTAGAGTTAGAAGCAAAACGCTGGGAAAGTAGTTCAGCCTTATCAGTGGCCGTGCACACGACATCATTGTGGTTTGATAGTAAAGGAATCGTTGATTGACCATTATTCACTACACTATTGTAGATTTTCCAGAAATCGCGAGTACCTAGTTTCTGTTTCTGAGTGCGTCTTTTTGTTAACTCATTATACTTTATCTTTTCCTCGCCTATCACGGCGTGACAATTATTTTATGACTCTATAAATGTATGTCTATTAGTAGCTGACTTATGGCGGCCAAATTTTCCAAATTTACCAAATTTTGCTTTTGCCTCGCAGAAATGTCAGCTTCACATTCTGAAGTGAGCAATTGAGGAAAGTGGGGATAGCTAAAGAATGGTCGCATGGGGACATAGGTTTCAATGCCTGCTTTACCCCATTCAGTTAATTCGTTTGCACACTGGTTTGCAGGTAGTGAGAAGGTTTCCCTCCATGGTGCGTCACTGATGTGATCTCTGATTGACTCGAAATCAGCCTGCTCGTAGTATCTTGTTGTTTTGAGCAACGGTTAATCAGCTTTTGGGCGACCTTTTAGGGTGATATATATCATTAGCACAATGTGATCAGCGTTCCCAAGTGGGCTATGAGCTTTCGTTACACAAGCTCGGGCATTGAGGTCAAGAAGAGGTCAAGAACTGAGGCCTTCTGGTCTACTCAATCGGGGGTGCGGGTCGGAAAATCGACAACTTGAGAGAGGGAGGGAGCTAGGGAGAAAGTATACGTTGAGTTGCCGGCTGCGTCAGTAAGACTAAAGAATCCCAACCAGTCACGGTGGTGGGCATTAAAATCCTCAAATACATGTATCTTGGAATTCGAGTCACTTCGGAGTGGTCTATCTATACTTTCAGAGACATAGTTTAGCAGAGTACAGTCGTGGGTCGACGGGGAGCGGTATAAGAAATATAACTAGCTGACGCTGTAATGAAAAGTCAATCTAAAGGACATGTAGTCTTGGTAATCTGATTCTTACCTATGTTCTCTAGTCAGGGGTGTTCCGAACGTAAACTCCCAACCCGTGCATATGTTTGTCAGAGTCTTTATGGTAGATGGGAGGTAGTCAGTCATGTCAAAGTGGTGTGAGGAGATTAAGGATTTAAGGTTAGTTACACTAAGAGCTAGGATATCCGGGGAGTTTGTTGGGAGAAATGTGTCTACGTCGTTTATGTTGGTTCTAAGTCCCCCGAAATTTGTGAATGCGAGCCTCAAGGGCAGAGGTTAAATTTTTTTTTGTTGGATGTCTTGTTTAGGTTTGCTTGTATTTCTTTGTAAATACTTATTTTATTTCTTTGTAAAGACATGTTTGGTTGGATTATAGAGTGGATTGGCCAAGGTTGGTACATTTGACAAAC
>OY744526.1:130062031-130079531 GCA_963556195.1 Sepiola atlantica | reverse complement strand
TTATAATGTCAGTTCAAATCGCATTTTTTGTTTTTGTGATCTCGTTTATCTGTTTTTGTGTTGTTTTCGTGCAAATGTCGAAATGATTTCCCGAGTCTTTTACATTCTCATGAATCGTCGGTTGAACTGTCTTTCTTTGCACCTCATTTTCTTGTGTATTACCTCGTGTGTCTATTCCATGTGGTATTAATGTGACTAGCCTTTCTATTTTTCTAGGTTGTGTTCTTTTATTAATTATGTTTGTGTGTCATTCCCACATTTCTATTCACTTAGATGATGTCTACTTCTTCCTTTTATTTGGAGGTGTTGTATTGTGTATGGACATTCATTTCCTAATCATCTGTTCGACGCCTGAGTTAGTTTTGGTCAAACTAATGAGTTCTCTAGAGTATATTTTCATTATTATGTACTCACTTAGAGTTCGGATACAGCGACGTTTAAGTGATTGCTCACTGATAATAGCCAGTCGTGTTTCATGTAGTTCTAGAGAGAAAATATATCCCTAATTTTACAGTAGTCCATAAATAATTCCATTACAATTGCAAATGACTTTGGGTTATTTCAAAGTATCATGTCTATTGATTTGTCGCTGGTAACGACCATGAATTTTTTCTGGGATTTAGGTTACAATCTTCTTTACAAAATTACCCAGTAGACTCCGCACACTTCATATGGAGCTTTAGTGCGTACTCCAGATCCTCGGTCTATACATCCGCATTGATCGATTGGCCACGTGTATCTGTCTCCTTTATATTCACCATCTGAGCAGATGGAACGACACAATGAACTATTTGCAAGTCTTTCTTTTTTGTGGCAAATATGATATTCGCGCTTCGTGCTTAAATGTATATATATATGTGTACCTTTACTTCGTAGGTAAGGTTGAAGTTTAATTTTTCCAGTAAACCTTCTACCCAACACAATCATGTTTGTTCTTGTATGCTCTATTGCCTAGTTTGCTGCATCGACTTTTCATGTGATTGTCCTTTTAGCATACGAGAACATTATATTTGATTTTATTTTCTTTCGTTCTTCTTTCATTGTGGCCGTCACACATATGTATGCTTCGTTTTCGTCATTTTTGATTCTTTCGTTTATATCTAGTTTATTTCTTCGTCGTGATGTTGTATAGTGCACTTCTTTCTTGGCCCACAATCATCATGGTAGCATATGGTTTCATGAACGTTTGATACGATAAAGGAATTCGGAAGACATATGTCTTGCGACAGGTTTCAAAGTATTATCTATTTTTATTTGTAGTAATGCTTAGGAGAGAGAAACTGTCGTTTTCTAGTTTGATATATTTGTTTTGAATTTCTGGCTCAGCTTATTCCTTAACATATTCCAGGTTAATTGGTATATTTCTATAAATTTCTGAATTACAATTCCTGATTTGGGCGAGCGGGAGAATTGGGTTATTCAATACTTAACGAAAAGTTTCAAATTACAAGAGCATGCTTTCACACAGTGCATCCCGCTTCAAATCCATATATAGAATTGCGAAAAACTATCAAAAGGCACAGGTTTGACGTACTATTTTTTTCTTCGTCTACTAATCGCGTCACCGTATTTAGACTCGATATGTGGTCAACCCTGCTAACTCTCGGCCCAAATTGTAAATCCTGTTATTACCCTTTCGTCCACTATTTCTGCATAAACTGTTTTCTCGAGTTTTCTTTCTTAATACCGTATCTAGTTTCGGTAATAAACATTATCCTGCATTTTTGAATTGCATACATTTGCATAGTTTCAAATCGGATGCCATTCCCACGCATTCATGTCTGTGTTCGTATCATTTGTTTGCTAGTTTACTATATTTGCTTATTATGAGATATAATGGTCTCTCCTTCTCCACATATAACTGTTTTCTTGGATTCCTTTTGCGAGATGGTTTCATTCTTATCTTTGGTCGGTTTTATGAATCTTTCATGTAGCTTGTGTTCTACACATTATTATCATCTCGTCTGTTTACTTTCCGCTGTTATCTTTTCTGTATTGTTTAATATCTCAGCCTTTTTTGCAATACTAAACCTGTCTATGTTTTGGTTAATACATTTTTCCAATATTTATTTTTAGTGTGTCATCAACATAATTCTATCCTTACCCGTCCCCCACTTTTTTTTTTAGCTTTACGTCGATTCAGACACTATTATCTGTTTGGGCATAATGCATTATGCGTAATGTGCATTGCAATCATAGACTTTTGTACACGTGACTTAGTTCTGCGTATGCAGCACTAAAGAATTGCTAAAAATCACTATCAAACATTTAAATGGGTTCATTTATTTTTATAAGTTTTTAACTAAATAATTTCTTTTAAAGAGATGTTTAAATCTAATCGAGTATTATCAAACAATTATTTCTCAATATTGTCTAATCTTTACAAATCAGTGCGTATCATGGTCGCCAAGTGGTTTCATACCCTCATGCTTTAGTAGTTAGTGTGTTGCAATACGCTGCCGCTCAGGGCATATGGGGGCAGGAATGTGGTTACAAAAACGTGAACACAGTAATATAAAGAAAGTATTATCTTTATTTTTTTCTTCTTAATTGATACATATGTAGGAAAAAGATTGGACATGTGTATCCGTTTTGGTCTCCCTAATAACAAATATGCGTTTGTGGTTCTTTTGCGAAAAAGTGTCTTTTTACATCGTCTACGTAACGGGGTCGTTTCTCGGAACAGTCTCTTAGGTCAGACGCGCAACCTTGCAAAAAGTGTATTGTCGAAAAGCTTTGATCCGGCGAAAAAAGCAACTTATTTTCTTATTTTCGGCGGGCAGAGTTACTTCCCTTGAACTTTTAATGAAGAGATTTCTCGAGTATCTTTCGAAAGTGTTTATCGTAAAAGTCTTAGAGAATAACGCCCGACGATTAACTCTTGTCAACGATAATGTATCTTTCTTTGCGAAATAAATTCAGAGTTCATAGTGTTTACAGGAAAGTAATTGAAGTTCGCCACGCTGGGTCTCTCTCTTTTTTGCTACTCGCCCCTCAAGCCAAACTGCTCGAATCTCGCCCGCCGGGTGTTTTTTATATTAACGCCTGACTTTCTCTTTACACCCGTCGTTCTAGGGTAGGCTCGTCTGCACCCCTGTCTCACTCTCCCCCCTCTCTCTCTCTCTCTCTCTCTCTCTCTCTCTCTCTCTCTCTCTTGGTGAGTGATGCCTTTCCATCTGCCCACCTTCCTCTCTCCGCAAATGAAATTGTATGTTAGAATAAATTTCACTGCGCAATTAATTTATTTTATGACAGTTTAGAAAGTTTTAATACGCAGTTTTAATGTATGCTTTTCATCTCAGTTCATTTCATTTGATTATTGTCCGAGGTGTTCTATCTATTGGCTTGCAAAAGTTTAGTCGTCCAAAAAAAACTTTATTTATTTTTTCTGCACTTATTCAGAGAATCCCTATTTAAAAAATGTATTTTGATTTTCGTTGGTGATTTAATCTATCGTAGATTTTGTCAATTATTGGTGGGTCATGTCCTTTAACCTTTGATCGAAACTTGTTTCCAAAAAGTCCATTGTCAGATCACAAGACGTGTGAATAAGTCCTGTGACTGGATTTCCTTGTTGAAAACAGATTCCAGCTAAATTTGTACTGACTCGAACAATTTACACCGGTCACAACCGATACTAGTAAACTTACTGTATTTCCAGGGGCCTTCATAATATAATAAGTGCAAGCCCTTTTCGAACTTATTATTACAATTATTAGTGTTGTTATTGTTATCATTACTATTATTATCATTATTATTATTATTATTATTATTATTATTATTATTATTATTATTGTTATTATTATAATTACTATTGCTATTATTATTATTATTATTATTGCTATTATTGTTATTCTTGCTATCGTTATTATTATTATTGTTATTATTATTGCTATTATTATTGTTGGTATCATAATTATTATTACTAGTGATATCATTATTATTATTATTGTTATGGTCATTATTATCATTACTATTTTTGTTGTTATTATTATCAGTGGTAGTAGTAGTAGTAGTAGTAGTAGTAGTAGTAGTAGTAGTAGTAGTATTGCTCTAATTATTATTATTCTTGTTATTATTGTATTACATATTTCTACTGGTATTATATAATTCTCTTAACTACTGAATACGGATCTTATTCTTATGAGTGTAATGCTCATGTCTACATTTTCACATACACTCAAAGGCAGTTTTTACTACTTTTTATTGTATATAATATGCATGAAGCTTTTTAGAGAAAACAGATTCAGAAATGTGTTACTCTGTTATATGGCATCGATCTCTATTACTTGTATTGCTATTCTTTGTTTTACTATTTAATTTGCTATATTAAAGTACACTGTAATTAGACTCACTTGTTTAAAAGAATGCGTTTGGCATTACTCTTATCATGTAACAGTTGTGTTGTCTTATACTTACATTTATATAATGTCTGGCAGGTGATATACGTCCATAGAGATAGTAAAAAATATCGGGTGACATATATTCTTCGGCTTTAATTTGTATACGGCCCATACGTATTGTACCGCATTAGTTGAATTACGTACTTATCAATTAGTTATTTTCGTTGTTACTAATACTTCAACTCCTGGCATTATTTATATTTCATTTCCACATGTGCGTATACGGTGTTCGCCAGATTTATGTCCTGACAAATTGCACATACATTACTTCTTTGTAGGACCATAAAAGTGCATTTTAAATATGTACTTTTAGCAACACATCTGATTCCATCTAGTTACGGTTTACATGTATTTCTGGAACAAAATCTAGGATGCCAAACTGTAAGAAAGTGTATGCATTCTTATTTCCGATACAATGAATTCAAACGAATGTTTTAAAGGTGTTAATCTAATGCATTCATTTTATAGTTTCATCGCTGGACAAAATTCTTGGTAGTTTTAAAATTAGTCTCGTTCGGTATGATACACTAATGATTCTTATATCGATTAGATGATATTTTATTAGGGGGTATGATTCTCTGGCGTTTAAACGTACTAAATGTATCGTTTATTTTTACTGTATATGTGAATTGCTTACTGGCTGTATATATAATGTGTGTGGCAAATGATGTAAGTTTCTATGATGTTATGTAATGTCTAGTAATATTTTCTGTAACCTATATATTACATTAGTATGTTCTTGTTTAAAATACGTGTCAATGTTATGTGTTGTTTTACAAAATGTCCTTAAGAGCTTTAAAAAATAATTATGCTAGTTATAGAACTCGAACTGTTTAATAATATTTAGAAAATATTATTACATATGTGAAAATATACACTACATTTAAATATAATACGTTAAATACGTATTCCAGTAAGTATGTACTACATTAAAATATAATACATTCATTATGTCTACTATTAGTTTTTTTACGCTGGAAATATTAAGTAAAGCAAATAAAGAATATGACCAAATAATTAAATAAAACATTCTTATCAGTCAAATAAGATTATATAAATCTGAAATCGAAATGTAATTACAATAAGCTACTATTGCATTCCTCGCCTGAAAAATGTCATGAAAGTATGTGAAAATAGTGGGTTGATATGATGGGTTCATGAGAAGAAGAAGTAACGACTGCTGGGGGCGCAGGACCGAGGCCCGGGCTTAGTGAAGTCAGTAGCACGGAATGAAATAAATGTGTATGGTTCTGAGTGAAAAAGTATAGAGGGAGTGAACGGAAATAATGTCGATGAATATGAGTAGACAAGTAGAGGGGTTGGGAAAGAGGAGGGGAGGAGAGAGTCTCTGTGATTTTAGTGAGTGAGTAATGTCATGGTGTTAGAAAAGATTTGAAAAAAGAAGGGGGGCTGAGAGTGGGAGGGGTGGATGGGTAATAGTGTGAGAGAAGTAGTCGAAAGGTTGAAATGGGTGAGGGCGAGAGGGGAGATGTTGTTGCCTGGTTAAGTCTGACATTTATTGAAAGTGCGGTGTTTGACTAGCAAGTTATGTTAGGAATGTGTGGAATTAATAAGTTAGAAGGTTTGGATTCGTGGTTAAGGAAGACGGGGCGTCTTCCTTAACCACGAATCCAAACCTTCTAACTTATTAATTCCACACATTCCTAACATAACTTCCCATCCTCTTTTCCCACCCCTCAACTTCTTTACCTACAGTATCTACATTATTTCTGTTCATCCACGCCCCTCAACTTTTTCGCTCAAAACTATCCAAATTTATTTTATTCCATGATACTGACTTCGCTAAGAACGGACCTCAGCAGTAGCTACTACTTATTCTCATAAACCAATCATGTCAACCCAACATTTTCACGTACTTGCATGACATTATTCTTTAAATTATCATCCTGAGGAATTCTTATACATAAAGTCGAAACGTTGATGAATATACAAAACACATCCTTTTTTGGTTTTTCCTTTTTCATTCCCCATATATATATATAAAATATTTGTTGTTGTTTATAATCTATGTACGTATACGTTTCGTCCCTTTTCAATCAGGACTCATCAGCATAGAGATATGACTATTCACTACTGGTCGTACGATTCGAAACCCTGGATTACAAGTATTTTTCAACTTACATCCAACGTCGTTAACCGCGCGCCCAGTATCCGAATAGCCGATAAACAATGATAATTTAACACATATAAAAGCGGCTTGATGTCGAGGCACTCTACTTCTATTAAAGAAGGAGTGATGCATATAAAGCAAGTGACGTCATGCTGTGTTTTACTACCATTAAGAGGGCTCTACTTATTTTACGAGGAGCGACAAATATATATATATATATATATATATACACACATATATATGTGTGTGTGGGGGGGGTGTCGGTGTGCGTGTGTGTGGGTGTGCATACTACCGTTATTATAACATACTCCAATTAAATACGCACAGTTTTGTGTATGTTTTTTAAAAAATATTTATTACGTTCGTATGCAGCCGTCTTGGTTAAACCATTGTCAATGTATATCAGTGTGCGCGTGTATGAACATATATACGAATATATGTATATGTATGTGTCCGAGGCTTTTCGTAAACATTGTTTCTGGTATGTTGATATTTTAAACAATATCACCCAGTAGAACATATCCATTACACTAATAATATGCTTCATATATTGTTATGGGCTCTGAAACAGACATGACGCGATGCTATTAACACTCTGTTTTATAAGAAAAAAAGATGTATGTATGCATATTATACTGAAGAAAGATGACGCGTTTTTAAGAATAATGTGCATTTGTTAAAATGAAGTAATTTTGTATAGACCAATATATTATTAAATTAATTTCAGAAAATATCGCCGATTAAAAATAATTTAAACATTGTTTTGGAAGAATTCATATAGAAACCGGTTGTATTCTCGTTAAAGTATTCTTTAACAATGTATAAAAACGGACCATCCATTGATTGTATGAATAATGTACAATATGACAAAGATATAACAGAGATACTAGATATACTTTATATGCAATACATGATGAAATACAGAATTGTACCCATAGAAGTGGATACGATTTTAAAAATTTTGAAAACAGGATATAAAAAAATGGCTATTTTAAGTAGGACACGCATAGCACGAGATGCAATAAAGGCTTGACGAAATTTAGTCAGCCGAATAGTGGAAGGAAAATGAACATTTAAGTCCCAAGAGAACTCGTTAAGTTCCTTATTGCATCTACAGAAGTTGATTTCATTTGTCCTGTAACTAATGCAGTCTTGAAGTAGGCATGTCTTGGCTGCTGCTGTTTTCCATCGAAGAGCATACGGCTATGAACAAAACTTAATGTATCTCACTTGGGAAACGGATAGCAGAAAGCCTTTAATGGTGTTCCCAAGTTTAAAAGTGGAAATAAAATAAACATCGCATTGATGAAAAATAAAAACATTAAACAGAAATATCAATTTGAAAATGAAGATCGATTTGTTTAAAACAGGCAAATTCAAGAAACACAGAAACGTTTCACAGGTATTTACGCATTTATCCGATTATGTGAATTCTAGTTAAAAGCAAACGCTCTATACTAACACACGTACTGACACAAATGACACACGCGTGTATATATATATATATATATATATATATATATATATATATATATATATATATATATATGCCTTTTAAGGACTGTAATTAGTAACAATATAATAAATTAAATGCTCCCCTTTTTACTATAATGTTGTCCTTCATTCGTCGATCCATAGAATAATTCTTAACAACCCCAAATATGCTTGTTGCATATTGCCACATTTCTTAAAATATTTGTTCAATGAACTAGGACTGTACTTTGACCGGGCTCGAAGTATGTGAGTGTAATTCGATGTGTGTGTATGCGGGTGTCTGAGTCCGTGCCCGCAACTAAAAATAACTAACCCAACCAAAATCAGCCCCCTCAGCACAGCATCTAAAAGAAGTACCCAGTGACTCTTACCTATAAATAAACGCCTTGACGAATATAAGTCATCTTATCTCAATGCCATAAAGCTGTAATTTTATCTCTCAACCCCACAATTCAACGAATGTCAATACAACCCGAGTTCAAATCTGACGCGTCTCTAGTCATGCCTTCTGTGGTTCTATGGGAGTAATCTCAACGACTCCGCACCCAGACTGTCCACATTTAACTTCTACTCCGAACTTAACCTTAATAACTAAAAGATCACAAACGTCAAACACTATAATTCTAGCACTTTAGGCAATAGTAGTAACACTCGGCTGATTTCCAGGAGGAAATATGCTGTGAGCAAATATCTACGAATTGCAGTTTTGAAACTCCTAACAACCTGGAGTACATACATAAAACATACGTACAAAGAAATTCTAAGGATATAAGGACTAACGCCTCGGAGGCATGACGACATCTTTTTCCCAATAGATTGTGGGTAAACATCAATTTATTAATTTCCTCCAACTAATTCATCCACGAAGTACATCCGATTGTCGAAGCACATCCTCTGTTTACTTCGACTTTCTCCTAGATAACGCATAACCGGCAGACTAAATGGATAACCTTTCCTGATATAATTCACCCACCAATATCTAATGTCATTCCAGCTTGATTTATTGGTTCAGACACAAAATTGGTATAGGACCACGATGGCAGATAGAGGATAAGTATTTCCTCTAAAACCTGTTATCTCCTGAAGAACCAGTCGAATTAATAAGAAATTGTTTTTCTCCTCATTCTCATATCACATGTACTCAGGCACTTGTCTGTGCACGGATGTTAGTATAGTCCGAATTATACTCATATTCTATTAAATCCCTTATTTCCTAGTCACCCTTGACCCCTCCCCTGTAATAACTTTTTATAAGGTTCTAAAAGTTACCGTTATCAATACCTTCACATCTGCTCTCCCTCATCCCATCCTACACTACCCATCCTCTTGCAAGATGTTTTCTTAAAATAACCCAGAGAAGAAGCCCTGACAATATTCAAACTTTGTGTTCGAAACTTATTAATGCTTCTATCTTATTTGTATTTATAGTTCTAAGTCGTTAATTCATACTATCATTATAAATGATTTATTTTATATTCATCCTATATTTTCATTTTGTATATCTTATTGTTATTATCAACACTTTATTGTTACCTCTGTTGTTTATCTTCATCATTTTTAATTGGTTATTATACCTTCATTATTTCTAATTTTATCATTATTCTATATCATTAGTTAACTATTTTATTCTTTATTTTTATTTACTTATTAATAATTTTATTAATTTAATTATTTTTTTGTATATTCTATATATATACAATTTATTTTTTTATATTTCTATTATAATACTTAATTTTATTTTAATTTTATTTTTTATCTTATTTTTTATTTTTTAGTTTATTTCATTAAATTATACTTGTTTTTATTTTTATTTTTTTCTATATCATTTTTTAATTTTTTTAAATATTTAATTTTTTATTTCTGATCCTTTTATCTAATTTTTTTCTTTCACATATTCTATTATTATTTTGTTATATTTAATATTCTATTTTATACCTTATTTTATTTTAATTTCATTTTCATAATTTTCATGATGTTTATACTGTTTTATTATTATTATCATTATTATTATCATTATCATTATTATTATATTTATTATTATTATTATCATTATTATCCGTGTAATTTTATATTTTTATTTTATATCTGTAACTTATTCCTTCTTCTAATATTTGTCGCTGCCCCTCCTCATGTCAATAGATGGTCTCTAAGACGGTTCACTTAAAAAAATTGAGATTTCACAAAATATCACAAAATATTCAACTTCTCTCAATAATTGTGTATATATAAAATTATTTTAAAAAACGCAAATGCTGACTTCAGGACAGAGTTCGAATTTTCAGACCATCATCATTTTGCTTAACTTTCGACTAAACCAACTCGTCATGTGGGTTACTCACACGTAAACACACACTATTTATCTCCCTCTCTCTCACTCTTTCTCTCACTCTCTGTCTCTCTCTCTGTCTCTCTTTCTTTCTCTCTCTTTCTCTCTCTCTCTCTATATATATGTATATATATATGTATGTATATATATATATATATGTATATATATATATATATATATATATATGTATGTATATATATGCATATATATGTATGTATATATATGTATATATATATGTATATGTATATGTATATATATATATATATATATATATATATATATATATATGTGTGTATAACAATCATGTGAAAAGTTCTAAAACTTGAACATGAAAACACAAAGGCTCTATTCGGACTGGATATTTTTTCAAATAAAGCATTATTACAAAAATGAATCATACAGATTCACATTAATGGTAATATATCCTATTCTGTAACTGTATTTTTATTCTTTACTCTGTGAATAGAGTCGTTATGACCAATCTGGCGAAGTGAAAAGAAAAGTCTGACTGAATTATTGTTGCTTTGTTCTCCGCTCGTTTACTATTGCTATCATCATGGTTGTTGTTACTGTTATTGCTCATGTTGGTGTTGTCATTGTAAACACAGACTATGCACCGTGTGTAGTAGTTTCCATAGGTTCCGGTGAGAGATATGCAGCTAAGAAGACATTGGAAATATCGATGATTGTGAGTTAGGCCACACAGAAATTGTTTGTTTTTTTCATAAAATAAATGCATCAGAAGACGGGAAACTATGCTGAGAGAAACTTAAGTGAGAGAAATAATGGTAATGGCTTATCTGAGAGAGTGACTCTTTGAAATTGACATAGGCTAGCCGTTATTACTTGTCGATATTGCAAGTAAGCAGCTTCTGGATAATGGAATGGCGATGATTGAGAAAGACTGAAGTGTTAGATTTCCGTTCTGAAAGTACATGTATTCCATCCTACAGTCCGTTGAAGCAGTTAGAACGAGCCCTCCCGACGTGAGACAACACATTAATGATGGATGCCTAGGAGGCAGTTTAATTAATCGGCCTCTGAATGGTATGTGCGATCTTAGGAGTTAAAGGAATGGGCATATGTACTGATTTGTTTGGGAGAAAATCTCCCCAGAAAATGTGATATTCAACTTTCGAAACGAGTACGATTCTTTACTTATGATGGTGTAGGATACCTGAAAATGTCATCTCTATTAAATTGTACAGTTCCAACGCTGAACCCGTAAACGTATGGCGGGAACAATCAGCAGAAATGTTTGAAGAACCTATTAAATCTCCCACTAAGAACACCACACCGACGACATGATGTTTATTTGACTTTATAAAGAAACGGAAGCAGGTATAAACCTTTTTTTCTTGGAATACAAAAAAAACTTGCCAAGTATACCCTAGATTAATTCATGAGGAATTAAGATGGGTAAAGCATAGAACGGTAAAATAAGTACATCTAAATAAGGAAAAGTGCATATAAATCGTAAACTTACCCCAACCATTGCGAACCCAGAAGCTTGCATATCCCAAGTCTCGTGTTAGAAACCCACGAATTCGGTACGCACTTAGTCTAGAATCAAGTATCCACTAAATATGTTACCCACATCGCCCCCGGCCAAATTAGGTTCACTCTAAAATCTATGACCCCAGCGATACAAATTAAGGCAACGAATTATGAACTCATCTTATTTAGCTTCACACAAACGATGAAACTATCCCTTCCCAAAACATACACCGAATTTATCGCCTATACGAACCATATAAGTAGCTGTTTTTGTTCTCGTTAGTTTCAGAACCTTTTTTCGTGGTTCATCACTAATTAAACATACAACAGAAGCTAACACCGCTCCTGTTTTTATAAAAACGGATGATATACTTCCATCTTCTTCTCTGGCGACTAGGCAAAAGTGTCAGAAGAATGTATACATCAATAGGTCAAGGCAAACGCAATATTTATAATCCGGAAAAAAAGATGTGCGTGGACACTTCGTATGTTAACGCAATATGCCACAAACTATGTGACATAAACATCTATGGTCGTTCAGAAAAAAGTCGGACAACCCCGATGAAATTAGGATATAAGACTTATCAGACGCAAAAAAGCGACGGAAGTCTGTTAAATTCTAGACTTAGAAAATTCTTCATTTTAAACAACGCGTCATCAAGCAATGTAGACATATGTAAACTTTATAATTATACTTAAAACTGGTTTTCGAAAGGGCACAGTAACAATGTAGACTTTCCTTTGTAAAGCAGCCAACCACACTTTCCTTTTATATTCGGTGACGTGTCTCAGAATGGGTTCATCGGTAATGAGATTAGTCAAGGGCATATGAGGCGATCCATCCGTATATTACGACATTAATGTTAGTTTCGGTAACCTGACTCATGGGCGGTTAACTTAATCTCAAACACGCTACTGTCATTTAAGCAGATTCGTGTAAACTTTGGATTTTAAAAATTATCAAGCACCCCTACCTTAATAGATGCTGTATTCAGAAGACACACATTATCAAAGGTAATAAGTGCTAAAATGCTAGCTACAGACAACAGTGTATATTCAGTAAACTGCACAGCCTAACTAAAGACCTGAAAATTAGACTCTGAGTAAAAATTACCATAGACAGTGTGTATGCGACTCGCATTCAAAATCGCGAATAAATGAAGCGAAACGGAAAGAATCAGCAATAAAATTGACTGAAATCCTCTGTAAGACAGGATCAAGGACATTAGAAAGGCATTTGGCCAGCTCATGCTGAGGACAACAAATCATAGACAGGATGGGTCTCAATGGAACTCCCTCCTTATGAATCTTAGGTAGCCCGTACATTATAGGTCGTTGAGAAACCACATGGCGGATCCTGTCATAGATATCCTTTTCAATAAACTGTTTCCTATGTAACTGAAGCAAACGTTCTTGAAGCTTTACTTCAGTACTTAACGTATGATCAATTGATACGTCATGAAGTATTTTTTAAATGTGGTAGTATCACTTAAAATGCTCAACATGTTATCGGTGTAGGTATTAGTATTCAGAATGACCACATCGGCACCCTTATCCGGTTTGGTAATGTAGATCTCTTTATTTGCCTTCAGAAGTGTGGCTGGTGGTAGTGGATCTTACTCCCGGCAAACTATCGGGAATTGATAGGAGAATTAGCGAACTTATGTGCTAGTGCAGCTAATCTTTTCTTTCGTATAAAGGTGTGCATCGTTGGACCTCGGCTCATGATGATTTAGTTGAGACTGTAATATTTCAAATTCGGCAAATACACTTTCTTTATCAATGACAAGAGGAGGAATACCCACATCCAAACCTCTGGCAAGTACAGTGTTCTCCGTGTGAGAGAGACTGGCGTCGGAGAAGTTTTCTATTAAAAAAAAAATTTACCTATCATGTCTGTTTATTCTTTGCAGTTAAATGGTATTATTGAATCTCCCTATTTATTTCCTCCTCATGTTATTATATCCTCCTTTTTTTTTGACAATGTGTCGCCCGAAAGGTAACTAGCGAATTAGCTTTTATTATGTCAATTTTAGTCGATCCTTTTATCTGTTTTAAATCGACGATTAAATATTATTTAATATTTCCTCTCCTTTGTTTTCCTTGTAATAGTGTCTCGTTCGCTATGACTCCGTTTATTATATTTAAAACCAATATATATATATATATATATATATATATATATATATATATATATATATATATATATATATATATGAGAAGAATGTTGTAGTTCGCTTGGAGCATTGTGTATAGTGTAGAACATTTCCGGCCCCGGCTTTTAGCAAAAAAAAAACACTCCAACGAGTGGTAGTATTTATTTTATTCTGAGGATGAGGGATACCCTCGAAAATTTATTAAAAAAAAAAAATAATAATGAAAAGGACACACTCCAACCCAACACCACGGTCAACGATACACTGGTAAATAATAAAAAAAAAATTTGAAAATTATTGACTTTTCAATATTGTCACTTTGTTTTGTGTTTACGATTCCACGTGTCGTATGTGTCACTTTAACAACGCATTGTTATTGCCTCCTAAAAATATTATTCTATATATATATATATATATATATATATATATATATATATGCATTCTAATCATCAAAAGTACAATCAGTTCATAACCATGCTTTACATATGTTCTTCCAGTTGTTTGATCGTCATATTCCATCGACCACAACCTTACTATTTTTCTATTATTTCAATATCTTTACTTTCACGCTTCATGAAATACCTGTATACACTCATACCTGTATACACACACCCACACACCAATATATATATATATATATATATATATATGTGTGCGTTTTGTATCCATTTATATTCACATATACTATTATACACCGGTATAAGACATTGATTTAGTGGACGTAGAAAAGAAGCCTCTTGATCAGCTCCAGCCAATAGGTGCAGAGAAACTGAAAGTGGCAATCTCTTCATGGACGAGATTAAAACAGAGTTTCGCTATATATACCTTGCAGAAACCACAGAGTTTAACCCACAAGGCAATATTTTCCGCAGCAATAAGTACCGGCGCACGAACAAGACCCGGGGATCCCTGCCGGCTGTATACATGTAGCGTTTCATTCATTACATAAACTCTGGAGCCGACGTACCAATATCTCGCTGAAGACTAGACTCCGTCTCTATAACGCGTACTGCGTGTCCATTATGCTCTACAATAGCAACAGATGGGCAATAACAAAAGCCATGCTTGACAAACTGTGTGCGTGCCACCGCAGATACCTCAATCTTATCACAGGTCAGTGCTGGCCGAAAAAACCTATCAGCAACAAGGCACTATACGAGCTGTGCCACGAAACACCGCCTTCCACAAAGGTCGCTGAAAAAAGATTATCTATGTTATGGTCATGTTCTACGGACGAATTCTGAGGCTCCCGCACAGAGGGTACTAGACTTTGTCGTTACTGGCTCACACGCCTATCAACCGCGACTAGGACGGCACTGCTGGGCACACTACGTGCTGACATCAAGCAGGCGGGACTAGGACCACTACGTACAGCGAAAAAACTTCATTGCATACGACAACTTGCGCATGACAAAACCAGATTGTTTGGGACTAGCATGGAGGACTGATTGCAACTACGGGATGTCATTTGACTACCGTCGCCTCAGAACACATATTTAATAATAATAATAAAATAATAATAAGGCATCATGTATGCATTTTTAGTACCTTCTTTATCAGTGCTTAAACTGTTAGTATATACATTATAAGTATCATGAAAATATATCTATGCTAATTTAACTACAAAAACATAGAAAAAATATTGCAACAATGACAAGAAAAAAATACAACCACAATCAACTAATACTATAATAGAAATCACACTAATAAACGTAATATATTTATTAATGAATCCTGACAAACAAAAACTGTAATAACCAAACATAGTACGTAGAGTTTCCTAGGTCTTAAAAAAAAGACACACTCATGGAATAACTTGTTATAACAAACAACTATGATTCACAACATTAGGATTCCTCGAACTTGAAAAAGACATAAGTGATAAACAATTTCCTGGATTTTAAAAAAAGTATACGTTGGCAATATTCGAGTGAAAATATAAAGAATTACAAGTATGTGGTCAATCCGTGAAAACAAACATATTAAAAAAATCTGGTGGCAAACTACAGTGGTTAATCTTTTTCAACGGTAAGCAATAGTATAAGAACAATTCTGTGTACTTCAGTCTCCTCTTTCAGCCTCACTCTGCTCTCCCTACCGCTCTCCCAGCTCAATAAAAAGTGTAAAGTTTATATACTACTTTTTGCCTCACCTATGCAAATTGACTGTCAACCAGAGGCATCTAAGTTTCAAATTCTCCAAACAGTTTATTGGCAAAGGGGGACAACTCAAACTAAACTTTCTGGATCCATTCCTGGCTGGGGTAACTTTGCTAACCACACGCCCCCTTGATCTACACGATCATCAATAGTCAGCCGATCCCGTAGTCGCTCGACCAACATGGCGTGCGTCTCTCTCGCTGCGATCTCCGCGGTGCCTCTTCCCGAACGTCGCGACTCGGCTCGACGTCGCTGTCTTCTTCCTCTGATGACACCACTGCCGGCCGCACATCAAGGATGTGTCGAGGGATGCCGTTGATGGATACATTGTTCGGGGACTGGACACTTGTCACAATGCCCCTCCCCCAGCGTGGGGTACAGCGAGCGTCAGGCGGTTTGATCCACACTTCCTCTCCCACTCGCACAGACGCTTGCTTCTCCCCTTCCTCCGTGACTACGGGCGCAGTTCGGGGAGCCGCCACTCGTACTTGCAGACTGCACTCTGCGGCACTGACTCCACTTTTTGCCTTGACTTAGGAGCCATATTATACAAGAAAACAGCTTCTGGTGGTTAAATATGGCCCCTTTCAGCTACAGCCTTGATGGTCCTGTGATGCTGCTCCACAATTCCGTTTCCGCCTGGTCTATATGCAGCCCTGAAATAGCGCCGCACTCCCCACTTATACAACACATTCTTCATGGCTGCTGAGCGAAAGGCAGTTCTATTGTCCATTAGCACTTCCGTCACTGGACCCCTCTCCAAAAACACCTCTTCCATGACCTTTGCAATCTCACCTGCGTTTTCCGCCTTGATCTCCCTCCAAATGGCAACTCTTCTTTCCTTCCTATTTGATCTTTCCTTTGTTGGAGCCCTAACGCCGCTCCCCCCCCCCTCCTCCAACGATTCCGGGCGTTTTGTGATCAGCCCAAAACAGTTGACGTGCTCTACTACGTCCTTTGAAGTTGCTATTGTCTCATCCACCATGATGTCATCAATGTAGGAACTGGTGCCTCTTCTGACTGCATCCTTTTTGCTTAGCACCGTTTTGAGGATCGCCGCCATGATCTTTGCTGCAGAATTCACTCCAAACACTAACCTAGTTAGGCAGTATGTTTGGCCTTTGTATCCGACCAGCTGGTACTTCCATAATTCCTGCGAAATGTGGATCTGTAGGAATGCAAGTTTTAAATCCACAATCGCCGCAGCCTTCTGCATCTGCCTCCACACTCGCATGGTCTCTCCGCACACGTCCATCACATCGCCTCTCGTGTGACACGCAACGTATAGGGTCAGTTCCCTGAAGTCCAGTACTGGCCGAACCTTTTGCTTTGTG
>OY744526.1:129869531-130057031 GCA_963556195.1 Sepiola atlantica | reverse complement strand
TACAAATCGACCAATCCCTAAGCAAACGGGGAATACTCCGCGAAGAACAAAAAGGATGCAGTAAAGAATTCTTATACATCGATCTAAATATCCTGAAGGAGGCAACAAACATAAAAAAGAACATATCTATGGCATGGATAGACTACAAAATAAAAAAAATAAAAAAAGCATAGATAATTGAATGTTTGAAAATATACAACATAACAGACAGGATAATTAATCCTCTTAAGACCACGATGGGAGGATGGAGACTAGACCTGACACCCGGATTGCAACACCTTACTGAGATAAAGATACATAGAGACATCTTCCATGTAGACTGCCTATCACAACTACTATTTATAATTGCTATAATGCCACTCAACTACATACTCAGAAAGTGTGATGCCGAATGAAACGTACAAACACAATACTAAGAGTAACCAACCTGATTTACATGTATGACCTAAAACTATTGGCAAAAATCAAACCGAAACTGGAAAAGCTGATAAATACGACCATAATCTGATGTCACGACATCCAAATGGAATTCGGAATGATAAAGTATGCACTACTAGAATTGAAAAGAGAAAAACTGAAGACAACAGAGGGCATTAAACTACCAAACTAAGAGAAAATGAGGGCACTAGGCGAACAGGATAGCTACAAATATGTGAGAGTTTTGGGAGCGACACCAAATCTACCAAAATGAAATGAAGATTGGAAAATAATATTTACGAAGAAATCTAGAAACAAAAATAAAAACTTAGGCAGTAGCACTTATTAAATATTCTGGACCATTCGTAGGCTGGACCAAAGAAGAACTCAGGCACCTTGCCCAGAGGATTAAACAATTAATGACCGTGCACATCCAAAAGACGATACGGACAGACTCTACATGAAATGACACGAAGGAGGAGGAGAGAATGGTAAGTATAGAAGAGTGTGTTCAAGACTCAAGAATGAGCTAGAAATATACAAACGTCTACACACGGAAATCATTATCCCCGCAGCAAGAGACACCGTTCCAGCAAGCAATTTCGGAAGAACAGCAACATGAAACAAAACGGCAAGTAAAGAAAAGGGGGAAGAAAAAAACAACTACATGAACGCTTCTAAAGACTGACAACAGAAGAAACATACGTAAATATCTCAGCATGTGAACAGAGAAATAGGATATTTATTGGTGGCTGCACAGAACAATGCAATCAGCGAAAAATGGATAAAAACCAAAATAGATATACCACAGGAAAACAGTAAATACAGAATGTGAGGGCAAAGAGACGAACCAGTGAATCATATATTAAGTCAATGTAGCAAACTATACCAAAACGAATACAAGAACATACATGATTGTGTGGAAAAAAGCAGTACATCGGGAACTGTGCAAATGTAATGAATTTTCTACAAGAAGACAAACATAAACCAGAAACAGTACTGGAAAACGAAAAACACAAACTATTCTGGGGTATAGAAATACAAACAGCCAGAGTGTTACAAACAAGGAGACCGGATGGTATGATAATAAACAAGAAGGACACATCTGAAAAAATCATAGACATCGCGTTCTTGTAGACCACAGAGTGAGGATCAAAGAAACGGGCAAACGAAGCAAATGCACAGAACTAGCAAGAGAACTGAAGCATGAAGAAACTTAGTAATCGTAGGAGAAAAGGAAACAATCAGAAAACACCTGGGAAAAGACTGGGAGAAATTGGAATCATAAGAATACTTTAAACAATACAAAGAACGGCAATCATCAAAACAGCTGAAATTTGAAGAAAATGATCGAATGCGGAAACGAACCAGCATAAGTTACGAAGAGTCACATGTAATCTACAGCAGAAAGAACACTTTATAAGCTCGCTTTACTAAATTACACAGGTCACAACTGAAACGACACAAACATGTATTAATCAACTGAAATAAAAGAAACATCATACACTCCCCCGCTCCCCCCAAAAGGAAAATAAAATGATTTAAATATATAAAAATGGTACCACCATCAGCTGACGCCACACACAATATTTGCATTGAGCCAAGGAGGATAATAAGACCGAGGATGGACAGAAGAAGCAATACCCCCAGTGGAAGTGCGGAGAGTGCTAGGACCTTGGGGCGGCGCATTGCTACCCAAATCCAAGAGAAGAACAATGGTCCTTACCAGCGAGACATGAATGTAAAACGGCTTATGCGATATCGGAAAGTTATTTGCGGTGGCTATCACCAACAGTGGGATAATAATGGAAATCTGGGGAGACTAGTTGGCACACCCTCCAATGAATAGCACCGATTATCGATGAGCAATCACTGATTACCTGTTTGAGAACCCCTAGTGAGTACACATGATAATAATAATAATAATGATAATGATAATACTAATCATAATACTAATAATAGTAATAATAGTAACTATAATAATAATAATAATAATAATAATAATAATAATAATAATAATAATAATAATAATAATAATAATAATTATAATGATGATGATGTTGCATAGCGCCCAACATTAGTTACGTTATCAATAATGGGAATTATCGCCAGGAAAGTCGATTAAGCGTTTTGCAAAACACGAAAGTATACGAAATCATATGAAATCATATGAAAAGTTTAGAAGCGCTTACAAACTTTTGTAACACTCATGTTAAGGTACTTTAATATATTTCTTTAAGGTGCACTTTTATTGCACTTTTAAGCCTTCACTTCAATACAGTTCGTGAAACACATTTTCATTAATTCTTTTCTCATTAAACACCCTCACTTTAACATTTCAAATTAAGCACTTTAAACATAGTTATTTTTAAATTCGTTTCTCATTAAACACAGTTCATTAAACATTATATATCATTTAAACACTTTAACCATTAACCACTTTTAACATTGTTCGTTAAGTATATCAATAAAGCTTGGTTCTCTATTCCTTCCTGCTTTTTAGTTCTTTCGAGTTTTACAGATTAACGACCCCAAAATCATGCCCCAAAAAGTCGCCTTACGTTTCTTTCGTCGTCTAGTCGTGATCGCCGTTGGTGCCGTCGATTTCGTTGTGTCTCTCTGGCCGTGATCGGTGTTGGTGATCTTTAGTCTGTGGATACACACTTTATGGACCGGAAAAAAACTAACGCCCAGACACTTTTATTCTGCGTTGCGAAAGGGTTTTGTCCATTCGTTAACTCGATTCATTCATTCATCCTGCTGGGGGAATGCGGCGGGGATTTCTGCTGGGTCTTAACCAGATCCAGCCATCACAACGCACGTCTACATAGTCAATTTTACGCAATCACTTCCAGAGCTTTTCTCTTTCATCTTAAAGCCACCAGATAAGGTGAACCATCCAGCTCGCTGCCAGACTCGTAACTCTTTTTCAAACCTTAGTTCCTCACGAAAGAAAGAGTGACGTCACAGATATACACGTGCAGTTGCGATGTACACATTTCCATCACTCATGTTTTCTGAGATTTTCTGACCGAGGTTGTCTGTGCCGGCGTCCACTTTGAAACTTTTTTATGGTCTTTCAAAACATGATTGACTAATAACGGTTCACTTCGGTGCGTGTCAGCTTGACCTGCACTGAAGTTCACACCTCTCACCATCACAACAAGTAGACCAAAACAGTTTTAGGCATACGGAGGCCCTCAAGATATAAAACTAACAGAGTTGGTAAATACTTGAAATCTGGGGAGATTGTTGTCACTCCGACTCACGATGTCGATGACCAATAACTGATTAACTGTCTGAGAAATCGTAGTGGGTACAAATAATACTACTAATAATAATACTAATAATACTAATACTAATACTAATAATAATAATAATAATAATAATTATGATAACAATAACAATTATAAAACATGATATTAAAAATAAAAGTAACGATGATATTAATAATCATTGTGTAAGCTATTTTCACGTCTGTCATTGAAAACAGATCCTTGTAGATGGCGTAACTGTGTTTTATATTGGTGTATTTTTGGCACAGTAAGAACTTACTGTGTGTTTAACGCTGGCCTCGTGGGTAGTCCAATGCGACTTTTAAATGTAAACGAATTGATGTAGTCTTGCGATATGTTTAATGTGTAATGTTTTTGTACGATTCAGTTGAATATTGATAACAATGACTAACATTAAGTATAACAGTTATACACGTGCAGTTTTTGCAGCGTTTAAGATTCAATTCCACCATTAAATTCAGGTCGATATATAAAGTATCGTTCATCTCTCAATTAAGCACGATCTTACTCAGTTATTATAGTTGTAAACGTGAGCTTCATATCGGAGTGAAGTGTAATTGTAAAAATCAGGCTCATGTTGTTCATTTAATGTATCATTCAATAGTAAACTCACTTAGCTTTCTTATAAGAGTTAACTACATTCAGTTCTTGCAAAATACGTCGAAGCCACATGTGCATTGTTTTCCTACTGTATTACTACGGTGTGATATATGAAGAGTTCGCTCGTTTGGTAAATGGTTTAGACACTCAATATTTTCATTATTCACTAACATGGCAAGATTTTACGGATAAAACATATTTGTTTATGTTCACTACGTAACTGGAACATCTGTGGATATGGGATATGTTTTTTTCGCCATCAATACGTCTTAGATTAAAACAGTGTGGTGCTACGATACTCTATTCCCTCTGTGTTTATATTGCATTTAGAATATGGTCGTATTTTAATGCTGTCTTTAATACAATTATGCAATACATTACATTTGACAATAAGCGTTCTATACATGTAATTGAATCTATGAGAAATTATGAGTAAGTAACAACTGTGCATATAATTATTATTATATGCACATCAATCATCAATCTTCGTGTTGTAACATTATACCTACATTAAAAAGCACTTTATATAGTATCAAATGCGTTATGTATAAAAATAATTCTCTTTTGTGTTTATTAATAACCCTCTTTATGTTTCGTATTGGAAAATTGCCCTTAGGAAAAAGCTCGACAATATTTCTACTGGAAAGCCAAACACCAGAATCAAATTGGATGCAGACGTAGAAGAACACTTACCATCGAATTTTCATTCATTATTTTTATATAAAATAAAAGTTAAATATGCTAAACTAACTCTACATGTATATTCTTACGTCATAGTTAAGTTTTCTCGACTTTAGAGCACAAGTATTATATAATAATTATATACTATTTAAAAAAAAATCTTTAAATCTCGTAAACAATTAGTAGCAGTTGGCGACTAGTGTAGTATTATTTAGTTGGCATATTCAATTAGTTGATCAATTCTTTTTAAATCATCACCTAAACGGCCATCCCTTTTTTAGACTTTGATTATTTGTGAATTATATTTGAACTAATGGTATATGCATTCACAGCAGATAACTATTGCACTTTTTACTAAGATTTAGATGTGAATTCATTAATGAATAATTAACTTTTGATCTTTAGTCTAGCTGTTTCTTTTTATTCCGATCAGATGTTATATGTGTGATGCTATTGTGTGTGTTTTAATTCTAACACACTCTGGTATAAATACTTTCAGAAATACAAGTGTTTTGAATTAAAAATCATCTCGAGATGTGTGTTATAACTAGTGTAAACGTAAGTTAATCGATATAAAATAACATCAAACTCGTGGTTAAAATTATCAAATAAATATGTAAGTACTTAACATCATGTACAACATCGTTCCACTTGTTAAGTATTCGTATTTTTGTTTAATTAAAGGTTATATTAAGAAATGTTTACATCTAATGGGTTCGCGCGAATTTGAAACGTAGTTTTATTTTAAGAATAATTTAAAATAAATCACAAAAGTTGCATGTGGAAACCTTTTTAGTGTTGGGTTTCGGTCAGAATTAAAATTACCGCAGATTACCAATACGAACGAAAAAAAGAGCCGCTGCACTATAATGTGACCTTTTGTATAGTTTAATTTTTACTCGTGATGTAATATTCTACGCGATGACTCATTGTCTTCTCATGGAGTTACTTTGTTTTAAATATTCTCGTTTTATAGTATATCAATTCAAATGCGGTATTCATCGCCATTATATTTGCTGCTCAATCTGCTATGATTTTAATTTTTTTCGTTTCAACATAAAGAAAATGTCTTACGCATTTAACATTGCGGCCGAGTCAAGTACGTATCTTTGATAATTTTTCTGCTGCATAATTAGATTTTGTGTAGGCAATATTTTTGTAAAATGTCGCTGTCTTTTTTACCAGTTCGCTTTTGTTGCCATTTCCTTCTCTTTTACCTTCTATTGGATTTCGAACGACGCAGATGCTCGTTCTTTTTATCATGCCCAAGATAGCCTGATAACATCTTCGATGGGTAATACGTATCCTTGTGATGTTCAAAGTACTACTTCTTATTGTTCGATAGTGTTGCGTATTATCAGTTCTAAAATCATGATCCAATTTTCATTCTCATTTTTTATCTCGTTATTTTCCCTGCTTCACAGAATTTATAATAAAATTGGCCTCAGTTACTTTCTTTTCCTTATGCAGAAAGAGAGACATCATGTCTCCCGAAAGTTTCAGTCTTTTCTCTTATATTCTGACAGTAGTCGGGTTTCCATTTGTAAATTATCTAACGTTTGCCAGAAGAGATACCACAATAACTTTTTAGCCGTTACCGACGCAATATACATTGTTTAATTGGCTGGTCTCAAACTTCAGTTATGTATCACTGGCACACTTGCTATTATTTCAATATTATTCTTATTAATTATTTAGAGTGTTAACAGTTCTCGTGTTCAATAACCAATTTAGCAAAATAATCGATGGGTTCGCATGTTATGAGTGGCAGAACTCAAAATTTTAAAATACTATTTACTACTGGAACTATTCGGGTTAGGTATAACTGGAATATGCGTAACGATGTTCGGAGTGATAATTGAAAATAAAATAACTGGGGGATAAACGTGCTTCAACATTTATTTGAAATTAAAAAACAAACATGGATGTATTATAATTATTTCTAACACTAACAGGTTCTTGAACCCTATTAATAGCTTAAGTGTGGCCCCCTACTTTAAACTATTGTGTTGTCATAGGAACATGCGTTGACGATAAGTTCATCGTAAAACTCACTATTTATATATATATATATATATATATATATATATATATATATATATATATATATGAATACATGCATTCATATATATATATATATATATATATATATATATATATATATATATATATTGGTAAGGGAGTGAAATGAATGTAGATGGCTGAGTGAAAAAAAGGGAAGTGGTGGGAGTGGTAGTGAAGTTGTCTTACGGTGGAAGAGGGAAGAGATGGTGGTGAGGGGTTTGTCGTGGTGAGCTGTAGTATGGATTTTGAGGGGATAGGGATAGAGCGGGAGAGGAGAGAGGGAAACTATGTGCCTTGTGCATCTAGGTAGTGTCATACTTTTAGAAAACAAATTTGAAGTAATGAAGATCATTTCAAAGTTGGTTGGTGTGTGTGTAGTAGAGTGTTTAAACAGTACTCGAAAGGGTGAGATGGGTGATGGGGGGAGGTAATATTTTTTTGTGGTTAGGTGTGAAACTTTGTTTGTTTACGTATATTGACCTGTTGGCTAGTTCAAGAATGTGTGAATATAAGTGAGTAAGAAGAAAAGTGTTCCAATGTGCAGTGAATATAACAATGAGGAAAAGGACAAAGAAAGAGAAAGACTAAGTAGTATTAATTTTTGCGAGAAATATGTGAAACGTTGTTTTGTGCAGGCAGTGTTGATGGTTTGAAGTTAAATTAAGGACAAAAAAGGGATTAAATATCTAAATATTTGTGAGGATATCTAGAGTGTGTGATTTGTAAGGCTGTTATTTAAGTTAAGTCGTTTTGATTTGTGGTGAATGGAACTGTATGTGAGGAAAAGTTAGTTTGTGAGTTTTTCTGCATGGACTTGTAAATACGTGCAATTGAGAAGGAAACGAAGAAATTGTTTTTGTTCGCTCAAGGTAATTTTGCGTATGAAGGGGGACATATTGTAAAATGGATTTCGTTGTCTGATGGTGTTGGATGCTTTGATTAGTGCAGTTTCTAATATTAATATGAATCAAACATTTTTAACAATAAAATACTTTGTCTTTTTAATTATAATTCTTTTCAATTTTGGAAAATACACTTTCCATAATAACATGAAAGACAATAAATATATATATATATATATATATATATATATATATATATATATATATATGTATATATATATATACACATACACCCACACACATGTATATATATATATATATATATATATATATATATATACAGTAAGCTATGAAGATATATGTCTGGCAATAAAGATGCACATACGCTCCCGCGGTTCATCCCTGAGAAGAATCTGCATATAGTGTTTTTGTCGGGTATTTTTATATACACGGCTAGCTAGTTAACCAATCCGATTATTTGTTGTTCTCTCAGCCAACCGTTGTGTTACTCCGTATATCCTGTTTTATTGTTCTGTTTTCTATAGATTGGCATATATCTTGTTTATGTTTTGTCAATATAATGGGTGAATTGATTTTAACATTGTATTTTTATTTTAGGTTTTAATTTTAAAATTGTCATGTGTGTTTATAAAGTTTAGTGCTTGTTTTACTTATTTGTATATATTTAATTTATATATTTATCGTTAGCCTAAGGTAAATGTATATCTGTGCAAGCAGCCAATTGCTATCTCACTTTTACAGTTTAATACATTTCGGGGATCTTTAAAATTTAGCATTTCAATGTTTTAATTAAGGCATAATCTACACGGGTCACCTACATTTATACATATGCTCGCCTGTCGTATTATTTTATATTCAATTATTGGTGAGCGTCTATTTTCTTTGGGCTCACAATAGTGGTTTGCTAGTGCTGTTTTAATTTGCCGTCCTCAGTGTTTAAAGTTGTGGTTAAAATGTTTAGATTCACAACGGGGATGAAACGCTGGAGCCTATGTTTAGCTTAATTGCTATAAATATATTTTCATAGCTTACTCTCGAGCACTGTTGAAGTAAATACTAAAAAGTCATACATAAAAAAGTATATATCTTCATAAATTCTCATGTAGATACATCAAATACTAACACACACACACACACACACACACACACATATATATATATATATATATATATATATATATATATATATATATATATATATATATATATATAAAGTGTGTGGTATCGTTCAAGTTTCAAAGTATTGCATGGAAAGTTAATAAAATTGAAATATAAGCAAAATTAGCACAACAAGATTAATTTATTATTGTTTTTTTTTACATTAATCCTATCGATAACGGAATAAAATTGGTTCTCATGGGGTGACCAGTATTGATTTATTTTTATTTATTTATTTTTTTTTTCATCAAAAAACAAGAATAAAGAAACTTATTTCTTTGTTAATTTGATAAACGTCCTTGGTGGTACGACGTCATCGCCGTGCTGTTAAAAATTGGCGGTTAGGATTCAAAACCGGTGTCGAACGAGAAATGCGCTGACACGCTGTCAAGTAAAGTGTGTGGTATCGTTCAAGTTTCAAAGTATTGCATGGAAAGTTAATAAAATTGAAATATAAGCCAAATTAGCAATACAAGATTAATTTTTTTTTTTTTTTACATTAATCCTATCGATTACGAAATAAAATTCCTTCTTCAGGGGTGACCAGTATTAAGTCATTTTTTTTTCATCAAAAAACAACTATAAAGAAAGTTATTTCTTTGTTAATTTGATAAACGTCCTTGGTGGTACGACGTCATTGCCGTGCTGTTAAAAATTGGCAGTTAGGATTCAAAACCGGTGTCGAACGAGAAATGCGCTGGCGCGCTGTCAAGTAAAGTGGTTGGTATCGTTCAAGTTTCAAAGTATTGCATGGAAAGTTAATAAAATTGAAATATAAGCCAAATTAGCAAAACAAGATTAATTTATTGTTATTTTTTTTTTTTATTGAAAAAAAAAAAAAAATTACTCAATACTGGTCACCCCTGAAGAAAAATTTGTTATTCCGTAATCGATAGGATTAATGTAAAAAAAATAATAATAAATTAATCTTGTATTGCTAATTTGGCTTATATTTCAATTTTATATATATATATATATATATATATATATATATATATATATATATATATATATATATATATATATATATATATATATGTATATATATATATAGGGTAAGGTACACGATAAGTCATTAGAATGAAATGCCTTGGTAGACAAAATGTGTGAAACATGACACATGGAAAACATGTTTAAATGCAGGAGAATAACAAAAACGAACCCTCTCTCGTTGTTGTTTTTCTCCTGCATAGTATCCTGTTTTCCGTTTGTTATTTTTCACACACACACACCCACACACATCACCCACCCACCACCCACACACACATTTATATATATATATATATATATATATATATATATATATATATATATATATATATGTGTATTTTTATGCAACCATTGTTAACAATAAGAGAATTCGTCTATTTAATTTTAGCTACATCGGTGGCCTTATTATCCCGCCTAAGCATGCATCTTGTAAAATCTAACACAATTTACTAACATCCGCAAGCACATAACTGCCCTCCTATAACATTAAAACTATACATTCCGAACAAATTTAATTTTAGTTTAGTTGGCCACTAAGTCTGTCGCCTTCAGCTTTCATGATGTTATGTATAGACAGATTAACGGTGTATCGATGGGTAGTCCTCTTGGTTCTAGCATCGCAAAGATTTTCGTTGGTTTCTATGAATGTCTACTGTTTGAAAATGTGTCTAAACCGTGCTGTAATGCACGGTATGTGGACGACACTTTTGTTTCCTTTCGATCTCGTAATGAAGCTTATTCTTTTTTTCAACATTTAAATTTGCTCCACCCATCGTTACAATTTACAATGGCGGAAGAACATGAGAATATGTTGCCATTCCTCGATGTACTCGTGGAACGTACCCCTTTGCTTTTCTTACGAGCGTTTATAGGAAGCCCACTTGTACTGGACTTTACTTAGTTGGGATGTGTTATCCCCTAAACGTAAAAAGAAGTATCTCATTAGGACTCTTAGCCACCGAGCTTTGATGATGTATTCTAGTACTAAACTGACGTCTGAACTTGATAACATTTTTCTTTCTAATGGATATCCCGAGCACGTCGTCTCACATGTCATCCGAAGAAAGGTTTATAACTTTAGTAGAACTAAGGTATTTGGTCCTCCTCGATGCCCCATTTATCTTAAACTTCCGTGGTTGGGTTCTTGCATGCAGCCTTTGGTGGAAAAGATATCTTCCTCGGTGACACATTGTTTCAATGCTGCCAATATGCGCATTATTTTTCCACTCGATCCGCTTTCCCCACCTTTTGCAAGGACGTGTTGCCTACAAATGAG
This sequence comes from Sepiola atlantica, assembly GCA_963556195.1. Classification (NCBI taxonomy): domain Eukaryota; kingdom Metazoa; phylum Mollusca; class Cephalopoda; order Sepiida; family Sepiolidae; genus Sepiola; species Sepiola atlantica. The sequence goes on along the minus strand of OY744526.1, from coordinate 130,045,686 downwards.
CAAAGTTACGCAATTCATCATTTTCAACGTCAGTGCGACGCTTACTATGTAGGCAAGACCATTCAGCGACTATCGGTGAGAGTGGTTCAACATGTGCCCGGATGCATTCGTCGACATGAACCCGTCCCGTTAGCAGGGTGTTCACAAGCTCAGTGGTCTACCATAGGTCACCACTTTTTGGCCAAAAGAAGCTGTCGTGATCTTTATTCTGATGATACATTCACCATTGTGCCAGGGCATAATACCGCTTCCATCTGGACACATTGAAAGCCAACGATCATTAATTCACGACGTCCTACTCTCTGTAAGCAAAGACAATAAAAACATTCTTTACAGATATTTGGCGATTCGTGGTCATCCGCAGGTTGATTAAAAAATATTCTTTACTTGCATTTGTTATTGATATATATATAGTCGGACGAAATGGCTGCTTCGGGAACTTTAAGCTGTTTTTTTATGCTAATGTGTGAACTTTAGCTTTTATTCGTGAATTTTTTATTCGTGAATTCCGAAGTCATACAGAACGAAGTTTTTTTTTTCTTTATATGACATTATTTTGTTTTTTTTTTCTATTTCATTTCATATCAGGTGTTTCCCCATACAACTAATTATTTATTTGCAGTATGACACCAGTTTGTCTCTTCACACACACAGACACACCTATATATATATATATATATATATATATATATATATATATATATATATATATATATATATATATATGCATATGAATATACATGTATACACATGTATATTCATATATATAAATATATACATATATATATATATATGTATACATAAATATTGGCGTATATACATATATATATATATATATATATATATATAAATATATATTTACATACATATGTATATCTATATATACCTACACATATAATAATATATATATATATAGAGAGAGAGTTACCGAAATAAAAAATATATCATATCATACGGAGATTCCACTGGGCCATCTTGATACTGGTATACCATTACATTGTTACATTGTGTAGATAGACAGATACATGTGTGTTTGTGAAAAATAATAATAAATAAATAAATACACATATATATATATATATATATATATATGCATATACATATATATATATATATATATATATATATATATATATATATATATATATATGTATACATGTATTAATGTGAAACTATTTAATTTGTGTCACTATTATATGTCTTATTTGCTCCAACCTGTGATTATCCGCATTGTATTGCCTTCTAAGTATGACATACCTATATACTAATAAGCAATGCTTCAAGCAAACTACATACCCCTCTTATATATATAACATATGTGTGTATACATAGCCATATATATATATATATATATATATATATATATATATATATATATGTATATATATATATATATGTGCGTATACATATACATATATATTTAAATATATACATATATATGTATACTATATATATATCCACATATATATATATATATATATATATATATATATATATATATATATAAATGGAGATTCCATAAACTTACATAAGGTACAGTCAGAGACTATTAGAAAGCTTGAACGGTAAACGCCAGTCAAATAACACACATGGAAGATAAAAGATGAGTATTATAATAAGCTGCATACAGTAATCCCCAGTTGTATTTACTTTGTCAGTAAATCAGTTTAGGAATCGTTGTGAAGAAAATATAAAGCACACATGATGTATCTTACTTTGCTGTAGTATGTTCGTATTTTCGTAATAAAATGTGTTTAACTCTCTCTAACGTTTTTATTCAGTTCATATGACTGTAGCAAAAGTGTTAATTAATCTTGCTCTCGCAATACAACGTTTACTATTTTTGTGTTTACATATAACTATATATATACACTAATGTATTGGTAACTTAAACTAGACTTCTTTTATAGTGTTGTGGTTTTCCGAAAAAATCTGAAAAAGTGAATATATGAGAGATTAGATTGGATTTGAAAGGACACATTATACTTCTACCTAAACATTTATATTCATGGTATGTCATTTGTTTTTTATGACTCGAAATAATAATCATGTTCTGGCTGTGTTCCTGAACTCATGAAATTAATTTCACTTTTGTTATAAAACCTTATGATCCTAACCACTTAATATGCACACTTTGTAGATTTTAAAATATTTAATGCATTCTTATCCTGATTAAATAATAATTATAAAACTATTTCAACAGTTTCAATTAATCTATATTTACACTTCGTGTATAGATTAAAAAGTACAAAAAACTTCTTCTGGTGGCGTATTTATGTTATCAGTTTGTTTTCTGTTAATATAATGTGTATATATATATAGATATATATATATATATATATATATATATATATATATATATATATATATATATATATATATATATAAATATATATATATATATATATAATGTGCACGGGCTGTAAATTCTATATGTGTTTTTAATAAACATCAACAAGTAAAGTGGTCATATGAAATATCAATGTGTTTTTTTAAATTGTATTATGCGCGTATGCTATCGTTTCAGAGACACGACACTTAATTTGAAGGAACACAATGTAATCGAAAATACTTCAGAATCATACGTTCAACAGGAAGGAATCCTACCACACATAGTGTTCCTCCAGTTCTTTTTAAATATCGAAATATATGTCCAACATAAGTTAATTGTGCATTCTATGTTATTAGTTTTAGATTTACGTGTTTTTTATCATTGTCAAATTAAACACACCTATATTGATACTTTTCGTTCCAGTGGGTGATTAAGGAAAATTACACTTATATATGTATGTCATACGATGATGTTTGAAGCAATTTCAGAGTCTTAATTAGTACTTTGTTGTTTGTATCCAATTCAATAGTGTATACTAAGAATCAGTACAGTTATGAGTCATTATAATCGTTGTATGTGAAGGTTTGTGAATACAGTCAGAGATAAGGGGTGCCTTTCTTTGATAATGCACTAGTAGTAGATATGAATATTTTTCGACATAATAATATCAAATATCTGACTTATAGGTTATAGGCTTTAGAGGTTTTAATATGAACAACTTCATTTTATATGGCGTGTTATGATTCTTAAGTTTGTATAAATGCTATCATGGTTCAGTAACATTTTAAAGCTCGAATTAAATTATATACGTTTTTTGCTTTCAACAGTTATGCTTAATTTGGGTTTACCCGATTATTTATATTAATGTCGTCATCTTTATGAACATTTATTTCGTTATCGTAATCAACAAAGCTAGATTAATAGTAGTTAGTGTTATTATAATTATGTAGGTTATTACTATCCCTATCATAAAGAACGTTGCTTTTCCTTGATAAAGCAAGTATACACAACATTAATCTGTATACAGTTATTTCCGAGAAGAGCATGTGTGATTGTGAGCAAGTTGATACAACGTCGGCAGCTTTCATTACTTTTTTAGACTGTCTTGATTTTTCGTATTTTCAAATAATATTACACCCCGTTTAAAGTTCAGTACTGTTACAATAACTTGTATACTTAATATTTTGTAACACGCTTACTGTATTCATGTGGGGTTAAAAGTGATATTTAATTATTATTTACCGTTGCTAGTTTGCATATTTAGTGAAACAGTTGATTAAAAAATATTAAAAAGCATACTCGATATATTCTACGTGTTATATACTATTCTGCTATACAGTTATTCGAGACATGTTTAATATATTTATTGCTAACATTATACTTGCTTTATATAGGTGGGTTGTATTAGGCTGTAGTTTATAATAAATTATATACATAGTTTAAATATATATGTATATATATATAATATAATTATTTATATATAAATAGTTATAACATATTTAAAGTTGATTATATTTGGTCCAATTCAAACATCATTGTTATTTTAAAATTGTAAATGTTATTTCTCAATGCGTTTTTTTAAGTGTGCAGCCACATTCGCCCAATCTCATGTAGCAGGCACCCATTAAGTTTCGAATCTGTACTACAAACACTATTTGTATCATTGACACTCTAAGCTATGCCTCAAATGAGGTCCATGAGTATGCAGACACACTTGGATCCGGCGGCCAAAGTTCACGATGGCCCTCCCGCATTTCTCTTTCGATATATCTTTCATGGTTTCTGTAATGACAGCCTACATTTCAGGGATAGTCTGAGGATTGTTGTCATACACCCTGTTTTTAAGGCACCCCAACATATCAAATCTTGGGGGTTCAAGTAACATTAGCGGCTGATCAGTAGGTCAGGGAAACATTGTCCTATCCATGCCAATGTTTCGTTTGAGGTGTCAGGGTTGGCAATATTCTGCTGAAAACACTGAAGGACCCGTCGACACAGTGATGTCCTGAACTTAGCAAGAACCACCACATTCCGCTCAGTGTTTATTGGCACACACTGTTTGTTGTCGTCATCGAACCGAAATGGCCCAGTGGCGCCATGCTTAGATATGGCGACCCATACTGTGAACTTCACAGAGTGTAATGCGGTTTGGAGACAGAACTGAGGGGGTGTGCTACCTCAAGCAAATATTATTCTTAGGGTTATCGTGACCTGCCGACAGAAAATGTGCCTTGTAACACAACAAAACATGGTCAAGCGTGTCTGGCACATCGACAATCTTATCGCAAAACCACTGGCACATTACCACTCGCTTCTTAATGTTGTGAGGTGTGATCTTATGTTTAAGCTGTATCCTGTAAGAATACAAATACAGAACAACATTCTCCTCACGGATTCTCGATTAACGTTATGCTTTGACTTCGCCGAAAACGGAGTCCCTCACTACAACAAGGTTGTGCCGTGTCGTTGATGGTTTCGGTCGTCCAGAGTGTGATTTTCTGTTAGTGTATTTACCATTTAAGTTTTGCACAGTCTAATATGTTATGAACTTCTTGACCCATCTTTAAAGCATCGAGTCGACAAGAAATAAACGACACCTGAACCGATCTTTCAATTGCAATTAAGCTGCATGGATAGATTAAACCGGAAATGTGTCTAAAATAAACATGAGTTTTCCTCAGTAGTGGATCGCATCTCGAAGCTCGAAGTTAGTAGACTGATAGAACATAGATCATACTATCATGTTTTATTATTTCTAAATTTATTCAAGTGATGACCGTTTTTGTGTCACCTTTTAATATAATGTCATTTTTAAGACTAAATGTAGTATATTCTTATTTTGTTCATACATTTATTTAAGATCTTACTGTAAAAACGTATACTACATTTATCCGCCTCCCGCTGCGGGTGCATTATTTTGATATATCATTTAGAAAATAAGCAGTGCTCTGAGTGATGATCATATTGAAATGATCTGGTGTATTGTTTCCTTGTAAAATATAAATCAAAAAAGTATATCATTTGATTGATTGAAAGTAACCTTAGAATTCTTTGTTCGTGTTATGTCATAATTTGTCTATCTATTATTAATAACTTATTGAAATGAGTAGGGGGTATTGATTTATAGTATGCTGTAGATATCATAAAAGTGCCCAGTGTACATAGTTAGCAGAAGGCGGATCCTGTGTAACAATTATACATTTATAATATAGTCCAACGTAACGAGTAGGGAGTAGGGAGGGGTTTTAATGTTAACGCTTTTTATTAGATTAGATAGAGATGTGCTAGTGGCATTATTATTATTGTGTTTGAAAAAGGAGATATTGTTTGAGAGTCGAGTATTAATGGGGACGGCATTTGCTCCAATATAAGTGTGTTTTTGTGAGGATGTTGTTATAGTAGTTGTGTTATTTTTAGTATCGGGAATGCCTTAGTTTTGTATGTTAGAGGTATGGGCCAAATCTAAGTCGGGATTTTTAGTTGGAGAAAATGATATAGTTTGAGGGGTGAGATCACATCCATTATAAGTTAGCGGTACTTTTTGTTATTTAGGGGTTCGTTTGGTACAATATGTTGTGATGGAGAGAGCTATCAGGTGAGTGGGAAATGTGTATGTTGGTATTACTTTACATAATGTTGTTTTGGGGGAGTTTTTTTAACAATAGAGGCATAGATAAAGTTACTTTGTATGCAATTACCATTTCATGGGCATTCTCTAGATTTCTGACAGTTGCAGTTATGAGTGGGGTGTATGGTAGGTCCTGGTTGTTCGGAAAATTTCATTTGTTTGTTGTTAGATGTGTTGATGTTTTTTGTTATATTGGGTATTGTGGAGTAGGATATGTTAATAGAGGTTTTGTTTAAAATAGTGCTGTACTTATGCTGGTGCTTGGATGAGTTATATAATATTTTGAAATATTACTTAGCTATATTAGTTTTCCCATTGCAGGGTGGTTAGAACAAAATACAATTATTTCTTCTATTTTTTTGTTATTATTTGTACTGCGTTCTTGAAGGTTAGCAAGTTTGTACATTTTTATAGTTTTAGTGGGTCTATTGATACATCTTGGGTTTTTTGGGTAGTGTAGTGTTAGCTCGTTATTTATTCTGTATTACCAGTGTGTGTGTAATTATATAACTAAGTCAGTACTTCTGAATAGAGGGAGTCTTTCCATATTTAATTTCATCAGTGTATCCCGAATAAGGAGTGCATTCAACAATCGAAGGTTAAAATAAATCTGGACATTAATTCTTGTTCGATTACTCTCATTTTTTCTATCTCATATATATATATATATATATGTATATATATATATATATATATATATATATATATATATATATATACATATATATATATATATATAATTCGCATCTTTGTTATTATAATAACTTATAACATTTTACTCCTACAATTTATTTATTATCAATATGTGTGAATACCTCTGATTGTCTTGGTAGCATTTAATGTATATTCGCATGTTAAGATGAATGTTAATATGTGACGTTCTACTATTTTCTGTATATACATTTTAAATTTAGATAATATTGTTTAACCCCTGAATAATTCGTGTTAATTTAGTGTCTTATAGACATTGTAAAGATTCTCATACGTAATCGTTTTATATCGTTATGTAACTCATGCTGTAGACAAAATAGTTGTTTTTTCCGCAGGTACGATACGGTCGTGTGTATTATATCCTAGTATGATGACGAAATCTCTAAATATTAAAATTAACGCTTAGCTATATTTATATATATATATATATATATATATATATATATATATATATATATATATATATATATATATAAATCATGCCACGTCATTTAGAAATGTGCAGATAAGAAATGCATACCATATAGTCTATAGTAACCAAAAATGCCTTCATCTATTCCCAGTAATACACTATTTTATCAAATATGATTTCAGTAAATGTAAATTATACACAACTCACTATTCTAGAATAAGTTAACTATTTGTGTAAGCTCTCGTAGATTTGTTTTGTAAGGTTTTTAAACATAGCGGATACATTAACATTCAAATAATCTAATTTTAGTACAGCGCATGCTATTCTACACCCTAGGCAATATTGCTCTACCGAATATATCAGACAAAATTTCAATTTACTTGTGTGGCTTTCGTACAATATCAAATGTGAAATAGTTTTCCTCATAAAATCAAGGATAGTTAAATGGCTGTTCTCAACTGCAATGTCGACATTAAAAAAATGTAGTAAGAAATGTGTGATCTTAAACTATAAATATTAATGGTTAATAAAATATATATTAATTTGTAAATAATAATCCATTAAATAACATAGTAGTAATATATCGCTATCACCTACCTAATGATCGTGCCAGTCTAGAATGACACCGAATGTAATTCTCTTTCTCTCTCTCTCTCTCTCTCTCTCTCTCTCTCTCTCTCTCTCTCTCTCGCTCTCTCTCTCTCTCTCTATATATATATATATACATATATATATACATATATATATATATATATATATATATATATATATATATATATATATGTACATATATATGTATATATATATTAATAAATGCACACACATAATAACAATTATAAACATAAGAAATACGCATGTATATGTATACATATACATCAGTTGTATGTATGTACTTATGTATATGTACATGTATATATATATATATATATATATATATATATATATATATATATATATATATATATATATATATATATATACATAGTGAGAGAGAGAAGGGAGTAGAGAATATATATTCTAGGTAACCTAATGCTTAATATTTCGTAATTCTGAATCCCAAGTATGACGATAAACAGTCAACGCATAAAATCCTGGATTGAAAAATCACAACTATGATTGTCTAGTAGGCATCTCACTTATATATATACACATATATATATATATATATATATATATATATATATATATATATACATATAAAATAGTAATATATATATATATATATATATTACTATTTTAGTAAACCAACTTAAAACATTATAAATTGATATAATGTTTTATGTCTCGATTTTCATTATTTAGTTCCACAGTGTGTCATACTACGTAAGTAGAGGTATGTAGTAAACTTTGAAAATATGGCTTACTATATACTTATATATGTATGTATATTTATATATTGATGTATATATATATATATATTGATGTATATATATATTGATGTGTAAATATATATATATATATATTATATATATTGATATATATATATATATTCATATATTTATATGTATATATATATACATATATATATATATATATATATATATATATATATATATATATATATCGATGTATATATATATTTACATATGCATTGATGTATACAGTTATGTTGGTATATATATATATATATATGTATATATATATATATTTATACATATATATATTGGTGTATATATATACATATATATGTATGTATATATAAATGTATATGTGTGTATATATGTATATATATATATATATTGATCTATATGTATATAGTTATATATATATATATATATATATGTGAGTATATATCTTTTAAAAGAAAAGTAATTGTATCTTTCAATGCTATATGTAATAGTCAATGGTCCATATACGAGATAGAGCAGTAGTAAAATAGATCCATTATGAGAATTTTACGTTTAATAACATTCTTTATTTATCAAATAATCAATTTGTAGAAACAGGTGTTATAGAAAAAAAGTGTGTTCTTTCTTTAACTTATTGATGTTCCAAGACACACTACTATCATCGGAGTCAAAATTAGACGGATTATTCGGTAACATATATTGTAACGCACACATTGTTAATTACAAGAATATAACATATTTTAACATTCAACATTTTAATGCATATAAATTCATTAGAATTGAATAAGCTAAATAGTTCCAGTATGCACCTCTGCGGATTCGAAATATGTAGCAAATGTAAACTGAAGAGTGAAGTGTGATCCAGACACGTGAATTTGTTAAAAGTTTTTCTTCAGAAGGTATTCACATCCCAGTTGCATGTTTTTTGCCAGTTAAATAATTCGCCAAGAAAAGGATACAGAAGTATATTCTAAGGATTTCAGTAAACAGTCAGTAAAATATAAAAACATGCAAAAATGTCATAAGCCATATCAGTGTTACTCTTTGATCAAAGCAAATGGATTGGTTTTAGTCCAACATGGGATAGAATAGAAATGTAATAATTCAACAAAAATATTAGTTGTAATACAATTTAAAAAACGCATTTTTCACCAATTCCTGGCGTGTTTAACGAAAACAACAATTTTATATTCTGCCTGGACAAAATTAGTTTCTCAGCAGAGTATTTAGCTACGTTTTTTTGTCGTTTTGTTAGTTAACTTGCTGGTGCGCTTCAGACCCTATAGGTGATTAAATAAATTATTCAATGTTTATAACGCTATGTTCATAGCGGTTGTATGATACATTTCTATACTACGTTGTGTAACTTTTTTTGTAATTCAAATCTCTTTGATATTGTTGACAAGAGCCACAATGTATAACCTACATTCCTCCCTTTCTAAATGTTATATCGATCACTAGTTGGATACTCTTTTCGTCCTCATACGATTACATGTGTCGCCAGACATATTAAGTCTTAATTTCTAAATGAAAAATATGTACAGACATATTTATATATATATATATATATATATATATATATATATATATATATATATATATATATATAAATATATATATATATATATATATGTAGATATATATGTAGATATATATATATATAAATATATATATATGTAACTATATATATATATATATATATATATATATATATATATATATATATATATATATATATATACATAGTGAGAGAGAGAAGGGAGTAGAGAATATATATTCTAGGTACCCTAATGCTTAATATTTCGTAATTCTTAATCCCAAGTATGACGATAAAAGGTCAACGCATAAAATCCTGGATTGAAAAATCACAACTATGATTGTCTAGTAGGCATCTCACTTATATATATACACACATATATATATATATATATATATATATATATATATATATATATACATATAAAATAGTAATATATATATATATATATATATATATATTACTATTTTAGTAAACCAACTTAAAACATTATAAATTGATATAATGTTTTATGTCTCGATTTTCATTATTTAGTTCCACAGTGTGTCATACTACGTAAGTAGAGGTATGTAGTAAACTTTGAAAATATGGCTTACTATATACTTATATATGTATGTATATTTATATATTGATGTATATATATATATATATATATTGATGTATATATATATTGATGTGTAAATATATATATATATATATATTATATATATATTGATATATATATATATTCATATATTTATATATATATATATATATATATATATATATATATCGATGTATATATATATTTACATATGCATTGATGTATACAGTTATGTAGGTATATATATATATATATGTATATATATATATATATATATTTATACATATATATATTGGTGTATATATATACATATATATGTATGTATATATAAATGTATATATGTGTATATATGTATATATATATATATATATTGATCTATATGTATATAGTTATATATATATATATATATATATATATATATATATATATGAGTATATATCTTTTAAAAGAAAAGTAATTGTATCTTTCAATGCTATATGTAATAGTCAATGGTCCATATACGAGATAGAGCAGTAGTAAAATAGATCCATTATGAGAATTTTACGTTTAATAACATTCTATATTTATCAAATAATCAATTTGTAGAAACAGGTGTTATAGAAAAAAAGTGTGTTCTTTCTTTAACTTATTGATGTTCCAAGACACATAACTATCATCGGAGTCAAAATTAGACGGATTATTCGGTAACATATATTGTAACGCACACATTGTTAATTACAAGAATATAACATATTTTAACATTCAACATTTTAATGCATATAAATTCATTAGAATTGAATAAGCTAAATAGTTCCAGTATGCACCTCTGCGGATTCGAAATATGTAGCAAATGTAAACTGAAGAGTGAAGTGTGATCCAGACACGTGAATTTGTTAAAAGTTTTTCTTCAGAAGGTATTCACATCCCAGTTGCATGTTTTTTGCCAGTTAAATAATTCGCCAAGAAAAGGATACAGAAGTATATTCTAAGGATTTCAGTAAACAGTCAGTAAAATATAAAAACATGCAAAAATGTCATAAGCCATATCAGTGTTACTCTTTGATCAAAGCAAATGGATTGGTTTTAGTCCAACATGGGATAGAATAGAAATGTAATAATTCAACAAAAATATTAGTTGTAATACAATTTAAAAAACGCATTTTTCACCAATTCTTGGCGTGTTTTACGAAAACAACAATTTTATATTCTGCCTGGACAAAATTAGTTTCTCAGCAGAGTATTTAGCTACGTTTTTTTGTCGTTTTGTTAGTTAACTTGCTGGTGCGCTTCAGACCCTATAGGTGATTAAATAAATTATTCAATGTTTATAACGCTATGTTCATAGCGGTTGTATGATACATTTCTATACTACGTTGTGTAACTTTTTTTGTAATTCAAATCTCTTTGATATTGTTGACAAGAGCCACAATGTATAACCTACATTCATCCCTTTCTAAATGTTATATCGATCACTAGTTGGATACTCTTTTCGTCCTCATACGATTACATGTGTCGCCAGACATATTAAGTCTTAATTTCTAAATGAAAAATATGTACAGACATATTTATATATATATATATATATATATATATATATATATATATATATATAAATATATATATATATATATATATATGTAGATATATATATATATATAAATATATATATATGTAACTATATATATATATATATATATATATACATATATATATATATATATATATATATATATTTATAATAGAGAATAGTAGTTTTCTGTATGCATTGCTGGGAATAGTAATAGTAAGTTTTAAAAAAACGACGACACCGCACTCTCCACCTCCATCCGCAAGAAAACTTTGACATCCAACTAACCGACACTGGCACTGTCTTACGCTGACACTAATCTTAGAACCCTGCTCCCTGACCAATTGCCCTATCACCAACACTAGTGTACGGCATCACACCAAATGTGTATATAAACTACAGTGCATCAAATGCAACAACTTATACATATGAAACACAACAAACCACTACACCTGCGCATCAAATAGAATATGAACAACCGTAAACCCTCTTTTCACCACCACACAACACTATGTCAAAATACTCAACGTTATATACATTACTCTATCATTTGCGTCTATCAGAAATATTGTGAACTTAAGAATCACAGAATCGATCCTATTCTCCACTCAATCAGCGTCACGAGCTTTACTCATTGTTTATGGTAATAATAACTCACCCTCTCACCCACTGATCCACCCTTATATCTAACACTCATTATATTCCATTTAAAACATTTCAGTTCCCTCTCAATTGCATAATTACTTACCATCTATAGTAAGCCGTCATCCACCCAACCGATCAAGTAAGGCCCTCTCCATATGTACCTCCATCTCAACCTACATTCATCCATATAAGAATAGCAACCCCTAAAACAAAAAAACATAATCAACCAACTCCTACTACTCCACCAAAATAATTCACCTCATAACCTTTCATTATTATTAAGTGAATCTAAATGCATATAAAATGTATACAAATAATATACAAATATAGAAAAAATGAAAAGTATTGAATAGATAAATAAATATATATATATATATACTTTTTTAATATATGGTAACCAATACATTTAATAAAATGTAGAATTATTAAAAAAATGAGATTACTTTTTTTTACTTTATACTCAAAAAATGAAAAATACGAAAAAACAATTTGAAAATAAAACAACAACACACGGAAACAAATACAAATGAAAAATGAAATAAAAATATCTATCATCAAAACTGAAAGTTAATTCATCACCATCAACTATCTTGATTGTATCCAATATTACACACATATTTTTGAACACAACACTAGTTTTTAACTTATTAATTAATATTCGCTGCGGGACTGGTGTTCCCCAACGCTATTATATGCCATCCATTTTAGTGCATCGTCTGCACGGACAGAATTTTCGTTTGTTTTTATTAATTTTGAAAAATATAACTTTATTTTGTCTTTTAATATGAAATAAATGTTTTTTAAAAATCATCCGGAAAACACACAAACAGCTAACAGCACACTTGCTTTTATGTAAGATTAAAAAATAGTAAGTTCCATTTCCATTCAAATTTATTATTGTTGTTGCTTCCAGCTTGCATACATTCTTCCCCGGACTACTAATATCCCTCGGCTTTTTTAGAAACATACTATATATATATATATATATATATATATATATATATATATATATATATATATATATATATATATATATATATATATATATATATATATATATATATATATATATATATATATATATATATATATATATATATATATATATATCTATGTATATATATATATATCTATGTGTATATATATATATATATATAGTTTTCTTCATTAAATTTGACAAGCGTGCCGATACACGATAACACACACAACAGCTCCGTTCTATTAACGTCGATCAGAGAAGAAGGCACTTTTAATATCGCCTTCCATTCGGCGAAAAGTTGTCATGTTTGGCTGAATCGCTGAAGAACGAAGTTTAAGTATATTTTCGCTCGGGTTGGAATCTAAGACAGGGGTTGCTGACTCAATTCAATCTTGTTTTTGTTTAATTCGGATTTAACGGACTCTAATTAACAAATACACTTTAATATTAGTTTGGGTGCCCGTATTAAAACTTTGGAATTTTAAGTGAGTTAATGTGACTTTCTATATTATTTGATTTGATTTATTTATCGTTGTTATAATTAACATAAACATTGGATACTTTTCATTTCATCGATTGTTGACGCATTTCGCGACTGGATAACTTCACCTCTTTCAATTTATCGTATTCGGACTGGTACTCATTGCCTGAATTAATCTTCAGTCAACCCTCTGGATAACTTTTCCGATTATTTTTTTCAAATTGTATGACTTGGATGGATTGTATAGATTTAAGAAATAAGTATGGTTTTGGGTTGATATATTTGATGATATATATTTTTAGATATTTTTGTATATATTTTTATATATATTCAAAGTTTAATTGTATTACCTGTAGTGGTATAACTGCGGTAATGGTCCTCTGAAGAGAAGAATTATCTTTGAACACTCATGAGCTAAGCACTTTAAGATACTTTGCTTGTACTTTGAATTCTAACAAAATATGATTGACACCTTATTTTATTACTTCATTTTATATTATAATATATTAGACCTCTTCAAAATTGACCTTTTTCTTCAAACATATGGAAACTGCTATTATTCCCATTCTCCAAGGTCTAAATTAGCCAAATATACCACATATGGTGATCTTGGTCTTTAGCTATGCCTGCCTCAAGAGCCATGTAATTTTATTGTTGACGTTTTTCAAAAACGCTGCAAAATATGGGATATTATGTCCTTATTTTCATTGTAGCTTTCCAGAGGTTGATGATATAGCATTGAAAGTGGTACCAAATGAAGGCTAACAACACTTTCTTGCATATGGTAGTAAACACATGAACACCTGTGTTAATTTTAAGTAATTTTAATGCACACACATATATATTGGTTATGCTTGGAAAGGATGACATCATATAATACATAACTTTATCTCAAAAATGTTACTCTTAATGCATGTATATAATTTATTATCACTAAGTACGTTTTATCTCTTTATTTCAGATTGTAAGTTAAAGCTGATTTGTTAAGATTTGTGAACTGCTGACAACATGGCATCTGGAAGACAACTATGCTGTGGGAAAGTGGTCAGCGATACAAGTGAACGGGATGAACCAACTGAAAAGCGAAGAAAGGTGGCAACTCCTGCCACAAGGTCATTCAGTGATGTGTATCTCATTGAGCAACCCAGCTCCAGCATCAGGGGCTCTCAACTTCCTACTTATCGCCAGGTGTTCCAGTATTTCCTGCATTTGAGGAATGATAATCCCAACAGTGACAATAGGTCTTTAGCCCATGATACAGTGGATGTCGTTTTGCCATTCTGGAATATGGCAAGGATTAACACACTAACTAGACCAAATGCAGTTAACCGTTTCATGATCCTCCATGAAAAGTACAGGAAAATTGTTAAAAACAAGGGAAGAAATAACCAACCAGAGGAAGAGAAACGAGCTAACTTTCTGAAGGACTTAGACAAGTTATTTGGTATTGGAGCAAAGGATGTTGTGGAGGAGATAAGAAGCAACATGCTGCTCACAAAGGAGACCAAGGAAGAGGACGTCAATTTCTACTTGGACCAACAGACACCTCGACTGGCACACATGTCAGGTCATGATAAGGTGTTTGAGAAGAAGTCTAGAGAAAAAAGCTTCCGAGAAGAAAGAGAAGAGAGAATGGTATCATCAGTGACTGCTGCAGCAGCAGAAGTTGGGAAAATTTCAAGTGATGAAGACCCAGAGAACAGTCAAGGCTCTGGTACTAGTGAGGGTTCAGAATACACTGAGACAACACCAAGCTGTTCATCAACACCAAGTACGATAACCTTACACTTTCCACACTCAGTTATGACCAGTGAAGAGATTTGTAACACTGCAGATCGGTTGCCACTCTCTGAAAACCAGACTACACCCATGGTGTCTGCAGTGTTGAAGGCAGGAGGCGCAGATCTTGATGACTTTGTTATATCAGCCTCTACTACAAGACGAAATAGGATAAACACTCGTCATAACGTGTGACAAAGTTACATGAATAGCTTCAAGGAAAGTCCGCCAGATTACTGCACACTACACTGGGATGGAACACTTCTACGGGATGTTCTTGGTGAAATATACCCAGTGGAAAGTATTGCAGTGCTCGTCTCTGGTACTCCACAGTATGAAGAAGGGAAGCTGCTTGGTGTGCCCTTCATAGAAAGTTCCACAGGAATCCAACAGTGTAATGCTACATTGGCACTGATAGAAGCATGAAGTCTCATAGACAACATTGTAGGCTTGGTATTTGATACCACAGCAAGCAACAGTGGCATCAACAAGGGTGCAGCGAAGCTTATTGAAGAAAAACTAGACAAAAAGGTATTCTACTTCGCTTGTCGCCATCACATATCAGAGGTAATAATTGGAAGTGTATGGGAGGCTGTGTTCAGCAAGGTCAAGAGTCCTGACAACCCAATGTTCAGCAATGTGAAAGAGAAGTGGGACAAGTTGGTTAAGGACTGCCCAAGAGTTCTGGGCCTAGTTGAACAAGACTTGAAACAGAAGAAGACAAGCACAATTGCAGTCTTAAGCAATTTCCTTGAGGAAGCAAGTCCGAGGGCAGATTACAGAGAGGTGGCAGAGCTGTGCCTGATCCTGATTGGTGAGGTACCTCCTCGAGATATCCACTGGGCCAAGCCAGGTGCCATTCACCAAGCCCGCTGGATGGCCAGGAACATTTACTGTATGAAGATGCTCATGTTTTCCAAAGAACTAAAATACAACACGGACACTATCTTCAAGCTAGAGAAGATGAACAAGTTCCTGACCTTATACTACACCAGCCACTGGGTGACCACCACATCTGCAGCTGATGCACCTATCCATGACCTCCAGCTTATGAAGAACATGCTGCAATACAAGCAGTATGACTATGAACTGGCAACCTCTGTTCTCAATGAACAACCACCGCTGGTATCTGACCCAGGAACTAGTGCCATTCACCTTGTATAGTTCACATGCCAGCATGACCAAGTCTGCAAAGGAGAAGCTCGCAGTCAAGCTGTCAGAAACAGAGAAACCTGAGAGTTACAGAAAAGGCAAGCCAGTGTTTCCTGTCATCAATGCAGCTACAGTTCTCACAGACCTGGTAGTGTCAGAGTCTCACTTTCTGTTTGATGCTCTTCTAGTGAAATGTGACTGGCTCACTACTTCTGCTGACACCTGGGAAGACAATGACAGCTACAGGAATCCACAGAAGTTTAGTGAGGTCAGTGAAAGTGACCAATGATGTGGCTGAGAGAGGTGTGAAACTAATGAGTGACTTTGCAACTCAGATCACAAGTGACCCAGAGCAAAGAAGCTGCTTACTAAAAGTTGTGGAGTACCACAGGAAAAAAATTGACAGTTTCAAAAAAGCCACATCGTACAAGTGATAATACATGTATTAGTAACATCCTATCTGACAGTTTCTTATGCAATATATATGTCAGTGCAGTGCTATCATACTACCAAACTGATTTTTTGTAGTGTCCCAGCTGTTTGTGCATTAAAATTAGTTAAAATTTACACATGTGTTTTATTGTGCTTACTACCATATGCAAGGAAATTTTATTAGTTTTCATTTGGTACCACTTTCAATGCTATAACATCAACCTCTGGAAAGCTACAATGAAAATAAGGACATAATATCCCATATTTTGCAGCGTTTTTTACAAACGTCAACAATAAAATTACATGGCTCTTGAGGCAGGCATAGCCAAGGTCCAAGATCACAATAACTGGTATATTTAGCTAATTTAGACCTTGGAGAATGGGGATAATAGCAGTTTCCATATGTTTGAAGAAAAAGGTCAATTTTGAAGAGGTCTAATAATATATATATATATATATATATATATATATATATATATATATATATATACATATATATATATATGTATATATATATATATATGTATATATACATATATATATATATATATATATATATATATATATATATATATAGTAAGCATTACAACTATATTTATGGCAATCAAGCTACACAGAGGTTCACACATTTTATCCCCGGGGGGAATCTGCAGGCTAAAATGCCTTTTAGCCTGAAGATTCCCTTATTGGATACAACGCGGGAGCCTCTGTGTAGCCTTACTTGCCATAAATATATTGTTATAGATTACACCCTCGCTCTACTTGCGTATCGAGCACTGTTGAAGTAAATACTGAAAATTGCTACATAACAAATTATATCTCCTCATGGATTTTTATGTGGATACTTGAAATACTAAAATATATATATATACATATATATATATACATATATATATATATGGTGGTGTAGTGGAGTTGTTATCCACAGGTCTGTGTGATGCGTCTAGTGCTACAGCGGAGCGTACTTGTAGTTGCATGGGCTTCTTACTCTCGCTATTTGCTTAGCCGCCAGATAGCCCACTAGTTGTGCGAAAAGGGAGCCGAGTGAGTAAGTCTCCCCTGCTGGTATATAGCCTATCCCCAGACAAGACTCTAGTCTGACCTCCTCGTGGTACACTATGGTAACTGGGTGCTTTGCGGCCCCAGGCTAATAGACTAGAGATCTCGGAGTAGGTTAGAACCCCAGAGGTGCAGTGTGCAGGGCCTGCTGGCATGCAGATACGTCCCGGCACTCACCAATCTAACACCCTGCCACTGGGTAGTGGTCTGTCTCAACCTCTCTCTCTCTTTCTCTCTCTCTCTCTCTCTCTGTATATGTACATGTGTGTATATATGTATATGTATATGGCGCCGGATCAGGGAAATTTCCAGTTTGGTATCTGGGGGCGCGTTTAACCCACTAGGAGAGATGCCCCCTAAGCCTTTGTTAAGGCAGGTGTCTAGGAGATGGAAAACTCTGATGTATAACCTGAGGGTTGTTGCTGACTTTTTCTGTGGCATTCATTTGCACCGATCTTGTGCAATCAACAATTCCAAAAAGTGTGGATGGTGCTACACAAGCCTTCACCACTCAAATCAAATCATTCGTGTGGGTTTTCTAGCAGCTTTTCTAAAATCGACATGAGTACTTCTGGGCCCACTGGCGAGAGAGTAAAGCCGACGGGGACAGGCAAAGGATATTGCTGGAAGTCTCTAGCTGGCGCTCTACACAGTGGCGGCTGGTGGGTGAGAACTGCCAGAGTTAGGCGAAAAGCTAGAGAGAGTGCTCCACCACTGGCATCCGATTACTCACACTCTTGCACTGTCTGCGGCTTTCCCTGCAGGTCTCTTGCCGGACTCAGGTGTCATGAACGATCTAAACACAAATGAAAGTTGTTGGAACCTCATACGTCGCAATCGACGGGAGAGTCCATCATATATATATATAAATATATATATATATATATATATATATATATATATATATATATATATATATATATATATATATATACATGTATATATATATATATATGTATATATATATATATATATATATATATATATATACATGTATATGCTAATACGAATTATTTAAAATAATAATGAACAGTTAGAACGCCATACAATGCATTTTCGTTTTATTAACTTTTGTTTTCAATTTAATTTTATAAAATATACTTCACTATAAGAATTGGCAAAAATAGATGTATTACCATTTTTTTTCTTTTTATCACTACTGTTTTGGTATTATTACTTATCTGTTGCTGAAATGCATTTTTGATGATAGTCTCTGTAGTCAAGAACGGTACATGACCCTGTAACTTCTAATAAGAATGGGTGGTCCTGGTCTAGAAAGCATTGTATATATAGGTGCATGAAAGATTAAAGATACTAATACACAATTAAAAAATATTGTATTATCATAGAAATATATATATATATATATATATATATATATATATATATATATATATATATAGGTGTATAACAATATATAGGCGTTTTAAAGAGCTAACTGTAAGTGACAGTTGGTCTTGCGAATGGTGTTCATTTTGTGCCGAACATTAGTAAATTTATTTGTTTTTGATTGACGATTGTTATTACTACTATTTTAATTGTTGCTGTTGTTAACGTAATAACGTGGGTTGGTCTTTTACACTCATATATTATTTATCAGACTCTTGTCGCCGTGTTGCGAACTATATTTTACCACGTTCTTAATTCATGTAATTATTGATAACTTGTTTGTAATGATTGGATCTTCTTGCTTCAATTGATGACGGCTCATTACGACATGCTACAAGAACCCAATGGTAATTAAGTTGTGGATGAGACTTCACTTTTCCTTTCCAGTACCGACTAGAGTAAATAACCAAAGCTTGATATAAATGTTAAAGAGGTTATGGAAACATAAAATAACGTCTAACACCTAGTAAAGGAATTTAATGCACTTCGAATAGAACACTACATATGTTTGAAAAAGAAAAGAAAATCGACGAAGTGTATAAGCGCGACACGTTAGTACATAGAGCCAAAAGAATTACAAAATGTAACGTCTATTACCCTTTAACAACCTGATATACTACTGAGAAGATGTGAGAATGATTGACCTGGAGGCGAGCACCAGCAAAAATCTTTATGCTTCAGAAGGACAAAAACTGAAAGTATTTTGATGTGCTGTTTTTTTTTTTTATTTCAGAAAGATTTGTAAAAAAAAGTGATGCAGGGATCGAAAGTGTAACAGAAATGAACAGAAGAGTTGATCTGATGCAGAGTGATAAATGGGGACAAAAACGAATAGGGATACATTTAAAGGGAACGCGTTGACAACAATCATCAATCAAGCATTTTGTGCTAAAGGAAAAATACAGTATATATATATATATATATATATATATATATATATATATATATATATATGTATGTGTCTGTGTGTGTATAATCATCAGTTTCTTAGTTTTGCATATAATCAACTCTAGTCCTGTTTAACCTGTTTATCTTAACGCATTTAAGTCCATTAAAAAGTGTGAAAGTGTATATATATATATATATATATATTAGTACTTCATGTATCCACATAAAATATTATAAGGAGATATAATTTTTTATGTGTCAGTTTTCAGTATTTACTTCAACAGTGCTCGATACGTAAGTAGAGTTAGGTAGTAAGTAATGAAAAAATATATATGTGTAGCTTGATTGCCATATATATTTTCATTGCTTACTATATATATATATATATATATATATATATATATATATATATATATATATATATAAACATATATATATATTTATATATATACATTTAATATCTCTCTATATATATACATATATATATATATATATACATATATATATTTAAATATATATATACATTTTATATATACATATATATATATTTATATATATATACATTTATATATGTATATATATATATATATATATATATATATATATATGCGTGCGCGTGTAAGGATGCCTGTGGGTAAATGGCTCACGCATGCCCAATACCGACATTAATCAAATATTAAAACTTAAATGCGAATAATAATCATTATATATATTCATTTCCGAGAATATTTTTAGTAAATTAGTTGAAAATAAAATCGAAGAGAGTTTTGGTGTTGTTTTGATGTTTTAGTTAATCGTCATTAAATATGTATATGGCTTAGCTCACTATATAATTTCCGTGTTTAAATAGTTAAGTGTTATAGTTTATTTCTATTGTTTGAATAAGTTATTTGATCATGCACACATATTATCGATATAGAAATAATCAAACTGCTATGCTTATTCAGAACAATTGTACAAAACAACTAAACTGAAATTACTGTATTATTATGTAAACTGCAGTGTTAACAAAGAAGATTTACTTTTTCAAAAATCCATCATCTATTTTACATTATATTTGTATTAAATAATAATTAGTATCAGCGGGAAAAGTGAGAATGTTTATATTAATTTCTCCAGTGTTACAATTATTGTTGAACTTTCTGATAAAGATATACTGCTATGTTACAATGTTGACTGTGACTTGATGTTGGGCTAAAACATTGTATAAATTAAGTGAAAAGTAAACGAGCATATTCTATATTAGCGTATTTGTTTATATGATACACTTTGATAAACAAATGGAAAAGGTTACATGACACTTTTATCATACATTGTTTAAATACTTTCTGGAGTACTACACGATCTCGTATAGTTCTTCTTTCTTGACACATAGTCAGTATTTTGTGTAACAATGCGTGTTCAAAAGTATATATTCTCAATTAAATGTGACCGCTGTATTAATTGACCGATTCAATAAATGAGGCTGAGTAAAACCACCAACTATAATTAACTACAACATAGCTAAAAAATTGTTAACTTAAACTTATTAAATGAATCAGATAAATTCACCACATGATAGAATTTTAATTACAATATTAAAGCGTTTGCATTAAATAGACATATTCATCCGACGATTAAATGGTTTATCAATGTATCTTTAATAACGCCGATGTACATTTTGTTCGAAATGTAGTATTGTAAAAAAAATAATAATAATTTAGCATAAGATAGTAATGCGACCAGTATAAACATTTAATATATGAATATATGTATATATATATATATATATATATGTATATATATATATTAATATATATATATATATATATATATTAATATATATATATATTAATATATATATATATATATATTAATATATATAGTGTGTAGATTTCAATTTTGTGTAGAAAATCTGAATAACAGAGCTCAATGTAATTTAAACAGAACAACACAGAATTTTAAAAAGAAAAACTATACACACATTAAGGTTGTACACATAATAATTATTTCGACCCCTTTAATTAGGTCTCCTCACATGTATAGACAACCACGTCAAAAAAAAACAAATAATGAGAGAAATTGATCGTCTTAAAAAGATAAATTCACTTTTTTGATTGGTCTATGTAAAAAAGAGGTAAATGTTAAAATAATCGAGGAGGGGTGACAGAAGTAAGATAAGGTTTTTACAGAGGCAATTCAAACCAATTTGGAGTATCTTTATATGACGAGTACATAATCATGATAACCAAGAATAGCAAAATCTTCGTTTCCATTACGTGTTATTATAACAACACCTTTATTAAGAAGAATTGCTGTAATAGTATGGAAATATTTATTTTATAGTTTTGCGCCACAAAGAAAGATGGGTTTACCTGCATATTAATATGCGAAAGAATGCAAGTCAAGTTGAAGTCTACTTACATTAGGGTATATACACGTCATAACTTGTGAAACGAAATACATTTACTTGTTTTATGACAAATGATAAATGTAACGCAACTATAATAAGCATTGCATTGAGTGATCATTCTTTAAAGATCGTCTAGTTTATTATCAGAAACACTATGCCCGAGTGATGCAAGAATAAACCTTCCTGTGTGAACAGATACACAATTTATTTTTGTTGCCGTGGCTTGGATATAATAGTCACACATTAACAACACAATTATATGTTCGATTGAAAATGTATCTCTTCGAAAAACTTAAATAATTAACTTTTCCCAACATATGTATTTGGTAGCCTATTTAAATTGACACCTTAAAAACACGCATACGATTTTGTATTGCAGTGCAAGTCATAGAATAGTTATATTCGTGTTACTTATTAATGTCGACATATTCTAATTTCTAAGTTTCCATTTCAACTGGCCAAATTAACAGTTATTTGTTATGTGTATGCTAAATTATCTCTGATAATGATACATACACTTTCTTTGACTGCATGCAGTTAATAAATAGTAAATGCTTCTACTTGCCTTCCCTGTAATATTTATATCTTATATTTGTCCCTTAACTTTACTTGGATCTCCCTCTGTTTAGAAAAGTGTTAAACGGGTAAGATAGACTCTTCATTATTTCATTACTTTTAATCATACATGACTCTTTAGAATATGGTATTTTAATTGCCATAAACAAGTGTGTGTATAAAAGATATTTGAATATGTTCACATATATATTACAATTATATAATTATATGATCTATATTTGTCAGTAAAATGTGAATAAGCTATTAAACATGCTAGTAAATTATCTATATTGTTAAAACTAAGTTTAGATTGTGTCGGAAGTTTATTTTGTATATACTCTCCTCTTTCTGTATATCTCTATATTTATCTCCATCTTTCTCTCTTTCCATAAATATATATGTACATATATATATATATATATATATATATAGATAGATATAATTATTGTACCTCGTGCTTAAGAATATATTAACCTGCTTACATGGGTGCATTAATATGTTCATTTTTTATTTTTGAAAAATAAATTACATTTAATTCTGATATTCATGTAAGAACGACATTCAGTTTTTATAATATTAATAAGTTGTGTTTCCTTTACCTTAAAAATAGTGGTCACCCTAATTATTCTTACAATAAATACACCAAATATTGTATATATATATATATATATATATATATATATATATATATATATATATATATATATATATATATTTATATATATGTGTGTGCGTGTACATATATATATATATATATATGTATATACATATATATATATATGCGTGTGTGGACACATATATATATATGTATATATATATATATATATATATATAAGTGTGTTGTAAGTCTTTATACGTGTGTGCCTTAATGAATAAACATTATACATGTTTGCATATGTTAACATCGTCGGCTTTATCACATATATATATACGTGAGTGAACACTCATGATGCAGTTCGTACAGGCATACATGCTCACAGCACTCTGTCATTAATGTGCACGTGCGAAATGTGTGTTTAGCATGCACATACACGTACATCTTCAGTTTATTAGAAGTAGTCCATATTAGATTTCGTTGTAGCCAATCCAATTAAAGTGTAATGAAATCTCGCATTTTACATACAAAAATGGGAAACGATTATCATATTGAGTTCGAGGTTGATAATATAACGTTCTCATGAAACATCTAAAATTGGCTCCATAGAAACATCATTCCTATCCGTTACTGATTTGCTGATAAAAGTATATAATTGGTGGAAGATAGTATGTAAGTTTTTGGTGAAATTCTTATCGATCGTGATGTGAGTTATTACATACATCATACTAGTAAATAGCAATTAACTTAGATACCAATACACATAGCGAACTGATCGGTGTTAACCTGGAATAGTATATAAGAATATATAATATATATATATATATATATATATATATATATATAGATATACACATATTTATATATATATACATATATTTATATAAACATATATATGTACACATATTTCTAATAATCTCTACGAATGTGTTTTATCTAGTATATATATATACATATATATACATATATATATATATACATATATATATATAGTTGTGTACATATATATATATATATATATATATATATATATATATATATATATATATATAATATAGAATGGAAGTGTGTGTGAAGCATTGATGGCAATAGTAGTAGTATGTTGGAAAAGGTTGTATGCAATGCAAATTCCGGATAGGATGTAAGCTGGGAGGACAAATAAATAATAAATTACATACGAAATCAGACTTACTATTTATTTTTTCTTGAAATCTTACATACCAGCAAGTGTGGTGTTAGGTGTGTGTGCGTTGTTCGGATGAGCATTAAAAATCATGAATTTTATATTACGGTAAAAGAAAGTTCCCGTTATCAAAAAATATTAAACACCAGAAGAAAACTCCGTCTGTGCAGATAATCTACCAAAATCTCACAAAATAAAGTCTAGAAGACAGAAGATAACATAGGTGCAAACCAGTCCTGCAGAGAATATACATTAATAAGTGTTAAAGTAATGTTATCTATAAAAATGCGGTCTTAAAAAAATATATCTGTAATATTGGATAATAATAGGTATTGTATCGTGATCAGTTAACTGTTAGTTTTGATAATATATATTTTTTGTTTATTTATGTTTTATTTATTTTTTATTTATTTTGGTATGCTGTTTTATTTTCGTATATATATATATATATATATATAATGAAGAAGAATAGAATAGAATTAGAGAAAGCAAAAGCCAAATCAAAATTCAATTCAAAAGTTCAAAGCAAGGTATATTCAACCAAAAGGCAATTTATTCAAGTTAAATTTTCCTTACGCCAGGCTTTTCAAAGATCAAAATCTTATCATCAGAGGAAGTCGCTGGGATAGATAAGTTGGCAATCGCCAAGATTTAAAATTTGAAAAAATGAAATAAAAGTTGTAGGGAAAGAAACGCAGGGCAAATATATATATATATATATATATATATATATATATATATATATATATATATATATATATAATAACTTAATACACATACATTAAAGCATTAAAAATCATGAATTCCACCGGCTTAATCTATGAATTAATTCGAATTAAAACCCGAAATAACAGGCGGAGTAATTCCGTCTTACATTGTCTTCACACCCGAACACATTATATTTATATAATTCTTATAATAAATAACATATTATATTTATTCGATCAGTTGATCAAACTCACAATTAATAATTATTTTTGAATATATGATAATCAATGAATTTTATGAAATCTAGAATATTAAAAATGAGAGATTATTTTTGTTTATAACCTCGTAGTTTAAGTTTAGTGTAAACAATAACTTGTGAATAAATAGTTGTACACAGAATGAACCATTGAGTTAATTGGCCGCTGGACGCGATTGATATATTCACCGTCTGACGCCGTTGTCTTTGATTTCATTCTCTCTGGGCAGACGACCCTGTTCCCTAGGGCGATGACTCTTAGCTCCCGACATGGTTCAAGGGATGTAATTCCGTTTTCGTTAGGTGTCCTAACATCTCCCCGTTTTAGTGTGTACCTCTATCGAGCGTACCTGGGGTCAACTTGGAGGTGCTTTACTCTAGTGCGACCGCGCTTTGGCAAACTCCTGCGAGGTATGTGATAATTCTTATTTGTATGTGTTTGCCTGGGAGGTGATGGAGATGGCAGTTTTAATGTGTACATTAACAAACAAAACGAAATGGTTGTTCTGTTTTCCACTAAGTAGTCTACAGAGTATCTGAGACGCATCTGGTTTTTGCGCCGTGCCCAGAATTGACTTCCGACTTGAACATCATATAGGAATTGTCAATTTATTTTTCGGATGATGCCTGGTACCTAGTTTGGCTGTCTAGGTCTGTAATTCCGAGCAAACCCTTATGTGCCAACTGAATAAGCTCTTGTTTTTTTAGGACTTGGTTGTTGCGTTCGTGGCTGGGGACGTAAAGTGTCCAGTGTGGTACGGAATGATCGTCCCATGAGTGCCTCTGCTGGTGATAGACCATAATTCACAGCCCCATTTGGTGTTATTCTATATGAAAAAGAGGAAACCATGTAGTATCTCTGCTGTTGTCCCCTCCCCTCTTACTTTTAGTAGTATCTTTTTGAATGTGTCTAAAAGTTATTCGGCTGCCCGTTGGATTGAGGATAGTACGTTGATAGTACGTTGGCGACCAAACGGTTGTTATGCAACACGCTTTGCGGCATAGTTTGAATGGCTCAGACCTAGATTGTGATCCGTTGACTAAGACTAACGTCTCGGGTAAGCCGTGTTGAC
This sequence comes from Sepiola atlantica, assembly GCA_963556195.1. Taxonomy (NCBI): domain Eukaryota; kingdom Metazoa; phylum Mollusca; class Cephalopoda; order Sepiida; family Sepiolidae; genus Sepiola; species Sepiola atlantica. Next base: position 130,018,022 of record OY744526.1, on the reverse strand, counting down.
TAAATAGCCACCTAAGTACTGTTATTGTAGACTGAGTGTAATTCTGTTGCATTGGAAAACACTTCTGGCAATTTTGAAAGGGCATCCACAACCACTAGAAAACGAAGGCCATTGATAGGGCCAGCAAACTCTAGGTGTATTCTGGACCATGGTCGCTCTGGGTATGTCTAGCGAGAATAAACAAGCCTCGTGGACATCTTTCCTGACTATGTTTTAATTTAGATGATGTGGATGGATTTTATAACTTTATCAAATAGGTATGTTTTGGCTTGATATATTTGATGTGTCATGTACTTTTATGTATTTTTGTAGTGTAATTGTATCACCTGCAGTAACGTCACTGCGGTAATGCCCCTCTGAGTCTGAGGAGAAGCATTAACTTTGAAAACTCATGAGTTAAAGACGTTGAGTTACTTTGCCTGAACTTTCCATTATAATAAAATTTGATTTGCACCTTATTTTATTATTTCATTTCATAGTATGCTAGATATATATATATATATATATATATATATATATATATATATAGATATCTATATATATATATATAAACATATATATACATATATATATATGAATATATATATATATATATAGACATATATATATATATATATATATATATATAGAGAGAGAGAGAGAGAGAGAGAGAGAGAGATTGAGAGAGAGAAATTTATTTCAGAGCATTTTTATATTAATTCCATCAATAATTTAATAAAGGATTTCAAGCATTCAATAATGAGTGTTATTAATACCATTCAGATGAGTTCCTATATATATGTGTATGCATTGGCCTGTGTACATGTATTGCGTCCGTTTTATTTTCCTCACTTATCACATTATTAAAGCTTGTCTAATGTAAATATAACAGACGGCAGGGATGTCAAATTATCATGTATTTTTCATTCATGGTGTTCTTTGGCATTAAATATCCTTACCGTTCGCCTAGACGTAATTGATGAAATATATATGATTTTGAAATCTCTTACGCGTAAACAAGATAGCATGCCATCGTTATACTTAATTGTGTTAAAACTACGTGTGAGACTTTCAAACACTAAGGTTGATATCAGAAGTAATCTTTTAAAATACTAAATGCAGAATATACATTATGATAGATGCATAATATATATATATATACATCGCTACTGATTTGCCGTCAAAATTCTTACCCGTAAGACACCACATTCTAGCTTGGAAGTTAGAAGGATATTTAACAAGTATGCGGGCAGTTACTACGTGCAGCGATAGTGATCAACAACCACACGTGTGTGTCGTATCTTGCAATAGATATATATATATAGATATGTGTATATATGTGTATATATATATGTATATGTATATACATATATATATATATATATATATATATGTGTGTATATGCATATCTACATATATAGATGTATATGTATATATACATATATAGGTGTATGTGTATAGATATATATGTGTGTATATATATATAGGTGTATGTGTATGTATATATACATATATATATATATATATATATATATATATATATATATATATAGGTGTATGTGTATAGATATACATATATATATATATGTATGTATGTATATATATATATATATATATATATATATATATATTTGCATGTATCCACAGCCAACGTTATGAAGAGATGTAATATTTTATGTATCAATGTTCAGTATTTACTTATACAGTGATCAATACGTGAGTAGAGCTAGGTAGTTATTTATGAAAATATATTTATGGCAATGGAATTCACAGAGGCTTTCGCGTTTCTACCCTGTAGGAGATTGTAAGTCCAAATTAAATTTAGCCTAGCGATTCCATACGGGGATAACACACAGCTTAATTTTCATTAATATATTTTCATAACGTACTATATATATATATATATATATATATATATATATATATATATATATATATATATATGTAATTTGGGATGTTATGTTTATCTGTTTATATAGTTACATGACGTTATTTAATCTATGAACAAGAAAATAGTCATAATCAATTCAGGAACAGAGCTGCTTTGTAGAAATAATTGTCACGTGTTTAATATACTTAGTGTAATTTACTTTTAGACAAGATCTACAGGACAATTCATATGTTTTCGGTACTGTAGAATGTTTACTATTAATGGTAACTTTCTTCCAGTACTCAAGTATGTGGTAACATTTATGTTCATACTGTCTTATTGTTTTCCCACTCAAATAAGACTGGCGATGACCGGAGGATTTGTAACCGTTCTAATTCTGCTAATGAGTTAACACTTATTGTTAACAGACCTAATCGCGTACCCGATGCCGACGGACAGTTGTCAAGTATTCGTGAGTTTGCCCATCACAACTTATTATTAACAGTACTCAGTTGTATATCCACAAGACTCTTGTAGCTACTCAGTGTTCTGAATAAACTAGAACAAATTACTATTAGAAATGTTATGTCCGTGTACATCGCAGAGGGCATCTGGTCACCCTTTGATCTTTTAATATCAGAAATAGTTCTACATTGTATGTGTTAAAATAATGTGGGTCATATGGCATCGAATATTATTAATATGATTTAATACCCTCGAAGAAATTCAACCAACCCAACTGCCCGTTGTGTTCACTTATGAGTGTGCCGCCGTTATTGTCCACATAAACAAATATTGCATTTTGTTTGCATTTTTCAAACTGTTGTTAACACGCAACAGAGACATATTGCTGATCCAGTAAGCTAAGAATATTTAACAGGGATTTGTAACAAACGAATAGTGGGGAATCTACAGTCATCCCATTCTTATATTCAAACTAGCAATGTAGGACCAGAGCTGAGTGTACCTGCATCCGATAAAAAAAACTTTTTTCATAGGACATTACATCAACTTCTACTGTTATAAGTGCAATCATTCTTAGCAACATCACAGTATATGTACATAATGTTACAAGAACATTAGAGACAACAAAGGAACTGGTATTGACAACACTCGAATTTTCGTGCTTCAAAAGCTCACACCGAATAGAAGTACTATTTTCACAATAATAATCATATATTCTGAGGTTTTGCTATATTTGTACTGATGGTCAATAAGAAGAAAAGATCAATAGTGATGCAATTTACCTATTTAATGTGTTTTTTTTCTTACTGGTTAGCGTCGTGGGAAAGTGTCACGGTACTCCGTAAGATTCTTATGAACACTCGGATTTTTTTTTAGCGTGGACTTCTTTACGATGTGAGTTGTTTTAAAATCATTCATAAGCCTTACGATTTTTATAGAAAATTACCAGAAGAATGCAAGTATAAATAATAGAAAGAAGTATACGTGTAACAATCGAACATTCGTAACTGAAATGCATTTTGTCGAAGGGATTAATAATTATATGGCGCCATATGGAAGCAATGTATGAAATACTCCTTTCACGCCGTTAATATAATCAGACATTCTGTAATTAGTTTAAGTATACGCTTAATAGTTATAAGTAACGACGGACAATAAATACGTATTTGTAATCCTACATACTATAATATTGAAGTCAAAGCAGAAAGGGGTGATTCTCGTACATAATATATGAAATAAGTATGAAAATGTAAATCAAATATTTTGATTGTATGAAATATAAATTGTAATATTGTTACCAGCGTTAAGTGGGGAAGCAAGAGTACATACAGATTACAGTGGGGACATATTTGCTACAATCTGTATTGAGTATGTGTAAGTTAGAGGCTGTGATAGCAGTCGAATAGTAACATTTATTGTTAGCTGTGGAAAATAGTTATGAGTTTCTTCAAAAACACACTCGACTGAATAAGGTGGATAGAGTTAAGAGTTTAGTTCTAATCCAATGAATGTGGTTATGTGTGTATTCTCACTAGAGTTACAAAGGAAAAATCAAGTCTACCTCACATATATATATATATATATATACATATATATATATATATATATATATATATATATATATATATAAGTAAAATGTTCTAGTCGCTAGTGTAATCACACCTTTTATAGTAGTTCCACACACCACAAGCAAAAACACCCACTAATATTTACCATTCTACGGATACTATACAAACATAATTTAATTGATTACATGATATATATATATATAAATATATATACATATGTATATATATATATGTATATATATATATACATATATATATACATATATATATATATATATATATATATATATATATATATATATATATATTATCTTACTTTCATCAACAATACTCTATCTGAACTCAGTTTCTTGAATACTTGATTGTAAAAACCCACAAGAAATATAACGGTCTAGATTCAAAAGTTAGACGAAGAAAACTGTCTCTAATCAGATATAGCTTTATCTACTCAGCAATATTGAAACGGAGTGTGCTCTCCTGAAGGCGTCAAGATAAGTATTTGAGGTTTAATTCTAGCGTTTCGTATTTGAATATGCATGACTTTAGACATATAATCATGTTCTAATAAATATACCCTTTGCAATATATCAATACTTTTATTACTTGAAAATAGTGTAGGCTTCGAAGAAATTAATGTACATATGTAACTTTGAACGGATTTACACCTTAGATGTAATGCATACTAGTTGAACCTTCCGCGTCCTTAAACGTATTAGACAAATAGTTCCATCACGTTTGCTATAGAGCTAAGCCAATAGGATACTTCCGACTTATGCGTGGGTCTTGCACATTAATCTCGATTGTTATATTCCATTTAATTTAACGGCTAACAACAATTCCCTAACTAGCACGGGCTTACTAAAACACTTAGTTTAGAATTGCCACTGATGCGTATCCCATGGCATGTACGCTCTACCCTAAACGTTGTTAGCTCATTATTTGTTACGCAAACTGCTTTTTTAGTGGTTTGCCAATTGTACACATTGTATTAATGTTAGCGAATATCGTCGTTCAGCGTGTTTGTACTAATAACTTAACTATAGCAATAATTTTTCGCTAATGTTATCACACTTGTAGACCCTTCCTAATTTATTCCGTTGTGCGGACACACACACTCCGCTTATTATTATATTTCTGACAAGCCACTGTTTTCAAATGTATCAAGCTTTTGAATCACATATCCTTGCTAGAGTTAAGGTAATGCCTACGACCGATTGGAGTTGTAATATATTGGGTTATAGTACTCAATTAAATATTGCTTGTATTTTTTTTCAAATAAGAGGAATATTTGTGGTAGCAATTACAGTTATCATCAGGTCTAATGCTTACATTTAATTACCATCATTTTTGCAACGTTTCACGCTTGACCATTTAAAAATCCGTTATTATGACAAATCACCCCCATCAATTATGACAGTAAAACCCACGAGCAATACAATATGTATATTTATATATATTGCGTAAATATTTGTGTCTGATTATTTAAATGAGTTCAATAATCTTATTATTTTCTTAGCAAACCTAATCTGAATTATAATTAAAAGTGATGGATCACTAATAAAAAAAAGTTATTTAAGATGCCTTTTTTGGCAGCATTGATACTTTCCTGGTAAGGATTTTTAGAAGACGGAAGCGTTTTGGAGAATTGACCAATAACCATAATTTACAAGTGATGATTATAAAAAGGTTATACAATACATATTATGACAAAGTGAAAAGATTGGGATAAACATGATGCATAGATAATATGATGGAAATACATTAGGTATTGCAAAAATTGAAGCATGCTTAGTTCGCAAGTGCTAACTGAATACACCAAAAAGGGTTCGTAAATGATTGATTGAGAGTAAAATATGTTGATATCTATAATTTTCTATATGAATGAGTAATTCTTAGGGAATTGTTTGTTTAGAAACGCCTATTTGAAATACTGTTTGGTAAGTAGATACAAGGCGTAGTCATATGATTCTAGTGAAACTAAGATGGTAGTTCCATAAATAGGCAGTTTATCACTGTAAATGTAAATGCTACACTTGCGTTTTGTAAGTGTCGTAGCGAGTAAATAGTAATGTGCTTCTCTCCAATTACGTCGATTTCTACAAAATAAAAAAATATCTGTGCGACGTTTGAGTGATTATTACCACCTGACAATAACAGTGGAGCCAATTGAGCCAACGCCCTACTCTTCTACCAATGTATACTGTTGTTTAAAGCAACAAAATAAGAATCAGTCTTATTTGCCGAAAAAAATTGACGATCAGATTGGAAAAGTCTTACTAGTTTTAAGAAGGTGTATAAGAACAGGTGTTTTAACTAACGGGGTAGCAGTTTGTTTACATCGCATTTCGATAGCACCTACAACTCATCACATGATTCTATGTGCACTCACTGATAGTGACACCTGGGCTTGATTTCATCGGTGTTTGAATTGGTACCATTATCTGTGGTACTAGCCGTTTGGTGCCGATAGTTTTTACTTGTTTCTTCTTCTTCTTCTTTTTCTTCTTCTTCTTCTTCTTCTTCTTCTTCTTATTATTATTATTATTATTATCATTATTATTATACTTATTATTACTATCATTATAATTATTTTAAGTAGTAGTAGTAGTAGTAGTAGTAGTAGTAGTGTGTGTACTGACTAGTAGTGATCACACAAGTCATCGTCAGTGATAGCTCACCGACAACAACCAGTGGTGTTCCCTTAAGTCTGAGAGAGGACAAGCCTCACTAAATATATAGTACTATCCACTTGTTCCGATCACCACCGCAAATTACTTTGAGGTATCGCAACAGTCGCCTACCATTAATTTCTTGGTAGCAACTCTTATTGAGTTCCTCTTGAATTCTGCTGGACATACACCTTCGAAATGCCCTTACACTCTCTAAACTCTTCCAGTAGAAGTCTGGTTAGTGCTCTCCCTCTTCGGTCTTCCCAGTCTCTTTGAACCTTCACGACTATTGTGTGTTGTGTCAGTAGATGCTGGTGTAATAATTTTGCAAGGGGGTCCAGTTTATTATATTTCGAGCAATTTCTGTTCCTTGGTTCGTGTGTTGGTTGTATTACTGTGTTTTTTTATTATTATTATTGTGATATCAATGTGATTCATAGGTTCCCGTTCGTAGCTTATGCACTTTGGCTTCCGCATTCGATTATTTTCCTTAAGATTGCAGCTGTTTTATACTATTGCCATACTGTGTAGGATCTTACTTATCCGCTTGATTCAAATTTATCTCAGTCTTTTTACTCCAATAGTATTAGCCTGTTCCTAGTGATCTTACGATCATTGCTATTATATTGACTTTAATAATGCTTGCTCCATATCTATTTCAGTTTACTGTGTAGTTGCTTCATTTTTTCGTCCAATTTATATTCACTCTGTACGTGCTGGGACGGCGAAGTCTACGATTTGACATAACTTTTCTTTCTTGTGGAATATGATGACATGTGCTCTCCTTGCTTGTATGTGTTTATCTGTTTTCCAATCCATGTCCAAGAGGAGTGTGTAAGTTTATTGTCAGTTTATGTTTGTACCATTTGTTTACGTGCTTGAAAAGCAGTCGTTTGCATAGTTTCCAGGTTTGTGCTTACCTTTCGCAGTCGTGTCTGTAATTGTATTGTTTTGGGCTTGTTGGCTCCATTCACTGATAATTTTATTTACTCGCTCGTTTCTTTTTTGTCCACACAGTCTGCATTAACTGTTTTCCAGTGTTTTATCTATTTTAGGTTTAATGAAGTTAGTCGTAATCGCTTTTTACTTTTGCAGCTGTCAGTTGATATAATGCTTCTCTGATCACCTGTCCTAATCATGGGCATGCTCAGTAATGTTGCTTGATCTTATCTTTGGTCATGTTTATTCAGCTGGTTTCTTCACACATTTAGTTTTTTGTTTCTGTTTCTGGTTTCTGTGTTCCCGACTTGTTTATTATGACGCCGCTTTTTCCGTGGGTTTCAGTCATTCTGTGGTCTTATTCATGTATTTCTCCAGCTCTGGTATCTGCCTACTAAAATGGCCAGTGCTATTCTCCCTTTGATTCATTTAACGTATAGTATGTAAGTATTGTATTTTTGGTGTAGTGCGTTGTGCATTATTAGTAACCTTTTTAGTATTCTGGTCGAATGGTTGAGAGTTCGTCATAGGTCGAGCATATGAATTGCCCAAATTCTCATATTAGTGATACTATCAAGATACTAATTCCTTTTACTTAATCTCTATAATTTCGTATTCATCAGCTGTTCGGGTTATTTTTTACAAATAGCTTAAGTTCCCTCAAGTACATGACGTGGGTTATTATTTATTCTGTATATGTACCCTTTCATCTGGCATCACATTGTGTGAGTATGTAGTTGACTGGCATCATGGTTCTGATAAATTGTAGTGCTTATAGGGTGTTTCCTTAGGATATTCATCTTTGTGTGTTTATCTCAGTCAAATGTTGTCCTCCAGCTGTAAGTTCTAGTGTCCATGTTCACATTGCTTCCATAATCAGATTAATAATCATGCCGGGTATATTGTACAATAAACACAGTTTTATTATCCATGCTTGAGGGTTCTTTCTTAGGCTTTGCTGTAATCAAGACATGGTATGGATACATTTTGTGTATCTTCTTATCTCCTACAGGATTTTTTAATTCTATGTATAGCATATTATGCGTCTTTAGTTGTAGCATTCTATTATAATCCTTTTCTCTTTTCTAGTCCATTTCTTAATATGTTTTTTCGCTTTGTTTTTTTTTATTTCTGTTACTGTATTTGGGGTGCGCTCTTCTCGTGCCTTGAATTAGACAGGTTGCTTACCTGTTTTGGTTCGTGATATTGTTCATGAAGAGCCATAATTTGTTGTTAATAGTTTATTATTATTATTATTATTATTATTATTATTATTATTATTATTTGTACTCACTAGGAGTTCTCACACAGATCAGCGTCAGTGATTGCTCACCGACCACAACCAGAGGTATTTCCTGGAGTCTGAGTGACAACAAGTCACCCCAGATTTCCAGTATTCTTCACCTCTTTTCGATAACGATGCGGTATCGAAACATCCGCTTACCATTGATTTCTCGCTGATAAGGAGAATTGATATTCTATGGGATTTGGGTGGCAATAAGCCTCCCCAAGGTCCAAGCATTTTCTGGACTTTTCCAGTTGAGGTCTTGTTTGTCCTGTCCCTCCTCGGTCTTCTCGACCCTCTACAAATAGTTTTTCTGGTGTCAACCTAGGCCGGCACCAGTAAAAAAAAAGTAATATAAGCAAATTAAAAAATAAAAATAAGTGAATAAAAAAATGATATATTTTTTTTAATTAATTAAAAAAAAAGGTTTAATTTTTTTTATATTTTTAATTTTTTGCCTTTTTTTGCCTTTCAATTCATTAATTTTTTTCTTTTATTCTTTTCTTATTTAAAAAATATTTTTATTTGAAAAAAAAAATTGGGAAGTAGGGTGGTTAGAGAGAGAAAAAGGTTGTAGTGTTTCTTGCAATTTCTGTTTCTTTGGTTCATTTTTGTGTAGTGATAGCTGAGGCCGGTGAACTTTATTGGGGGGGGTATGAAGTACTGTTTCTTGCAGTTTCTGTTCCTTGGCTCTTGTTGTGGTGTTATTCGTGTGGTCTTGTTTACTCCGTTGTAAATTCCTTGTGACTGGTTAGCCTTTGTAGCTTATGCGTGTAAGTTTCCACATTCGAGGACTTTCCTTAAGATTGCAGCGTTTTTGATCATTACCGTCATTTGTATGGTTTCGATAGTCCCTTTTGATTCAAATTTCTCCCAGTCTTTTCTCCAGGTTTTTTTTTATTGTTCCTAGTGCTCCTACGATTATTGGTATTATGATAACTTTCTTCATGCTCCATATTCCTTTAAGTTCTCTGACGAGTTCTGTGTATTTACTTCGTTTTTCCGTGTCTTTGGTGGAACGGGGAAGTCTACGAATTTACAAGATTTTTCCTTTTTATCTAGTATAATAGCATAAGGTCTCCTTGCTTGTATGAGTTAATCTGTTTGTATATCAATATCCCAGTTGAGTTTGTGTTTTTCGTTTTCCAGTACTGTTTCTGGTTTATGTTTGTACCATTTGTCTGCATATTCGAAATTCAATTGTTTGCACAGTTCCCTTTGTATTACTTTCCCAACGCAATCAAATATGTTCTTGTATTATTTTCGAGCAAGTTTGTATATGATTTATTGTTTCATCTCTTTGCCCACACAGTCTGTATTTATTTTTTTCCTGTGTGTTATCTATTTTAGCTTTAATGTAGTTTGTCCTAATCGCATTGTTCGTGTAGCCATCAGTAAATATTCCGTTTCTCAATTAAAGTGTCCTTTTCTAAGCCACGTCCAGCTATTTGCGTTGGTTTATTCTCTTGTGAGTCTTATGAAGCGTCCATGTAGTTGTTTTTCTTCCCGATTTGTATTTTGTTTGTTTGTTTGTATCCAGTTTCGATGCTGCCTGCGTTGTGCGTTGGGACGGTATATCTTGCTGCGTTGATCAGACTTTCTGTGTTCTGGAGTATGTATTTCTCCAGCTCTTTTTTAGTGTTGTCAACACAGTCTTCTATACTTACCAGTCCTCTTCCCCCTTCGTTTCTCTTCATATAGAGTATGTATGTATCGTCTTTTGGATGTAGTGCAGAGTGCATAGTCATTAATTTTCTAGTCCTCTAGTCAAGGGGTCTCAGTTCTTCTTTAGTCCAGCTTATGAATGGTCAATACTATGTTATTAGAAATACTCCCCAGGTAGTTATTCCTTTGGTTAGGTTTCTACTATATAATTTTGTTTCTAAGAGTTTCTTTGTTCTTCTCAGGTATTATATTCCAATCTTCTCTTTCATTTCTGTTGATTTGATTGTGTCTGTTTCCAAACCTCCCACACATTTATAGATGTCTTGTTAATCTAGCGCCCTCATGTGCTCTTGGTTGGGTAGTTTCATGTCCTCAGTCGTCTCTAGCTTTCCTTTTTTAATCTCATGCAATGCACACTTTTTCATTCCGAATTCCATTTAGATGTCCTGACTGAACATTTATATATATATATATATATATATATATATATATATATATATATATATATATATTTATATATATATATATATATATATATAATATATATATATATATATATATATATATATATATATGTGTATATGTTATGTGTAGTTATATGCACACACCCGTATTATATATATATATATATATATATATATATATATATATATATATATATATATATATATATATATATATATGTGTATATATATATATGTATAAATATATAGATATATATGTATACATATATATATATTTATTTATTTATATATATATGTATATTTATATGTTTAAATATATATATATATATATATATATATATGCACTCTTTCCAATATTTATTATTCGGAGATTTAAAACAAATATTGTAACTCTAACGCATAATAAAACTTCATAACCGGAGGAGCTTACTTGGTTCTCCACACACTTATTCAACTTACATCTTGACTTCTCTTTTAACTTTACGGGCATATTACGATATTAGAAGGATTACTTACACTGTCGTCGCATATAAATGTATATTTTTTATGGTAATCGAGGTTTACACAAATGTAATAGAGTGGTTATACGATGAGTATTTTTTGCATCATGAGACATTTGAATTTGTGTCAACATGATATTCTATAAAGTTTGTATTGGCTGCCTATCATTCATTTTACAATACAAAGACGAAGGGATAATGTAAACAGTCTATCAGGTATTAACGATAGCCACGTAAGGGCTATTTTCGACAATATTTATCATAGCGTACTTTTTACTATGCTACTATACTTATGAATAGTAGTAACAGTGTATCAGTATTATAATCTCTACGACAAAAGCGCTTCCAATCTCTTACATTTATTCATATTATATTTATTAAATAAATAGTAATCATATATTCGATGCACCCTTTCGCATTTATGGTACACAGCGTAGACAATCGTATTGTATGAGATAAAACAATGAGATAGACAACAACAGGCTATGTGTATAACTCTGTCCATGTCAAGTTAGCAATACACTGCATTAGATTTTAAAAAGCGGCCATAAAATGTGACATCACTTTGGTTTTTTTACTAACATTATATAACCATATATAGATAAAACGTGAAAAAAAGGTAGGTTAAGTAATGTCAATGTTCGCATTTGACAGTTAGGGGGTTTGGAGAAAATCCTTTGTTTGAGATGATCGGCTGTCAAAACGGATTTAGATGAAAATATGACACTTGAAGGATTATGAATAAGAGAAATATAAAAGCCCAACTCTCAGATTTCTATAAAGGAAAAGTACTGGTTGACGCGGTGCAATATAAGTGGAAGATAAGAAAGTTGGTGTACTTAAATCTGAAGAGACAAGGCATATAGTTGTAAAGGGTGTTCGTGCATCAATATTTTCTTGGGTGTTTACCGGTATATCACCCTTATTGGTTCATTTAATTGGGAAACGCAATGTGTATTTGAAACGATTAATAATAATCAATAGTTTTAAGTTTACACACAACTGACAATTAGTAACACGCATCGATGTTCAATAATCATGGATTTAGACTATTTGTGTTGAGATCGTGAAAGATATGTTTTCACATCATCTTCAAACAAATTAGTTCTGTTAGAAAATTTTCGCAAGCATTTCGCTTTTAACTTACTATTTAACTGTAAAGTAGGCAATGTATTATAAGTATTGTTTCGGTTTACCGTAATACAAAGTGTGCGTGTATGCCATCATGCAATCCACATATTTGTTTCGTTTTCAGAAACGTGTTCAGTAAAAAAGGATTTTTTTCATGTATAGTTTAAAATTCAGGAAACTGATTAATGTAACATCGGTTTTCAGGTATATGAACGTGTATGAGTGAGTTAACTGCAGTAGCGGCGACTCTCCTACGGGGTATGTCAATACATAATTGTTGTTCAACTGAGTCAGTTCTGCAACAAATAAATGCTCATGTAAACTAATACAACAACTCCGGTGTAAAAACAATTAAGAGAGGTTTATGTTTGCTGTTTGTTATAATGATACTCATTTGCCTAACAATGACAGTATTTTTATAATATAATTTATTTTTAAAACGCATACAGTTAATCAACACGATCGTTTAGCTAAATCCGTTAGTGGAATTCCTGCCTAGATAGACACATCTCCCCAACTAACTACTACCCCTCAGCCAAACAAACTGCCATCGCGAACGTCCAACTTTAACTGAGTGTCTCGTGCAAGGCGTACCGCCACTAAATCCTCTCTATCTCTACATTTAGATATATTAGTTAAACTAAGATTATAGTATTCCTAAGTGGTCACCAGTTGGCCACCCAATCAGTGGTTACGTATAGATACCTACTAGCTATTTTATATAGACAGTGTCTACTAAACTGGTTTCTCTAGAGTTCATCTAGGACCATTGTTTTTTCAAGTAGACTGGTCTATGTATAATTCCTTTTTTAATTATATACTCATTTTATTTTAAACAAAATACTATTTTTTTTAATTTAAATATTTACGAATAAATTTGCATTTACATATCTACGAATAACATTCAATTTAAATTTAAATATCGTAGTTATAATATTGTTTGATCAAACTTACAATCTCAATTTCGTATGTTACCCTTCTTTACGAATACATTTAGATTGAAACATGTACGTATAAAATTACATTTAAATGTAAATATCGTAGTTAGTGTACTATTATTGTTTGGTCTAACTCACAATCTCAATTTTGTATGTTCTTTTTTTTTCTTTTCGCCGAACATCTATCATCTGCAGCGTTTGCGATTCGCATGCACCACTAAATAATACAGCCTAATGCATGTATACAGTTGTGCATCTCTCTTCTACTAAACTAACATGCTTGTTAGAAGGCAAATGTGTTCTCTACATGTATGTTTAATATAAAAAACAAAGTTAAAATGAGACCATTGCTATAGAATTTAAATTATCTGTATATATTGATGTACATAAAAATGTTGATTAAATGTTTTCACTCGTTTCTCTCGGATTATTGTATGTATAATAGTATTTCATTTTACAATAAATCGATATTTAACACATACACCCCTCATTCGCTAATGAATCTAAGTGTGGTTTTCGGTAATTTCATATCAGTTAATTAGTTTGAAAAACACTAATCGCACACAATGTGTTATCTATTTTTGATGGCTTGTTGCACGTCGCTATTTTAGCTCAAGGAGTTAGACATGTGAAGTATGTTTCATTACTAATGGGAAGATCGTTTGAAGAATTTAATATTTTAGGAACATCGGGATCAGCAGATTACTTTTCGTAATCAAACCTACATTTCTTACGCGGCTGTAAACGATATGCTTTTCTCATTCATTATGTAAACGTATTCACCCCCGTCAAACAGTTATAAGAATGTTCCGTCGGCTTAAGATAGAATCGCCATCAATTCTATTAGCTTCAGGATACATTTAAAACAAATGCCCTTGATTAATAGATTGTATTAAATACACATTGTATTATTAAAACGGCATAGAAACATAAATACTGTACTACTCAGACGTCAAGTTGATTTGTTTGAAATTGGTTTCATTTTTAATAATTTATTAAACTATTGTGCATATTTCATTTTATTGTGTAACCATTCCTACTGCGTGAAATTGTTTGATTTAATTCCAACAGTCCGGGTGTAAGTGGATTTGTATTACTCATGCACATTACTTACAAATTCATATTTAATTGACAAGTAAACGCTCATAAAGTTCGTAAAAAATATCATCACATTTAATTCATCATTTATTTGCGTTTCATCAACCATTTAAACATGTTTATAACAGTAAAAAAGAATAATTTATTTCGCAAGTTTTTTTTTGTTTAATTTGATAAAAATGTTGAAGTAAAACACGTACAAATGATATCTGATTTATTTTAAAGATAGTAATTGACAAGAATTTGTCACGGTAGGTGGGTTTTTGAGCTATCTCCAGTTTAATCTCCACGTAATGATGCATTAATTTGAAAAGAAAACAATGATAGTATGTAGTAATTTGTAAATACGCCGAACACATTCCAAGAATTGAACCTGAAATGACATTAGAGATATAATGACGGGGGGGGGGGTAAATAAAAGATTAACAAAAACTAATTCTATGGAAATGACAGTGAAGTATCTTTTCTAGTACTACACTCCGACCGGCACCGTTTTTAATTCTAGATTCTGTCGGTCTGAGTAGAGTTCTATCAAGTAGGTCTACTCCCAAAAGCATTACCTTCTTAATCTTTAGGTTATTTTTACCCATCACTGCCCGCTACTTGCCACCATAACCCGCCACTGCCAACAACTGTTCCACATTAATGAGAATTCTGCCAGTACCCGAAACTCTCCGCCACTACCCGCCATCATCCGTCTCTACTCTGCACTGGAGGTCACTACTCGCCCATAACCGCCAATTATCACCAATATCTCCAATGTTCCACTCACTACACGCCACCGCCTGTAATTATTGTCAGTGCCGGCTATTAATTGGCATTATCCGCCACTACACGCGAGTATCTTCCACTCACCTTCAGTGTCCGCAACTACTTACCAAAGACTTAAACAATTGCTACTGTACGCAACTAGCGCCACTGCTCGTCACTACGAACCACAGCCTGGCAGTACCCGCTACTATCAACCACAAATTGTTCACCCCTCTTCTCCAATCCCAACCAGAAACCACTACAGTCACAAACTAACCGTCACTATCATTCATTGCCCGCTAATTTCCGCCACTAACTGCTACTGCCGGCAACTACTCGTCAATGTTCGCCAGTAGCATCCATTGCACACTACTAGCCGCCGCTACCTGTACGTATTAGTACTGCAAGCTTATGTTAAACACTACGCGCCACCGCTGCCGAAATTGCCGCCACTACCCTCCAATGGTCGCTACTTAGTCACAAATAATGTGCCACTGCGTTAAGCTGACCGTCAATACCAGCCAAAACCTATCAACACTTTCTCACTGCCCGCTACAAGTAGCCACTGTCTGCAGATATGTTCAACTACACGCTACTGCAAGTATCCACTCGCCGATACTCGCAACAGTCCGCATTTGGCTGCAACAAGCTGCGACTACATGCTAGTCTGTATCTATTTTACTGTTAGCTACTACCCGACATAAGCTGCGACTGCATACCACTGCTCACCATTACCCGCCACTGCAAGTCACTACTCGTCATTGTCTACTGCTGCTCGCCAATTCTCGCCATTTACCGCCACTCCCCGCTACTATATGCCTATATTCCCAACTATCCGCCACTGACCATCAGTCATAGCCAGTAGACTCAATTACCCGTACTGTAAAGCACTACTCGCTAATTTCGACCACTACTCGTCAATGTTAACCTATGTCCGCAAGACCCCGCTACAATTTGCCAGAGACTGCTATATCGACTGATCGCGACAACACACAACTGTCTGTCAATAACCCTCACTCTCCGACACTACCCACTACTGCCCGTTAGTGTCTACCAATACCTGCTATATCTTTTAAATATTGCCACTGCTTGCCACTACCCGCCACTATCGCCACTGCCCGCACATACCCGCTAGTTTCTGCCACTGCCTACAATTATCCCTATCCTACGCTACTAACCACCACTGTCAGCCGCGTTTTTGTAACTTATTTAACTTCGGTTAAAGTTTTTTGGGATCATGTTTAATTGGAAGATGTGCAGCGAGATTCGTGTTTACGTTATTTTTTATTTCTGCATATCGGTACAGTCGAGTAAATAGAGAGCAGGGAGATCGTTTTAAAGACATCTGGTGAGCTCCACAGTATAAAGATCAGATTAAGCTGATTGTAACGTTGGTCGAGTGTATTTCTGATGAAAATAAAGTATAGGATTACAGTATTTTTTTGTACGGAATATATAGTAATTTTCTTCACACTATTGCCTTCATTAAAAGTAGGTATGTTCTTAATATATGCAAATAGAGTAGTTGGGAAAAATAAGGATTGACCTGCGAAAGTTATTCTACATTATTACTGTTATACATAAAATCTCTTCGGACTATTGTCTTTATCTACATTATTTAATTTGTTATTATTTTGACATCTGAGGGTTAACACAAAATAAGGAAGTGACCGGACTATGTATTCTACTAGTCATTTTCAAAAAAAACATGTTGCACACGCTATTTAACTTAGTATTTTTATGACCAGAGACAACGCCAGGTTACCTTGCTAGTTTATATATATATATATATATATATATATATATATATATATATATATATATATATATATATATATATATATATGACTCAATGTCCGTGTATATGTGTTAGTGCGGCTTATGTAAAAAAGTATATAAAATTGTGGTCCATATATAAAAGCGTATTTTTATGTAAAGTTTACAAAAGAAAGATCATTTGAGCCTCCCCGAATTTTTAAATGTGCTACAGAGTTTATTTTGTCAGCCAGTTTTAATCAACTGTAAATTATGTAATATTTTTAATTATGTAATAATTTGAAAATGCTTAGTCATTATTTCAGAAAATAACGATGTGTTTCATTTGACGTTTTTAAACGTCATTTGCTTTACAATCAGCATTCTTGATTTTATTTGGCTTGTTAAAGTGGCGCTTAGATACCACCTAAAATAGGTTGCAATAAATATAAATGGCATGTAGTAATTAAAAAGTATACAACATCCAATATAGAACAGTTGGATTTAAACATAGCGGCTTCCAGTAGACACAACTTATCTGCATGTAATTTACTCGGTGTTGCCCGGGAGTTGTTTCCACTTATGAGACTTAGCCAACAGATTTTTCACGTAATAGATGATTCGATTCGCTATCGTTTGAGACGACAACAAAAGGGTCGATGAGTCATGACATTTACACTGATACATACACATTTGAGAATTGAATGGTCACAGAAATACGTGAATATTGATATGAGTAAGATTCCTTTTGAACGGTGAGATCCTATCAACCCCTCATGGAACTGAAGAGATGGCTCGATCATATGTTTATTCCGATGAGAGTCACCATCGTTTGAGACGACAACGCAATCGTATATGAGTCATAATATGGACGGGTATCATTACATATATATTTGTTTGTTCGATAAGAGTTCGTGAAATACTAAAAATTACGTATGCTGCCTATTACAATCTCTTGAGAGAATCTCAGTCATATTTGTTCGAAAAAAATAATATTGATTTACTTAGAGACTTTATTGAACTACAATGATAATGTTCACTATGCTAATGCATCTCAAGCATTCTTAACATATTTGGGCATGAAAGATACGAAACATCTCTCCCCTCTCAGATCAAAACCACAAAACACAAATGTAATCTTACATCAAACGAGACGTATATAACTATGAAAGCTAATTATATATGTACAACAGATGTATCGAACACTACTAATATTGGTCTTCCAGCTACTATTTAATTTAGTATGTACAATACATTTTTAAGTTACAAAGTGTAACGTTGTGTATATGGGAACATAAAGTATGTGGTCATTATGTGTATTGGAAGTTTAATTATAATAGTTTTAATTGTATGAATTAATTGTTAAATACATCCGGCACTTATCTTTATTTAAAGTATTTATTCCTTATTTTAACGAATCAACGTATATTTTTTGTGTTTACTTCAAAAAAACTATTACTTATTGTCGGTAAACTGTCAATGATTTAAACAAATACATCGTTTTGCAAATACTAGATATTAGTTGTGTGATTATATTTTAGGAACAAACTTGTACAAGAAGGCTTGATTACCTGCGAAAAAACTCGTTATGTAGTCATGAGAAATTGAGAAATATTTATGTTTGTAAAACATCCAGTATCATTTGTTGCAGTGTTTATATGTATATGAATACCTATTAATGCTTATATATGACCATGTATGCATATAAATGCATGTAAATATATATATATATATATATATATATATGTGATTTTATGAAGGCTTACCAAAGCATTCCTTTCAAGACACCAATGATAACCATTAAAGATATTTTTTCTTACAAATACTATTTATTCAAATTAAATGTTCAAATCAAATTTAATTTGAATAAATAATATTTGTAAGAAAAAATATCTTTAATGGTTATCATTGGTGTCTTGAAAGGAATGCTTTGGTAAGCCTTCATAAAATCACATATAAATGCTCTGTACTCTGTAATCGAGTATCATCGAGCTTGTTTTTTATTGGAACAACCCCGGTCTTCACTGAATGATCTATTTTATAAGTGAAAAATCTAAATCTATATATATATATATATATATATACATATCTATATATATATATATATATATACATATATATATATATATATATATATATATATATATATATATATGCCTGTATGCATTCAGTATTATGTATATGTAACCATATATATATATCTAAATATATATATGGATATATATATATATACATATGTATATATATGTATATATATATATATTTATGTATATATATATATATATATATATATATATATATATATATATATATATATAGTGGATAATGATGTACCTCTGTACCTCATTGCACAAACCGAGCATACTCCTACCCACTATGCAACTGCCTACAGTATGTTCACATCACAGCGGTACTGTTGCCCTCACTAAATACGGGATACAATTACCTACTTTATAAACGAAATTCTTTGACGCACAAGAAGTTTACTGTTGATATTTCCTTTATTTAGAGAAAATACTTTGAGAAAATATATGTGTTTAAAGAATATATATAGTGCACATATAACAATAGGACCGAGAAAAATAAAATAGAATATTATAAGTATGTTTTTACAAAACAATATTTGATTTACAATCCGACATTTTTACAACATAAAAACGTGTGTACTTGTATAAATGTGTATGGTATTACACCCAATAACACGAACACTATTTCATATTCTACATGATTGGATGACAAAACTTCCCCTAAAAACACACACACCTACATATATATATATATATATATATATATATATATATATATATATATATATATATGATAGAAAGGATAATTTTTATATTTTATTCGAATATCTAGGTATCTTATTTTGAGATTAAGTGTTGGCCCTGGGAAGGGAACTTTTTTATTCATAAGAACTCTAGTAAAATAAAACGAAACCAAATATATATATATATCTAGCAGTATACACAATAGAGAGAAAAAAGCGTTATGCAGATCGTTATGAAGAAAGCGTTTATTAAATAAATACTGCATTTTCTCAACGCATGGACAGTCACTCTTTAATAAACTATCAAAGAAGAAATACTGTGCACGCATTCGAATTAAAGATGTACATACGCATATACTTCTTGTAATGAATTGCTGTTTGTCGGTCCCACGCTGTCTGGCCAAAAGGCTAAGTTCTATGCACTCATCGTTGAAAACAGATTCGTTCACTTGGTGCGTATTGTTCTGCTCTGCATCTTGACTTTTTGTTTCTTTCCGAAAAGGTGTCTTTATTTCTGTACGAGAATGTACATTGTGCGCATCCTGTATACGACGCAATACATTGCTTTAAAGAACAATAGGTCATCGGACACTTTTTTTCCACTCTCTATGCTATTGTGTTCGTGACGACGACATTGATAAATTGCCAATTTCCATCGCTATTCACACAACGTCGAAATAAATTTCACGATTAGAAATACCGATTTTTTCTGTTACACTCGAAGTTGAATCTTGTAAAGTTCATATAGAAAAAAAACTTTTCGTATTTTACCTGAATAAATCGTCATCTTTTTATCAGAAACGGAAAAGAAAGGTTAGCCATTGGTTGATGATGTTTTCTGCTTTAAAATTAGAAATTAACAAATGAACTGACATTAAAAACTCTCAACTCTATTGTATTAAGTACTTGCATATGTATATACATATATATATATATATATATATATATATATATATATATATGATCATTGTATTTATTTACACAGACATGTACAAAATCTGCGACACTGGCATGTCGATGTTATCGATCAACAGTTCCTATAAACTGAGATCCTATCAGGCATAGTTAGAATCCGATCTTAACCTCAGATGATATTAAAATTCTCTGGATTACAACCCTGTGGATATTTTTAACCGGATTAATACCATTATATATATATATATATATATATATATATATATATATATATATATATATATATATATATATATATATATATATATACATAACATTGAAATATAAGCCATTAGCAATACAATATTCATTTATTATTCTCATTTTTTTTCATTAATCCTATTAATTTCAGAATAAAATTCGATCATCAGGGGTGACCAGAAGTGAGTCATTTTTTTTTCCTCAAAAAACAAGAATAAAAAAAATATTTCTTTGTTACTTGATAAACGTATTTGGTGCGATGTTTCCGCTCTGTTGTTGTTGGCGGTTATGATTAAATTTTCGGAGGCCCAACCATTAGCGAGGAATAGTATAAGGCTAGGGTAACGCGTAGAGAAGGGCAATGGCGAGGACAGGCCTAGAGGAAGGAAAACGGTGGGGAGTAGAGCGAGTCTGGGACCCCGAAGGGGTAGAGGGGGCGGAGAGGATTGAGAGGCACACTCTGATCCTAGAAGGAAGGCACTGGACCTTTAATACGACCACTATAGGCCCGCACCGGCCAGACAGGTAACAGTCTGCTGGACCTGAAGAGGTGAGGGGCACCGAGCAGCAGAGTGTCACACAAATTATGGACGCCCATGGAGCACGTTCAGACCGAACTGCACTAGGTGTGGTCAGTTCGTACATGAGAGTCGGTGGTGCACAGCAGTTTAGATCGGAGGTGAGGGATTAGGATTCCGAACCTTAGTGTGCCATATAACGCCAGGGTACAGAACCAGGCAAGCGCCCAGAACCTACCCCACATAGTATTAAAGGCAGGGTGTCCCCCGGAATGATAAGTTTAGTGAAGGATAGGGAAATTAAATGGGAAGTAGACGGACTTGGGTTTTGTTCGCCGGTTTATGAGAAACCGCAAGAAGCAATACCCCCTCGTAGAAAAAAAGAGCGAATTAAACCCGACAGCTAGGTCGATTGATGAGTCAAGTTAGTTGGAGGAGAGCGGCAAAATACCCCTCCCCTGCCCAGCTCCAGAAGAAACTGGGAAAGAATCAGTTAGTCAAAAAGGTAGAGAAATTTCCTATGAAGTTACTGTAGAGGGGGCCAAAACGCCCCACCACAGAATAGTAGGAAAGCCAAGCCGAAGATAGTCAGGGTCTTTGGGGAGAGGCTGAGGTTGTACTGGGTCGAACCTGTTGGCTCAACCGCGTTAAGGGAGGGCCCCTATGCATGTGCGGTGCTGGTGGTTGTAGCACGGACAGTTGTCTTGGATAAACGGACATATAAGAATAGAGAGAGATGCATGAGTGGGACCGATTGAGGGTCGTCGGAGTTTTATCTAAATGGTCGATCACACGTAGTAATATACCTGCAGCTGGATGGTCTGCTGCCGAAACCATAAGCAGATATATAGTAAGTTTTAAAAACAAAAGAAAGTTGAAGTAATCGACAGATGTTCGAACAACCGTGAATATGATAGCTTGTGGTGTGCTTTACGAAAGAGCACAGAAGTAATGATAAGCGAAGAGAAGTATATGAGCCCCTATTTAGGAAGGACACTGTTGATACAGACGAGACAGGAGAAATCAGTGATCCCCCGTTGCTGGGAGAGGCACTCGATGTGTAATTAGAGATAGTGTCGAAAAGCGATGAGAGAATGATCAGGAAGTAATTGAAAGGTATAAGGAAGAACCAAAAGGGTTACTGTCGCATGCAGCCAGAGAAAGCGCATCGATATCGAATGTATCCGGGCCGAAGTGAGCCAAGAAGGTACTAGTCTGAGAGAATTGTTTTCCCAGAGAAGGGAACGAACAGAAACTGCCGAGGTGGCCGACGCAATGACAATAACGGTACGCGAACCAGACAGGTCCGTACCAATAGAAGTTCAGTTGTAGACACTGACGAGTGAGTGCACCAGGTGAACAGTTGTATATGTTATCGCTAAGCCACTTGTCGCCGAATATAATAACCTCGGCAGATTAAGAAAAGCGCCGTTACATATACAGGCCGAATTACCAAATCGTTTGAGATTACCGGTCGACCCCACCGAACACTTGTGACAAGTATTATAATGTATTAAGATATGTTTCCTAATCAGACGGTAATAAGCTATTAGCTTTAAAACGATTGAAGGTTCGATTAAGCCCGGCAGGGAGGGAACGATAGCTGTTGGCCGATGGTAGTGAGAAGTGTACACATACATAATAGGGTTAGCTTTTGCAGAAAAGACAAAGGGCGCGAGAAAGACGCAGGGAGAAATTGGACGGCGCGAGTACACTGCCAACCGAGTGCATGAGCGAAGAAGGGTTAACCTAGAGTACACTACACCTGAATCACGAGCGGGGGCAGGAATGGCTTCCCCTGTTAGAAATCCGGGTAGATGACCAGTGAAGAAGTTGAGATTGATTCCGATGAGAAGGTGATAGTGGCTTAATTTGTGAGGGGCTTTGCGAGACCCCATTTGTTATAACATACTTTTAATTGCATGCATAATAATTGATGTTGTCACCTACCCACCTCCCAACACAAGACCCTGAGCATGCATACAAACACACACCCATACATACATGGTCGTGATGTGTTAACAGACTGTAAAAAGAAATGAAAGACGGACCAAAGGTAGCAAAACAGGAAAGAAAAACCTTTTGTTTCATTTTTAGCTACATATTTGTTTATTGTTGTTATTGTTTGATTGTGTAACCCGTTGTTCTCTCTGTGTGTGGGGAGGTGACGGTCTGGGAGATGTAAAAATTAAATAATTTTTTAAATTTTATTAAAAACCATAAATTGTTTTATAAATTGTTTCATGAATTTGAGGTATTATTTGCAGGGCAACACTTAAGTGTTGCCCTGCAAATAATACCTCAAATTCATAAAACAATTTATGGTTTTTAATGAAATTTATTTGTTAGAAGATAGCTAAGGAAGAACGATAACTTACGTTTAAAAACACAATTAAGGTTTTTAAAACAGGGGTAGATAATATACATCTCTTATATACAGGGCAGTTGTCTGTATGTGTGTGTGTATGTGTGTGTTTTGATGTCCAGCATCTCATCAAAAACTACGCGGCAACATGTCAAAAAGTTGGCATCTTTAGGACCGCACATACCCCGAGATCATACTATCTAAATATCGAAAATAAACGGTCTACTCGCTGTGGGTCTACCGGACCAGTTTCCGACAGAATGGTTGCAATTTTTTCGTATTTTTTCAACGTTAATTAGTAGTATTTTGTGAATTATCCAATCGATTTATGTACTAATACGATTAAAATGCTGAGTCACTGAAAACGTCTCATAATCACTTGCCGGATGTACCCGATCTTGCCCGAAATTATGTCCGGTTTCATCAGGTCATCCAATGACCTCTGTCCGGATATATGAATACCAGTGAAACAAGAGTTGCATAATCTCATCCGCACTTAGTAAACTAAAATAATGGTTTGGGGGAGGGGGAGAACATTCTTTTGGCAGGTATGGGTCGGGGAAAATTTAAGAGGGTGTGGCCAAACTGTTTAGGTGTCGGGCTAAACTTTTTTTTTTTTAATTAAAATATTTCTACGGTTGACGAAGAGTAAAAAAAAATAGGGGGGGATAGGGTTATAGAGATGGGGGGAGGGGAACCTTTTAGGGGTCAGGCAACATTTTTATTCATATTTTTTTAAAATTAAAACATTTCTCAGGATGGGGGACAGAAAACAATTAGGGGGTGGGGGCTGCAGATATTAGGGGTCGGGGAAAATTTTAGGGGGAGGGCCAAACTTTGTAGGAGGTCGGATCAATTTTTTTTTTAACGTCAAATATTTCTCAGGGTTGGGGAAGAGAAATAATAGGGGTTGGGGCGAGAGAGATGTAGGTGTCGCGGAAATCTTTAGGGGTCGGGCCAACCTTTTAAGGGGGTCATGCCAATTTTTTTTTTACCGTAAAATATTTCTCAGGGTTGGGGGATAGTAAAAAAAATTCAGGTGGTGGGGCTGGAGAGATTGGGGGTCGGGAACATTTTAGGGGTCGGGCAAAACCTGTTAGGGGGTCGGGCAATTTTTTTGTTTTCTTTTAACTTAAAATATTTCTCAGAGTTGGGGGATAGTAAAAAAAAATCGGTGGGGTTGGAGAAATGGAGGAAATGAGTCGGGCCAAACTTTTGAAGAGAGCCAGCCAAATTTCTTTTTTTAAATTAAACTATTTCTCAGGGTTGGTGGAGAGTAAACAAATTGGGTGAGTGGGGCGTGAGATATTAGAGGAAGGGGAAAATTGTAGGGGTCGGGCTTAACTTTTTCGGGAGTCGGGCCAATATTTTTATTATTTTGGAAGTTAAAACATTTCTCAGGGATAGGGGGAGAGTAAAACATAATTGGTGGGGTGGTGGAGAGATTGGGGCTCGAGGAAAATGTTTTGGGGGTAGGGCGAAAGGTTTTAGGGAGTCTGCCCACACTTTTTTTTTAACTTAAAATATTTGTCAGGGTTGGGGATAAAAAAAATCGAAGGGTGGGGTTGGAGAGGTCGGGGGTCAGGCCAAACTTTGTAGGGGGTCAGGACAAACATTTTAGGGCTAGGGGAAATTTTTTTTTTTTTAACTTAAATTTTTTTTCAGTGTTGGGGATTGTAAATAAAATTCGGATGGTGGGGCTGTAGAGATTGCGGGGTCGGGAAAATTATAGGTGTCGGGCCAAACATTTTGGGGGGACAGGCCAAATTTTCTTTTTTTTAAACTTATAATATTGTTATAGGGTTGGGGGATAGTAACAAAACAATCGGTGGGGTTGATAGATGGGGAAGAGGGTGTGGCCAAACTTTTTAGGGTGTCGTGCCACATTTCATTTTTAACTTAAAATATTTCTCAGTGTTGGGGAATAGTAAACACAAATACGCAGGGTGGGGCTTGAAAGATTAGGGGTCGGGGAAATTTTAGGGGTCAAGGCAAACTTTTTAGCGGGGTCGTGCAAATTTTTTTTTTAACTGATAATAGTTCTCAGTGTTGAGGGATAGTAAAAAAATCGGTGGGGTTGGAGCGATTGGGGAAAAGGGGTCGGGCTAAACAATTTTTTTAATTAAAATATTTCTCAGGGTTTGGTAGAGTTAAAACAATTGGGGGGCGGGGCTGGAGATATTAGGGGTCGGGGAAAATTTTAGAGGCCAAGCCAAACATTTTATGGGGTCGGGCCAATTTTTGTTTTTTAAACTTACAATATTTTTCAAAGTTGAGGAAAAGTAAAACAAACATTGAGGGTTGGGGCTGGAGAGATTGAGGGGTCGGAGAAAATTGTAGGATCGGGCAACACTGTTTATGTGGTTCCGGCAAAATTTTGTTTTTAGAACTTAAAAAATTTCTCAGGGTTGGCGGATAGTAAAACAAAATTCTTTGAAGTTGGAGAGATGAGAGGAGGGGTGAGTGGAAGATGGTAGGGGTCAGCCCAAATTTTAAGGAAGTCGGGGTCATTTTTTTTTTTGAAATTAAACTATTTCTTATGGTTGGGGGAAAGTAAAAAAAAAATTGGGTGTGTGAGGCTGGAGATACAAAAGTACGTGAAAAATTGTAGGGGCAGGCCAAACTTTTTGGGGGCTAACTTTTTTTGTTTCTTTTTGAACTTAAAATATATCCTAGGGTTGAAGGAAATAAAAAATAAATTGGAGGGGTTGACGAGATTGAGGGATGGGGGAAAATGTTAGGGGTCGGGTCAAACTTTGTAAGGGGTCGGGCTGAATTTTGTTTGTTTCTTTTTGAACTTAAAATATTTCTCAGGGTTGCAGGAGAGTAATAAGAAAAATCGGAGAGTGGGGTTGGAGAGATAGGGGGAGTCGGGCCGGACAGATTAGGGGGCGTGCCAAACTTTTTAGGCGGTCGGGCCAAATTTTTTTTTTTAAGTTAAAATATTTTTCAAGGTTTTAAAACACTTCAGGGGGTAAGGCTGATGAATGAGGGGGTCGGGGAAATTCTTAGGGGTCGGACCAAACTTTGTAGGGGGTCAGGCCAACTTTGTTTTTATTTAACATATTTATCATAGTAAGGGGAGAGTAAAAAAAGTTGGTGGATGCTAGGGTTGGAGAGATTGGGGGGACGTCGGGGAAATCTTTGGGGTCGGGCAACATTTTTTAGGGATCGGGCCAATTTTTTTTTCTAACTTAAAATATTTCTTAAGTTTGAGGTAGAGAAAACATTTTCAGTGGTCGGTGGGGGGAGGAGGGTAAAGTTTTGGGGGGTTGTGAGGTGAAAAGTAAACATTTTTGTGGGGTGGGGCCGAATCTTTTAGGGGGTCGGGCCAAATTATTATTATTTTTTTAACTTAACTTCTCAGGGTTTTGGAGGAGTACAAAAATTGGGGGGGTGGCTTGAGAGATTGGGGGTCAGGGAAAATTGGGGGAGTAGGGCTAAACTTTTTAGGGTGTCGAGCCAGATGTTTTATTTTTTTTTACTTAATATATTTAATAGGGTTGGGGAGAGTAAAACCAATTTTTTGGACGGTGGTTTTGGAGGGGCAACAATTGAGGGGTGATTTTTTAGGGAGTGGTGTGAATTTTTTTTTTTTATTAAAATATTTCTGAAGGTTGGGAAGAGTAAAACATTGTTGAGGGCGGTTGCGGGTTGAGGGTAAACTATTTAGAGGGAGTCGGAGAAAAGGTTTGAAGGTGATAGTCCCAATTTTTTATTTTTTATGCTAAAATATTTCTTAAGGTAGGGGGAAAGTAAACTCGTGTTGGGTCCCCCCACCTGAAAGGCAATTTTTGTTGGGGGGGTCGGGGAATTTCTTTTCATTTCTTATACTTAAACA
Organism: Sepiola atlantica; assembly: GCA_963556195.1. Classification (NCBI taxonomy): domain Eukaryota; kingdom Metazoa; phylum Mollusca; class Cephalopoda; order Sepiida; family Sepiolidae; genus Sepiola; species Sepiola atlantica. The sequence goes on along the minus strand of OY744526.1, from coordinate 129,990,297 downwards.
TGGTTCATTAATATGAGTGTTTTTATAGCAGTGATACTACATAGATGAACTTTATTTGTGTTATTTGATACGACAGGGCCGCATTAATATTAGTAATTTGTTAAGGATAGTGACAACACATGAGCGAACACTATTTTGTTTTTTTTGACACGAAAGGGGCGCATTACTATGAGTTCTTGGGTATGCCCACTGGGCTGGAGATGTGTACATATGTAGTATGTGCACCCTTGCAGAGATTAGTAAGTATATAGTATGAACACAGGGGCGGCGATAGGTAATATATTATGCGCACTGGGGCGACGATAGGTATATATATATAGTATGTGCACCGGGGTTGCAATAAGTATGTGTATAGTAGTGCATAGGAGTTACTCTACGTACTATATCGAATGTGCACAGAGGCGGCAATAAGTACGTATATAGAATGCGCATCAGGGCGGGTATAGGTATATATTTAGCATGCGCTCCGGGGCAGCGATCAGTACGTATATAGCCCAAACACCTGGGCGGCAATAGGTACATATATTGTATTCGGACCAGACCAGTTATAGATACGTATTTAGCATTCAAACCTGGGCGGCGATATGTACGTATTTAGCATTCGCACCGGGACAGCGATAGGTACTTATGTAGTATGCATACCGGGGCGGCAATATTCGTTTCCGTTGATAGTTATCGATTTTATTTACAAGTTATTATTGATTGAACCTATATATATATATATATATATATATATATATATATATATATATATATATATATATATTCCAGCTAACAATAAAAAAAACCTACTCATTTTAAAAAAAGAATACATCATATCTGCTCTTAAGCTTGTGATACAAGTGTGTCATGCATGTATTAAAACGTATATAGGTAATATATATTTTATACGAACTCGGATATATATATATATATATATATATATATATATATATATATATATATATATATCGTATTTAAATAAATAAGCCGATAATATGTAATATAACAGAATATCTGCGTCCAAATATGTGGCTGTGACTATCACCATTGGTATCCACAGCAGCTTTTAGTAATTTAATTGATAGGGTCTGAAAGAGTCCATCTAATCGGAATATAGGGTAGATATAGATCACACAATAAGATTGTAAGCTTTTACTACCTATGAAAACGATACATTTTACTCATCGATTTACCTTCAATGAAATAAATATTTTATCATTTATTTTAAAATGTTCGCTTTTCAGAATCTACTTTTTAGATAGGTTATTCGAACATATCGAACAGGACGTCCATTAGTTCACGATATATGTCATGATCCTTACTGAATCCGAGTATATTTTTTCTCATTTGATTTAAATGCATCTTGTTGGTAGATTTTGAACCCTACACATTGCAAACCAGTTTTCTAATCTTAGTATATTCAATATTGGTTTCATAAAATGATAAGTTTTTCCTGACCATTCGAAGCAAAACTTTTCTTTGTGTTTAAAACGACGTTTTGTGACATTTATTTCACGTTTTGATTACTTATGAGTCACTAACGACGTGACAACAATTGTATGATCTTTTTACCAACATAGCTTCTGGCGTAATCTTGTACACTTGTAGAACACTGTTGTGGCTGGATGCACCTCACTCTTTGAGAAAAACTGTTCAGACCGACCATTGCTTCTCGCCTGATATGGCCCGATAATGATGTATTAGACGTAACACGGCTGAACCAACATTCAAAATTCGCTGGGGGTTTATTTAGTTTCGTTTTCTGGAACTTCACAATCCACGACTCTGAAACGTGTGAACGACTAAGTCGAAACCGAATTGTTGATACTTTTACATTTACGTAGTTGATGGCATTTTGTTGAATTGCCCACTACTACACGACAATATAACACATTCAAAGGCCAATCAAATACACTATGATGTTACGGTATTGTTAAGAAAAGGTACATTCTAATAATACTAAATGTGTTTATAAATACATAGGTAACCGACGTGTAACTTTCTTTAGAATACGTGTTATCAATACTGCACTATGTGGACTCGGGCAATGCACACCAGTGCATCACCGCAGATAAAATAGACTACTGAAATATGTAAATCTGGTTCAATCATATTCTGCTGTATGTTACTTACAAACTCATCGTTAATCGACTTTTGATGTGTTTCTCTAAATGCCACTGCAAGCTATCTTATTATGGAACACACCATGTTTATCATCTAAACCCACGTGTGTATTGCGGCGTTTTCTGTGTCTTCATGGGTTTCAATGGATGTGTGTATACACCTAGCCAGACTGTCATAATGACTTATTACTCTATTTTATAATTTAAATTCATGAGAATTGTTTCGTATATCTGGAATCTGATTTTAGTATGTTTTGGTGAACCTTTCTTACTACCCATACATTCTTAATAAGTTAGTAATAAGAGGTGTCTCTTGTACACGCACCAGTGCATGTTGTAACCGGAACAATTATATCCAACGCTTAAATTTACGAATATACGTTCTCTCCTGAAAACAGTTCACGAGACGTATGCACAATAAGATTTAACAAGTAGTTGTTTGTTTTGTGTAAACTACCAGCTCCATTGCCGTATGAACTTACATCAGTAGCTACAAAGATTCTGCACTATGAATAATTCAGATGTGAGACTGTTATTTATTTTCCCTAATGAATCCTGGAATTCCACTGACCATTTGTATTCTTTTTTATTCTTCAGTAGTTCGTTTAGATACGTCTGTGCTTGCTCCATACTGTACATACTCCGTTTACTTCGTATCAAGTGTCAAAGGTCTTTGGATAAGTAATGATTAATGAGTAATTTATCGCCGTTAAGATTGTTTTGATTTTATTCACTTTACAATGGAATTGAACAAATGGAATAAGACGTCATCAATCACTGACTAGAATGCCTTTTAGCGATGCAAATAACGTTCACATATTGCATGATACAATGGCTATTTGTAATGGTTTACATTTTTCAATAAATACATTTAACGATTATTGTTATTAAGTTAGTCAGACATAATTAAACTCTCAATCCATTATAACTATATTGTTCTCTGGTTGATCACAATTCGCTAAAATCTACGTGTCACAGTCTCTATATATAATATGTTCCCCGACTTCTAAACGTGTCGGCCACGTTTGGTACTTCAATATCACTATGTCAATCTCATTCGTGGTATGCGTTTAATTTCCCTAATTCACTTGAACTTATATAAGTAGTGATATTGTTAAAATTTTGATCGATGAAACCTACGAGGTTCTTGAACGTCACGTTATCGAATGGGCGAATAGTTCTCTCGAATTCGCGATTCGGCATTCCTAAGTAAAACATATATTACATGTACGAGATAGATATAAAAATAATATCATTATAATATACTGAATAAAAATAAGAGAAATCACCTATACACCGTCTTGTAGGATATGAGATACGATATTTACTTCATATTTACGGTATTCGTCCTGATAATGTTGTACTATCCTGCTCCCAGATGTGGGCTTACGATAAGCGTCGTACAACCGATACAAGTAGTATGCGTATATAACCACTACACTCCTTTCATTCCCGCATTTTTTCATACAGATGCTAAAAGAGATTTTAATACACTGATTTACATATTAACAATACGCTTTTTATACAAACTTCCCCGCTATCTATCTTGATTTTTTAGCATATTTTCTAGACAGTTGTTAAGAAAATATTTTCCAATATTTTCTACATCGCATTACAAAAGAAAAAAAAACGTTGGTTAAGCAGATTACGCTTCAACAGAGAAACCTTTTATTCTCTGAAACTTAGACACCCATTAAAGACAAGTTCGACTCTTAACGCCATTGTTACCCGCGGACGCATACTTTCTACGATGAAGTCGTTCAATTGACAGTGCATGAGTGCACTGTATATCTGCCGAAAACTTAGTACATTTATGTTTTCTTTAAATTATTTAAAAAAAAAGTTGTCTTCATGTTCACTCTAAGAAAATGAAGACGTGGAACATGTTAAGTGGATACTCGTAAATGAAGAACTCGAAATATCTGAAAAAGCATCACATGAATAAGGCACACATTTTGCTGTTCTCATTGTTAATTGAATGAAAAGAAATAAAAAATCGATGTTGATTGAAATGTCTTATCGATCTTTTGGCTGCAGAAAAACACCGTTCATGATGCACCTGGTGTTGACAGATCTCAATTCGAGAATTGTCCAGCAAAAGTCTTAAACCCGATTTTAGGACAATGGACAGTAAGCTGTGACATATCAATCGGACACATACTTGTATTTATTCTATATTTACTCGTATCAATATTTTTTTTAGAATCAGTCGGGTAATTGACTAGCAAGTGACGAACCCATTTTTTAATTAACTCTTAAAGTTAACAATTAATTAAAGTGCATTGCATTGCTGTACAAATAAATAGTGTATATATTCTAGCCTAAATTAACTACATGACAATTATCGATCTTATTGCACGTTAGATTATTTTCTTGACGTTATAATTATATTTTTTCAATCTTATGTCGCAGTTCTATATGAGAGTTAGTTCTGGTCTAATGAATGGTGATGTTATAACATCACGTTTAAAATTATAAGTATACTATTGCGGTTGTCTAAACGGTTCTAATGTCAAATATCATGTGAGCATGTTGTAAAGAACCCATCTCGAAGAAGACCGAACATCTACTAAACTTATCTTTGAAGTTGTGTGAGTGATATGATTTAAACTATTTTAATCATTTATGTTTTCAAATAATTATAAGTACGTAAAACCCTTTCTTTGATATAGTATTATGAAATCGACTGTATTACTTCTAACATTTTGATATATCCGGATGAAAATACGTTTTCGGAATCCTCTATGGGTGGAGTGATAGCAATCCATGGCATAGAAATGTGTAAATGTGTGAATAAATGATTTAAAAAGAAAATTGTCGATTCATTCATTTTATTCATTAAGTGTAATTCACAGGTGCTCACTATTTTATGAACATTCTCCGTGAAATGATGGAATCGAATACAAGTGGGCACCGGAGGCATTCACATTTAAAATGCGATAAAGTACGCATAACACGTGCAGGAATAAAGAACAAAGGCTGATACAATACTTTCGAAGAAGTAGTAACACGTGTAGCAATACATGTTTACAGAGACTCAAACATATGTGTTAATTCTAAATGAATGAGGTAACGTATATTTGTGCTTTGAAGTATGACAGTTAACAAAACAAATTAAGAGGTAGAGACGCACCCACAGACAGAGAAGTGGAGAAAGAGAAAGAGAGTAGAGGGAGAGAAAAACTGGGTCGACATGGTTTACTATGTAACTGATAGAAAAAATAAATGTTATATATATATATATATATACATATCAATATAAATATATATGTATATATATATATATATATATATATATATATATATATATATATATATATATATATATATATATATATATAATTAACTTGTTACAAATATCCAGGGGGTATGAATCCGAAGGAAGTTGAAACCGGGTTTATGAGAGTGCTCAATGAAAATTCAGAGCAAAATATATATTTTTTGATGTTATTCCATTAGTTGCGACAAAACAAGTTTGGTTTCATTGGTGCAAATAGCGACCAACTCATCGGGCTGGCGATGGAATTCAAATGGCATAAGTTTTAACTTCACCTTAACGGGAGATTGAAAATTGAAAATACATTGGAGGGGGACAGAGTTGGGGCTTTGTCTATAACGGTGGCATGGGACATGAGAGGGGATGGGGGAGGACCCCAACAAGTCGTGTTTAAAATTATTGCGTAGGAGGTTTTCCCGTTTGTGCTGTGATGATCTCAATTTCGGCCGGGGTGGGAGGAAGGGAGATGGGGCGACGGCCAGAGTGAGTTAAATTTAAAATTATGATTATAACTGTCATCCTATTTTATTTTAATTCTAATAAGTAATTATCATGTGGATAAAAATGTTTGATAATTTTAATTTAGGGTATTAATTGCTACTTCTGCATTTTATTTATTTAGTTGTACATATTTATATATATTTACTGCTATACATATTTTTTATATATTTACATGTATCAATATATACATATATGCATATATATTAATAAATATATTTATGCATAATAAATATATATATATGTATACATATATACATATTATCATATATATGAATAAATATATTTATACATAATATATATATGTATGTGAATCTGTGAACATGTTTTCGTATTATTGAATTTACACAATCTATCAACTATCGTAATGCGATACTGTATAATTCATATAATTAACATCAAACAATATGTTTTCAGATGGAATGTAAATCAATAGTATAGAAACAAAAATATATATCTATATATATATATGTATATATATATATATATAGTGTTGAAGTGAATAATAATATACGAACTCTGAGTAAGACGGCTCAATGAATAAAATACAACTATAATAGAATATAGAAATAAAAAAATCACATACACATTTTTAAATTTATTTCGACTTCCTAGCTGATTAAGAATGCTAATGGGGCAGTTAAATATATAAACTAATTGAAAAAAAGAAACGTTCATTAGTAAAACAAAAATTATAGGCAGAGAGATGCGGAGGCGGAAAACAATTTTAAAAATTAAAACCCAACAATAAAAGTTTTTTAAAATTTGTAATTGTTAATTTGTTTTACTTTGTTTCTGATCTGTTATCATTTTGTTATTTTAAATTTAATTTTATTCATGATTTTATTTTATGTTTGTTTCATTAGATGTATTTTACTGTTTCTATGCTTTCTATTTCGCTTGGCTCTTTTCGACGGCTTTCTTCTCCCTCCCTTCCTACACAAAATTAGATGCTTATCTATTTTCGGATTTCTCGCATATGGAGGAAATACAGTCAATTTTTACTTCATGTCAACATATTAATGACAAATATTATTTGGAGGGTTTCTTAATATAAGTTTTTAATGTTATGGTTCATTCCAACTGGGGTTACATATACGCTGACCTTTCTATATTTCCTTCCTTTCTGTATTTTATGATTTTAACTTAAGTGTTTTGTGTTTTTGCAATTTTAAATGCTCTGCCTATGATTGCTTCTCTTTTTTACCTGGTGAATAATTATATTCCGTCATTTCCAATATGTCCCGTTAGCTTTCTGAAGATACTAAGAAGTCAAAATAAATAATAAATGCTAACAGTTGCAATGTGTAGGGTATATATATATATATATATATATATATATATATATATATATATATATATATATATAATACAATGTCGTATACAAACGTACATAATCATCATGCAATAATTTATTTCAACTTCGTGGTATTTGCAAGCATCCGATTTAGACAATTGCATTTTTAAAACTGAAAACAAGTTTAGATTCACACTCGACAATTCCAATATAATTGGAGAGGAAGGGTGTAATAACCAATGTAATACATATTTAGAGAGAGGGGGAAATTTGAAGCATATTTAATTCATAAGTATGTAGTGAGAAAGGGAATTACACATTGAGTGTAGTCGATCTTCTCATACTTTTTAAAAGTTTTTAATCGACGATTAAATATATTATTCAATATTCCCTCTCTTTGTTTCTCTACTCGGTATAAACCCGTTCATTATATTTTAAACTAATATATATATATATATATATATATAGTAGAGAATGGTAGTTTGCTTGAAGCATTGCTGGGTATAGTAGTAGAAAGTTTTTGAAAGGCTGTGGGCAATGCAATTCCGGGTAAGATGCAAGTTGAAAGGAAAGGAACAAAAACAATAAAAATAAATCGAATACGATATAAGACTTACTATTTATTTTTCCTTTTTTTTCCTTTTTTTTTTTTTTTCTTACATAACAGCAAGAGTGTTATAGCTGTCCGGGTGATTAAAAATCACTATTTGATATTTCGGGAAAAGACATCCCTTTTTCAAAAATAATTAGACCAGAAGAAGAATAATATTTTATTCTTCTCCGACTGTGTAGAGAATAATACAAAACAAAATGGCTGCCAGATATAGACCGCAGCAAAAAAAAAAAAAAAAAAAAAAAAAAAAAACAGTTTCACAGGGAATATAAATTAAGTTAACACGTAGACACCGCACCCTCGCTAACACATGCTTCTTAAAACTCCCTTTCTTCAGCGATAAGATCACCACCTCCATCCGCAAGGCAATACATAAGGAAAACCTTAACATACAACTAACACATACTGGCACCTCCTTACGCCAACATCTATCTAATAAACACACTAACCACACACCCGAACCCTGCTCCCTGGCCAATTGCCCTATCTCCAACACAGGTCTGTGCCTTCGCACTAACTGTGTTTACAAACTACAGTGTAATAAATGCAAAAAATTTTACATCGGCAACACTACAAGACCGCTACAGTTGCGCATAAAGGAGCACTTGAATACCCGTATATCCTCTTTCCACAAACACATAGAGATTTGCTCAAACACTCAGCGCGATATTCACGTCTCCATCTTAGCGTCTGTCAGAAACATCGGTGACCTTAGAATCACAGAATCAATCCTCATCTCCAGATTAAACCCCTCACTCAATCAACGTCTACTCACCTTTCATTCTATAATATCTACCCCCCATCCACCAACCAACCCCCATATCTAACACTTAACAGAGTCCGTTTCCACCATTTCACTCATTACTCACCTCCCATAATAAACTCACCATACACCCAAACAATCAAACAGGCCCCTCCCCATATGAACTTCCATCCTTACACACTTTCAACCACAAACCAAAAACCATATTCAGCATACTCGTCTAACCCACCAAAATAAGTCACTCCATAACCTAGCATTATTAATTAATAAATCCAAACACATATAGAATGTATACAAATAACATGCAAATATTAAATAAATAATTCATAAAATAAATTAAACAAGTAAATAATAATAATAAAAAATAAATAAATAAATAAATAAAAAAAACAAAACAAAAAAAACAAAAAAAAAAACAAACAAATATGTAAAGAAATTGATGAATATATATAGATAAACAATTAAACAAACAATAATACATAGATATGTATATATATATGTATATATGCATTTGTGTATATATGTTGTATATATATACTAATATTGTTATACAGATCTCCACCAAAAAAAAAGATTATAAAAAATTAAAAAAAAAACAAAAAAAACAAACAAACAAACAAATATGTAAAGAAATTGATGAATATATATAGATAAACAATTAAACAAACAATAATACATAGATATGTATATATATATGTATATATGCATTTGTGTATATATGTTGTATATATATACTAATATTGTTATACAGATCTCCACCAAAAAAAAAAGATTTTATAAAATTAAAAAAAAAAAAAATTAAAAAATTAATTATAAAAAAAAAAAATATTTTAAAAAAATCCAGAGTTACTCCCCTTTATCTTATAATAAATATATCAAGTTAATAAGTTAATTCGTTAATCTAATTTGACGAAACTCACAATTAGTAATTAATAACACTTCTTTAATAGATGATAATCGAAATCGATAAGTAGATAGATCTAGAATATTTAAAATATGAGACTAATTACTTTAATTTATATTAAAATTCTTAAATTACGACAGAAAGATAAACAAATTAAAAATACGAAGATAAAACAAAGTAAATATTCAAATATAAAAAAAAAAATAAATAAATAAAATAAAAAAATGATATATATATATTATCAAAAATAACAGTTTATCGAACACCATACACCTAACCAACATTACACTAATATTCTAAACACCAATCATATATTTAACATAATATTAAAATAAAACTTAACTTAATTTATATTCCCTGTGAAACTGTTTTTTTTTTTTTTGCTGCGGTCTATATCTGGCAGCCATTTTGTTTTGTATTATTCTCTACACAGTCGGAGAAGAATAAAATATTATTCTTCTTCTGGTCTAATTATTTTTGAAAAAGGGATGTCTTTTCCCGAAATATCAAATAGTGATTTTTAATCACCCGGACAGCTATAACACTCTTGCTGTTATGTAAGAAAAAAAAAAAAGGAAAAAAAAAAGGAAAATAAATAGTAAGTCTTATATCGTATTCGATTTATTTTTATTGTTTTTGTTCCTTTCCTTTCAACTTGCATCTTACCCGGAATTGCATTGCCCACAGCCTTTCAAAAACTTTCTACTAATATATATATATATATATATATATATATATATATATATATAGTATACACATGTATCCATAGCATATCGATAAAGATTTAAATATTATTTTTGTAGTCACGACATTCTATTGATCCATTAAAAAAACATGTGTATCCAACTCACAATTAGGTATTTCTAAACATATGTTTGCTAAATAAAAGCTAACGTTGGCTATGGGTTAGGTCTAGGTTTTAAAAGCCAATGTAAACTGCACACATATTGTACAGAAGGTGATGCATTACTATCAATTCCACACAGATTTCCTCACTGTAAAAATATTTATAATGACGGATGATTAAAGCGTATATTAGAACAGAACGAACACCTTGAAGATATAGTAATTGTTTTATTTCTAATATCTGAGGAATATTAAAAAGTACATTGTGTAAACCATTACGGAATGGGAGAAATGCCACAAAAACGTAAGACGCGGATTAATTTTTTAAAACACCGACAAATATAGGAAGTGTGGTGAAGTAGTTATGTACGGCGACTGAGTGGTGAATTTTGCAGCATTATAAAAACTAATACTCAAATATTTCGATAATGGTAACTGGTATTTCTAGTCTCATAAAATATATGTGTATTGGAAAAGTATAGCCAACTGTATTGACAATCTGGTGAAACTATATAAAAGTCATGATTTTACAGCAACTACATCTATTAATTCATGACCATAGCCGCCAATTGCCTGACAGATATTACGGATCAACATCGATGTTGCTGAGCACTGGGTTATTACTTTTAACTTATAGTGCTGAACAGTTTCTAGAAATGACTGAAAATGTTGAAATGTAAAAAATATGAGCATTAATGTATTTACATGAATTGTTCGTACAGTTTCTTGCCACGTGTGTAGTGTATGTGAATACGAAACGCAATTCACGTCTACTTAATTTAAACTGCATTATGTGTATCACAATTCATTTTACCGTGTGAGAATAACAATCAGGAAGACACGCTCAAAAGATCGCTCAATAAAGCAGGTCGTACACCTTAATAAGTCATTAAACAGTGTGCGCAGTGTGCAAGATGGCACAAAAAATGTCCATCTTCTACGACACCGGCAGTTGCAATGTTTTCAAGCATTATCAAAACAGTGTTTCATAAAGTAATACACACCAACAAGATTTTGGATAAGAGAAGAAATTTCCTTCGGATGTACATAAAAATAGATTCTACTGGTAGTTAAAGATAGTTAATAATCTGATTGGAAACATAATTTACTTGTTTAAGGGGCTCGTGTTTACACACAAAATACACAGAAACAATATGTGGAAACGATATTAAGATGAATTATGATAATAGTAGAGCGGGCGACAAAATTGGTGTCGTGTTGAACACATAGAGGATACTAATAACCCAAACAAGTTCTAAACAACGAACATAAAAATCAAAGCGTACGATTACAGAACTATTTTTATAAATATAAAACCAGTCAATATACAGTACTGACTTCATATCTAGTGAGGCTAAACACTAATAAGGTTTTGTGTGATAGTGATTCATCTTATTTCGTAGTTCTATCGACTCTTTATAAATAGTATGTATAGATCGTCCTACGATGAATGGCGAGCTGTGTATGAACCATCGAAGGGGTCAGCCTGGGTAGTGCAGGGAGGTCGACCCCCTTAAGCATTGTCTTGAGGGAAGTAAGTTTAGTTTATTAAAATGTTGCCTGCGCACCATCATGTTGTAAATGTTAAGGCGGCTGTCACGGTAATTCTTGAGAATCAATTGTTCTTCTTTACTAGCAGCGGTGTAGTGTCTACAACGTCCGGTCTTGGGCTACATCTTCCCGCTGTAGTAAAGAAGTATATACCCAGCATTTTTGTAACATCAGTTCTAGACCGACACCCGACCGTTATATACCAGTCAAAAATTAGTTTTCGACAATTAGTTTGGCAGAGACTATGGAAAGGTATGTTGATTTACACTATCAGACTGAGGTACTGTCCTGCAAAGTTTTTGAATGATAACACTATTTGAAAAGAGGGTAGTTTATTTCACACGTCCTTGGGACCGCTACTGAGGCATGTCGACAGTGCTGAACATATCGTTTTTTAAGAGGTTACAGTGGAATTTTCTTTAAGGGCGCTTGATTATTCTTCTCTTGGTTTTGAAGATTTAATAGTAAATAAAGTATTTCTCTAACATCATTGTCTGCAGTTTTGTTAATACACCCTTGTAAATATACCACCGTTTTGTCCTTAAAATAATCGCCTTCTAAGGTCACAACACACACACACATATATATATATATATATATATATATGTGTGTATTTATATATATATATATATATATATATATATATATATATATATGTATATATATATATATATATATGTGTGTGTACGTATATATATATATATATATATATATATATATATATGTGTGTGTGTGTGTCTGTGTATATAAATCAAGGTGAAGGAACACATTATTTTAAACCAGTTTTTAAAAGAAAATAGAATGAAACACCAGTAGCCGAATAAAACAGCAGGAAAATAACGAAACGTGACACCTGCACCCCATGGAAACCATGGAACACGTCAGATGCCAAGCGTCCATCTTGGTAACTATGTCACGTGAATGTGTATAGAATAACCAACAAGTGCATATTTTGATGAATCAAGCACGGCAAGCGGGGGCTTCATTCATAGCATCTCCTCAGATCAAAACAACGTCTGCCTCTATCTGTGGCAGGGTCTATTACAGTATGGCAAGGTTAAGGATTCACATCCGCGTCTTTTACTAGAAACCCTTACAGTAGTATAACATCGATACACCAAAAATGTATTAGTTCATGTATATACATATCATATTGACACATAAGTACATTTTTTATACATGTTTTCATGTATATACGGAGTATGATGACAAAAAAAGCAAATTTTCAGTAGTATTTCGACATACCGTTAATACGGGAATACAGCTAAGTAGTAATAGTATTACAATAAATATAGTATCTTGATAGTTAATTGCGGGGATTAAACATGTATACCTCTTCGAAACTTACTTACCTTAGATACATTTCAACACAACTCTAAATGAATAAGAACGCGGAATTAAAACAACACAATAAAATCATCATTTGCAGCTCAAAGAAAACGAGCGCTGACCAATAATTGAATGGAACATAATACGACATGTCAGTTTAGATTATGGCTGAATGAGAAATTTTAAATCTTAAACTTAAGAAAAAACGCTATAACACTGTAGAAGTTAAATAGTAAAAAAAAACTGTCTGCACAGAAAAAATAAAAAATAAACGAAACAACACTAAAACCAACAATCTTGAAAATTACAACGTGAAATATGAATACAAGAAATCACGTGTAAACTTTAGGTCACTCATTATATTAAGAAAGCAATGAAACAGAGAAAGGTCACGCTATAACAATAGAATAGGAAATAAATAGTCAAATCAACTAAAGTATTGTGTGTTAGTCGCCTAACGATTGGCTAAGAGAAAAATTAAGAAACAGAGATGCATCATGAATGTCTGTCTGTCTGTATGTCCAGCTACTCCTCAAAAACTACTCGGCAAACTGTCAACAAGTCGACATATTTAGGACCGGACAACACCTGGGAGCATAATATCTCCAAATTACAAAAAAAAAATGTCCCCGGGGGTCAACGGGGCCAGTTTTCGGGGGCGGGTCTGGTTTTTTAAAACTTTTTCAATGTTATTTTATCAACATCTTCATTCTGCGGGGGTGCTTATACAATATAGGACCCGGAGGCTTCTGAAGTATATGGACCTTTGGGGGTTCTTCTGCAGTATAGGCACCAGGGGGGGGGCGTTCTTCTGCAGTATACGCACCAGGGGGGCGCTTCTACAGTATAGGACCCAAGGGATTCTTCAGTATAGGAACCAGGGGTGCTTCTACAATATAAGACCCGGATGCTTCTGCAGAATAGGGACCATGGGTGCTTATGCAGTATAGGGACCAGGGCTGCTTCTACAGTATAGGGACCAGGGGTGCTTCTACAGTATAGGACCCAGCACCGGGGTGGGGGCTTCGTCAATTTAGGACCCAGAGGCTTCGGCGTTGTCCGGGAGAAAAGTGCTAAATGTCCTAGATAGAGCTACTGTAGTGTTTCTCTTCGGACTATTGTGCAGATGAAAAGGAGGGGGGTCGGTAAGAGTGATTTAGTAGTGCTCTGAGGGTCATCTTGATTTTCTAAATACTCGGCGTTGTCCGGGAGATAAGTGCTCAATATCCTATTTTGCTTGCGGAGAGGAGGGGGGAGATCCCCGGGCAACGCCGGGTACCCCTGCTAGTCCTATATAAAACATAACAATAACATAGGAAATAGGTAGTACAATCAAGCGAACCTTGTCTTTCTGATAAGCCCAATTACTGGCTAACAGAATAACAAAAATATGATTGGTTGACTAGTTAGACCTGTATATAAAAACAGCCAGTAAAACTAACTCATTTGATTTTTGCCTGAATATTCCCAACGAGAATGAGACGCGGTAGGCTCAGTGTTGCTTAATTGCCATAAATATAATTTCATAACTTACTGCATAGCTCTACTCACGTATTGAGCACTGTTTAATTAATACTAAAAATCGATACATAAAAAATGTTTAAAACCTTATAACATTTTATATGGCTAAATTAAATAATAATATAAACTCAAATATATATATATATATATTAACATTTACATATATATATATATATATACACACATATATATATATATATATATATATATATATATATGTATGTGTGTGTGTGTGTAATTCGATGATTTTATATAAAATACAGCAATATTGTGCAAACATCTACTTTTCAGCATTCATATAGAATTCGACTTAGCAGATAGCTTAACCCATGTATGTATATATATATATATATATATATATATATATATATATATATATATATATATATATATATATATATATATATATATATATATATATAAAGTGAAAGAGAGAGGGGAATGAGGAACAGAGACACAGACATTATGGGTCAAGTTCTGCATCCGGATCGAAGTATATGTAGGCTAAACACAGTGAAGAGACGTGAAACCGCTAAACTATCTGTCTCTCGGTAAATAACACATGGCCATCGATGTTGGTTAGGGTCTGCTGTTTTTGATATCGGGAACCGCCATCAGCTTATAAGGCATTGACTTTTGTGTGAACCAATGAAACGCTTATACAATTGACAAGTATCACAATGAAATCATGCTTGTTCTTAAAATCTGCTCAATTGTTTTCAAGTGGTTAGACGGTTGACTTTTGATCTTGGCTGTAAGGCTGTTTTTTCACGAGACATTCTTTTCATCCATGTTACTATATATATATATATATATATATATATATATATATATATATATATATATATATGATGTAAATCTTTAAATTTTGAAAAGCTTACTTCAAGAATAAAAATGTGTTTATGAAGTACACCATGCATTAAACAATCGAAGATGAAATAGATGCGTAATACGCATATCGTTATCTCTCTTCATTCATTTACCTTTATAATTTCTCTATATTGTATATTCAGCGTAAACTAATTCACTATAGGTTCAATTATATAAAAGTATACTTTTAGCTTCATATAATATATATATATATATATATATATATATATATATATATATATATATATATAACCATGTATCAAATTATGACAGATTTCCTATCAATTCTCTTTCTAGTACTTTCTTCTTCCATGTTGTATATCGTGTATATTAAAAAGTTCCTAACTTATTGTTTCGTTAATTAGCGGAGACATGATCAAATGATTCTACATTTAGATATTATTTTTTCACACTTTTCTATGTTCATGATTATTCGAGTAACTACATTAAATAAAAGATACCCGGTATTATTATTGATGTGAGTTAGTATATTACTCAAGTTATCAATTTTGGAAACAATGTACACATTATACAGACCTACCGTATATTAAAAACAAATACCTGTTGGAAGAGAATGTCTAAAAACAGAGGTATTTTCTAAATTATATAGAGGAAACACCGTGTTATGACCAACACTCTGCAACATAAGCGTGTTTACTCATGTTTTCTGTTAATCGATATTATTATTAAATACCACTCTTGAATTCAAACCTAACTAAGTCGCATATCGATTACATAAGATGTCGGACTATAACTTATATAGTTTATACCGGATTTTAAGCTGATTTTTTGCTAAAAAAAATAATGCGGATATAGTCATTACAATTTCGATGCTACTCTATTGCAAATGTGTTAATAACATGTTTTATACAGTGGATGTTAAGAGTAACCTTCTTTTTAATGAGTAGTTGGACTATAATCGCCAAGTAGTTGTAATTCATTTCTAGCAAGATAAAATATATTACGTGAATTCATAGCAGCAACTTATTTTCTCGGACTCATTTCGAGTGTGCAGGTTTGTCAGCAAATAATCCGCCAACACAACCATTGCGCGACATATGCGCCTCGAAAGAGACGGCGAGCTATAAATAGTCTTCCACCAGCATAATTTAAACAGAAACACTGTGACAACTATTTACTCATTCTTTCAGCATGCATACTATCACGTCTAATATTTTAGAACGCAGTGTATGAGGAAAAAAACGAACAGATATTTACTTATTCTTGATTAGAAAAGTAAATGTTACTATTATTGAGAAAACTAACTTTTTTCATTCATTCTTTATCTGTTGAGGTGTGTGTTAAAGAAGATGATGGGTTGCAAACATAATATAGTTTTCAGGCAGTCGGCTCTGATGAGTTTGTTTGCAAATTCGTTACACATTTATATTAGTACGTAGTGAGCAGGGGATGTTTAAAAACAAATCAACTTTATTGTTAAACACGTATGTATGTGTTGTAATCCAAGTTCTTCAAAAGAAATGAACGTTCTTTACACGTTTCTAAAGTAGAATTGCACTCTAATTACCAGGGTAACCAACGCGACGTCTAGTCTTCTCATTCTTAAAAAGTGTTGAGGTCGCCCAAATTTAGAAGTATATTCGCCAAACACACGTTCTCTTTACTTAAACTCGTTTCACGCCGACAAACAAAGTAACAATCATAAAATATATACTGAACAAGATTTTGCGATCTAATGAATCATTTTTTGTACATTTATTTACAAATATCAGAAAAGTAACAGAAACAAAGATCTGTATAATAATATGCGTAGCTACGTATGTATATAAGTTATTATTTTCCAAACATGTTTTAATAAATAAGGTCGGCCTACCATTGAATATGAAATCTGCAAATGAATTGCTATCTCAAAGGTAAAATAATAGGAGTTCATCAATTTTTCTCCTGGTTTTTGATTTCTTGACTGTTCAAAAAATATTTCTTTTCTTTTCCTGCTAATATTGTGCTAGATGATAGAGGGGTCAATTGCGTTCGGGGTTTTAAAAGCGGGTGGGGGAGAGGGAAGCTTATCTTCAACTTTCAGTCCAATCTTTAAAATACAATGAATATATTCTATCTACATGTGTACATATACGTCGTAACGCCATCCATCTAAGAGTAAGAACATCTCTGAAAAAAACTTACTACAAGCTACTTACGCCGTGGCAGAAAACCGTTGGTAGGGAGACCTCATTAGTCCTGATCGACAACCTTCTTAGTGTTGGAACCCCGAACAAAATATCCGGTGTTCAAACCTACAATTTCTTAAGGAGTAGATAGGTTCTGCCTATCGCCGGCCCTTGCACTCCTTCTTTGTTTATTAGTCAGGCGCAGAGGTACCAGCGCTGGGACGCCTCTAACCACTCAGTGCCTAGCCTTGTTTCCTTACTAGACAATGAACGCCGTTCTCTTTGTCTTACTTTTGGCAACTTGAGGAAAGTTTTTTCGTAAATAATTCTGACATGACAAGTCTGGGTCTCTCTTGTTCCGACAGGTTGCTGGTACCTATTACACAGCTTGTCCGATTGACGGCAAGCAGCCTAAATTCTTGGGTAGCGCCAGGAACGACTGCTCCGTTATCAGTTGCATAATACCGTGGGTAGTTGTATGTGCCCTGTCGCGCATAGAAAGGGACCCTGCAATTATCTCTGGTTGGCTTTCCCGAGGCCACCACTGTGTGCGCTTATTGGCACCAACCATGTACCCACACTGACCAACCCACTCTATAATCAAAACAAACATGGCATTACAAAAAAATAAAAGCAAACCTAGACCAGACACCCAACAAAAAATACTTTCGCCTCCGCATTTGAGGCTCGCATTACCAAATATCCAGGGAATTAGAACCAACATCAACAACGTAGAAACCTTTCTCTTGACAAACTCCCCGGATATCTAAGCTCTTAGTGAAACTAACCTTCAATCCTCAATCTCCTCTCACCACTTGGACATGACTTACTACCTCCCACTTTCCCGTAAATACTCTGACAAACATAGGCACTGGCTAGAAGTTTATGTTCGGAACACCTTCCCCCTGACTAGAGAACATATGGTTAAAATCAGATGACCACGACTACAGGTGATTTAGATCAACTTAACATGACAACGTCAGTTACTTATATTTCTTATACCGCTCCCCATCGACCCAGGACTGTACTCTGCAAAACTATGTATCTTAAAGCATAGATAGAGCATTCCCAATTGACTCGAATGCACATATACATGTATTTGGGGATGTTAATGCCCACCACCGCGACTGGTTGGGATTCTCCAGCTTTACTGACAAGCCGGCATCTCTACGTATAATTTCTCTTTAGCTCACTCTTTCTCTCAAACTGTAAATCGATTAGACACACAAGCATCACTACTAGACCTTTTCTTGATTTCAATTCCGGAGGCGTGTGTGGCAAAAGCCCATTTGAGAATGCTGATCACATTGTGCGAATAATACATATCACCCCAAAGCGTCGTCCAAAAGCTGATGAACTGTTGCTCAAAACAACATGGAAACTACGAGCAGGCTGAATTATAGTCAATCAGAGATCACATCAGTGACGCCCCATAGAGGGACACTTTCTCACTCTTTACTGACCAGTGTGCAAACGAATTAACTTATTGGGTCAAAGCAGACATTGAAGACTATGCCCCCATGCTAAAATTCGTTAGCAAGCCACACTCTTCTCAATGGTTCACCTCGGAATGTGCAGCTGCCATTATTGAGAGGCAACACACATTCCGTAAATTCGGCCAGCTACTAATAGAAATACATTCATAGAGTCAAGTAATAATTGCACGGTCGTTATAGACGAAGCGAAGAGGACGTATATGGAGTTAACAAAAAAAAGCATTCAGTCACAGAAACTAGGTACTTCTGGAAAATCTACAATAGGGTAATAAATAATGGTCAATCAACGATTCCCGCACTATCACACCACAATGCGATCTTTTTCTACGGCCACTGACAAGGCTAAACTACTTGCCTAGTGTTTCGCTTCTAACTCTACTTTAGACTCAGATAACAACAACGTCCCAATACTCCCTTGGCGGACCGAAGCCACACTTGATAACCTGGTCATCACCCCATCCCAGGAAAAAGACATCATAAAACACCTTGACACCTCCAAAGCTTCTGGCGCTGATCCTATACATGTAATAGGAATAAAGAAATGCTCTGCTGAACTTTCTCCTGCCTTCTCCAAACTCTACAATAAATGCCTAGCGGAATCTGGCTTCCCCGATAGCTGGAAAATTGTCGATGTTGTACCAGTCTACAAAGGTTATGGGAACAACCGATCCTCAGAACGACCGCCCAATCATTCTACTGCCGATCTTTTCCAAAATCTTTGGATCCTTAATCAATCTAGCGATAGTACGGCACATAGTCAATGCTTGACTTCTTTCTGACCGCCAGTATGGATTTAGACAAGCACGCCCTACTGCAGACATGCTAACGTCATCTCTGAACGCATGTATCCTACACTCGACAAGGAAAGAGAGACTAGGGCATTAGCGCTTCATATACCCAAGGCCTTCGACAACGTATGGCACAAAGGGCTTCTCCTGAAAATACACTCATACAGTATTAATGGGCAACTACTTAATATATTCAGATCCTTCCTAATTAAAAGAAAAATCCAGGTTGTCCTCGATGGCCATTCATCTCAGCAACATGACATAAATGCTGGTGTACCCCAGTAATGTGGCCTCGAATCTTTGTTGTTCCTGATCAATATACACGATCTCCCTGATTACATAGAGTCTGAGATTGCTTTATTTTTCGTGACTACACCATGCTTTACTCTCGCCATGTTGGCAAAACCGACGCGATCATATCCGAGCCAATGGGTGAATCTTTAGAAAATTACCCCCAGGCTGTAGTGGATTGGGGTCATAAATGGTTTGTAACATTTAATGCCGCAAGGACAAAGCCTTTCTCTTTCAATAACAACAAGAAACCGGTCCAACCACCTATTGCCATTGAGAGTTCAACATTGAAACTCCTCGGCCTAACCTTCACAACAAACATGAATTGAACAAATACCTTGAAGACATTGCCAAGGCTTCCGCAAAGAAGGTTGGCTTCCTCTACCGTGCTAGTAAACACTTCAAACCTGATATCATCGCCTATCTCTACAAAGCCACCATCCGCTAATGCATGGAGTATTATTGACACATCTGGGCCGGTGCATCATCTACTAGTCCCCCTTCCTTGACGAGGTCCAAAAAAGAATCGCCAACCTTATAGGTCCCTCACTGTAAACTAATCCCCAGTCCCTGTCCCATCGCCGCAATGTAGCATCCTTGTGCTTGTTTTACAAATACTTCAATGGATTATGCTCCGAGGAAATCTGCTACTCTGGTGCCCCCTCGACGTAAATTCACTAGAATAACTCGACAATCAGTTAAATTTCATTCTTTCATTGTGCTGATCCCCAGATGCTGGAGGGCCTTCTACTAAAATAATTTATTTCCACATGCTGCTGGCCTCTGGAACTCCCTTCCTGGTCCGTGTGTCCCCGACAGTACTGACATGCATACATTTAAAACTAATGTAAACAGATATCTCGCTGCGCAGATCCCAATTTAGGTTGACCCCCCACGCTTTCTCCCCTTATCTTGTTTCTCAGTAGCCCATTACGTCTACAGTGGCGGCCTTCCTTGTTTGGGATGAACTATGTTAAAACAAAATTAATTTAATTGTTCAAAATTCGAGTTATGTATGGTTGTCGATTATATTATACTAAACAACTACTTTTTGCATTCTATTTATAATGATGCAAATATTATACTTGTGAGTCTTACAATTTCAAATACATGTATTTCAAATAAATGTATTTATATTTTTAAGAATTGAAATCAAAGTTATTTTTAAGAATACATAGGCTATTGATTTTTAAATATTTTACTATATTTACTGAATAATATCCGTTTTATTTGTTAAACCATTTTATAGGACACTTGTCTTCATGTTACTAAGAGGGACTGGTGTTTTCAAAACGTTTAAGTTGTAACAAAATTCACTAAATAAATATAACAGCGGTAATACAGTATTGAAACTTTTTGTTGCCAGTCGCACTCCTTCTTTTTAGAAGAAAGGAATATACACTTATCTTATTTTAACTTCATATACATTTATTATTTGAAAATAATGATTATCAGTATCGAGACAGATAATAACAAATACAGATAATTATAACTACAGGTACTATTCAATACATAAAATAGCAATTAATACAGATGAAAATAAATACATATAACAATAAATAGAGAAAGCATCCGTTAAAGATAACAATCAATATAGATAATAATCAATATAGATACTACTTAATACATATAATATTATATGAAGATAGTAATCCATATAGACAATAAACAATACACATTACATTCAATACATATAAGAATCAACACATATAATTACCACTACATATGATACTCAATACACACAACATTAAATACATACGATAATCAATACATATGATAACCAGTACATATAATGATCGATACATATAATAATCGATACATATAATAATCAATACATATAATATGATATAAAGATTATAACGAACACAGATGATATGTGTTGTCTACTGGTAAAGTGTTATTAAATAATAGTATTAATATGTTCGCCTTTTATATACGTCAATGTATCCAGATAAACGATCCTACTGCAGTGAATGAAGACCAAGCTGAGAAAGTTATCACTTAAAAACATTTAAAGATAAGACGTGCCCAATGATATTGCACCGGTTCAGTTGCGTTGTTTAATATGATGAAGTATAATTCATTATTAAAAGATCTATCAGTCAACTATTTTCTTTTAGCAATAACACCGATATGAACAACTTAAGTGCGATATATTGATGAACTGATATTTTAACTTGAGACATGCGTTACTGAACGTAATAACCTTTAAAAATTATTATACACAAAATACAATTTTATATCTAATCATTATTAATCTTATCATTTCCCGCAAAAGAACAATACATGTTGTATATATTAGTACATGATATTTAATTTTGAATTTTCTGACAAAATCGTCTACACGGAACACCCATGAACAGAATAGCGTCTAAAAAAACTATATAAGCATAAGCATAAATGTCACTACATAAAATAAATGGTGATTGGCGAAATTTGTCAATTTACTGACATATCTTTCAAAGAATATGTGGTATTTCAGCGGAGCATAGTGAGAGAACCTTTGTCAAAAACAGATTTATTAGTAAACATTATATCGGGCGATCTTGATAACATTAAGACAAAAATTATTATGTTTCTTTCATATGATTTCCTTTTAAATGGTGGATAATTAAATTAATCCAATTACAGTTTTATAAGACTCAATTAAAAAGTGTAACGATAACGCAATGTTGTCCTTTATAATAATGACAGCTAATCTGTAATAAAATGAGTAAAGAAAACAGTCGACGTGTAATTTATCTCATTCGTTATGTTTAAATAACTTATATGTCAGAAAATGATATGTGTGAAACGTTTGGATCATTAATTTGTACGTGCATTCTCACACAACAATAAAAGAAAACTGATCGCCGTACATGTGTATCCAGTAGAGTCGTTGACAAAAGTCGCATACATATATACTTCATAATAATAATAATAATAATAATAATAATAGCAATAATAATAATACTAATAATAATACTAATAATGGTTACAATAATAATCTTAATAATTATCATGATAATAATGATGATGATAATAATAACGTAATGAAGATAGTAATAATAATAATAATGAAAATAATAACGATAACAATAATAATTAGTGTTATTATTATTATAATTTATAAAACTAATAATAATAGTATAGGGGGCTATAGTAATAATAGATGCTAGCGGGACCCGTGTAAATTACACGAAATGATGTTTTTAATACTAATTATCTTGTTCTCAACTTATACATGTTTGAATAAAATATGATAAGATTTGGACTTGTATATTTATTTAAAAAAATTAACAATACATGAAAGGCTTTACAAAACTTCTTTATATACAATAATTCTAGTGAAGGTACTATTTCGACCACTAAACCTTACTTTGTAAATGTTTTCGATTAAATTAAATGTGGGTCCAATTCAGGAGTTAGGCACAAGGCCAGTGTTATCTTACCTCAACAAGTAAGGTGTTACCGTAGGTTGGTCGGAACATTTGGATT
Organism: Sepiola atlantica; assembly: GCA_963556195.1. Lineage (NCBI taxonomy): Eukaryota > Metazoa > Mollusca > Cephalopoda > Sepiida > Sepiolidae > Sepiola > Sepiola atlantica. The sequence goes on along the minus strand of OY744526.1, from coordinate 129,966,542 downwards.
TGAAAAGCCAGCGCTCGAGAAGGTGAGCACTATGGCCATTAAAAATTGCCTGGGTAGCCCCGTTGGCTAAAGAGAGGAGGCGAAGCATGAAAGGATGGACCTCTTAGAACTGCACAGAACAGACCCATAGACCGGCGTAAATCCAGCCTCGAAGGACAAGCCAATACAAGTCTATGGAGTGCAGTATACATCGGAACAGATACTACATTTTGTTCTTAGCCAAAAGGCCAAGCCAATTTACGAGTAGCCTGCACAGATTCGAAAGTTCGTTACATTTGATATTAGCATGAAACACAAAATCACTCACGCTATTGTATTATTATGTGTCATCCCGGTCGTTCCCTCCCTACGTCTCTTCCCATTCCCCACGAAATGTAAAAAAAAAATCTTAGGGCTTGGTTGGGATCGAACTATAAACCAGAAGGGCCGAAGTCAAAAATAGTACGTCGCTAACCGTTGCGCCAAAGGGAAATACTTGAGAATGTTTCGAACATTAGGCGACTTGAATGTTTTAAAAAATCTAGGTGTGGCACGCATACGCAGAAGTTTTGCCGGAAGCGTGACACACGACCACACACGCTATCGTATTAATATACATATATGTTTTCATACGAGAGTGGAAAAAAACAAAAAAAAAACAAACGACATCTCACTCGCCGGCTCACACGAAGTGAAGCTGGTTTCCCAATTACATCGGAATTTCAAACACACTGATGAGGCTAATAGTATTAGCGAAATATATGTATAACTATAAACTATATAAAAAAATGACAGTTTATAGAAACAACAAGAAAAAAATCGGTTTCGATTTTGCCTTTTCCTTTAAATAAAATAAATATTTAATCTATTACACGCTTTGATGGTAGTTTATTTACCACACTTCTTTTGTACTATATATGTATATATATATATATATATATATATATATATATATATATATATATATATATATATATATATGTGTATATGTATATATATATATATATATATATATATATATATATATATATATATAGAGAGAGAGAGAGAGAGAGAGAGTGTGATAGAGAGAGGGAGGGAGGGAGAGAGTATTAAGAGGCGTATTAAAACAAGCATTGCCTATATGTGTAGTCTATGTTTCGAGTGATAATTTTAAAATTGTGACTATGTTCATAGTTTCTTTGGTAATCATTCAAGCGATACAACTATTTAAGTGCTTTTCAACAACATACTATTTCGCACATGAGTACATTTCCTACATTCAGATTTCAAAAGTAAACACTTATAATTAAATTACAAAGTTTACTCTGGGAAATCAGCTGTTTTCTCTTTCACTTTTAGAGTTTAATATGTGTAAGTTGTATTTACATTTTAGAATTTCAAATTTCTTATTGAGACATAATTCACACAAGTCCCGTAAATTTCTACATGTGTTGGGCTGTCCTAATATTTGCTTTCCAATTATTCGTAAGCGTCCGCGTTCTTTCACCTCTCGGTAAGGTTCGCTTATGCATTTTGATTCAACGTGTGTTACTTATTAAATATGCTTCTGTGATCGTCATATTTGGTTTTAAAATCTAAGGAAGTTCTACTTACGTATTTCTGTTGTTATTCGCAGTTTATTTATCGCTTTGGAGAGTATCTTCGACGCTTTGGTTTAGCATTTATTTTGTTTTAGATAAAGTGCACAGTTGTACAGTTACATTTTTACTCCCTTATAACATTTTCCATCTCTATTTAGGTGATGTCTATAAAGTTGTTGGTATTATTATGTGAAGTGGTCATATTTTTGTTTTTCTTACTGTTTGTATTGGTAACCTTTATACACACATCGCAATTTGTTTCTATACTACTTACACCTTTTATTGCGGGTGTATGTGCTGTAATAATCATTTACAGTTTTAGCAGCTATTTTAGGTCAGTTTTAGGTATTATTTTAAATATTTCATGCAAAAATCTTGTTTTCCAGTACGATTTAGGAAGTTATTGTCAAGTTAATAGGGGGGTATATAACATATTATTTTGCTTCTTCTTTAGTGTTTGTATTTATAATTTGTGTACTGCTGCTTGTATTTGATTTCGATTCAATGGTACTCATATATATGTAGAGCTGTATTGTAAACAATTTCGTAGCGACAGTTATTGATAAGCTTACGTTCAATAGGATTCGGTATATGTTTTATAAGTGATGCAGGCCTGATTGGAATATGGGTTTTCATTTATAAGATTAGCGTTATATTTTGAATATGGCTAATAAGAATTTTCAGTTAATTTTGGTGGCATTAAAAAGAAAGTTATTTAAATGTTTGCCATCACATAATCTTTTTCTTGAAGTGTACTCCCTTGCCCTTGTTGGTCTCCTTTATCATAGCCTATATATCATACCGATAAAACTCACTATCTGTATTATCAAATATATTATTTTGGGTATCCAAAAAATAACCCCACATTATCTGATGCCACCGCATCCATAGAACAATCAAAGAAGTGTTTACTTTTGGTTTTCATCGATTTCCCATTTTATCTATTACACGTGATCTACTATATTTTAAATGACGTACATAAAATCCTTAGATATATCAGAATATACATAAAACAACTCTATGCAGATGTTGAACAGCTTTTATGATATGAATGTATACAATTCAACGATGTACAATTGTAGAATGCCACATTTAGGTTGACTCCATATTATTATGTGATTTATTCGGTATTATTGAGCCACTGGTTTACTTTATATACATATATATACATATATATATATATATATATATATATATATATATAGATTAAGGTAAGTACTTGATATCGTATCACTTGCCCAACATATATAGTGGTTATTGCTTCGATGTCAATCACAGTGTAACTGGGTTTCGGAATGTTCTCACCGTATTATTAAATGGTATGGCGTGTACGCTGATGAAAGAGGCACCCCCGTACAATTTAAATATGTGTATACAAACTAATCGAATGTTTAGTTAAATGTTAATTAATTATTATCCAATTTTATATTTTTCCACCCACATATCTACCGCCATCCATCTGTCAGCATTTTCGATTTCACGTTGCATTTGGCGCGTTATTTTTAAAACAAGTAGCAACTAAACATGTATGCACCTATGAACTTAATACACATCGCATATATAAGTGAAAAAAGAGGTATGCTTGATATTGAGAATCATAGTATACCAACAGAAGAACACTTGGATAAATATGAACACAAACACTGTAAATGCTTATATATATATATATATATATATATATATATATATATATATATATATATATATATGTGTGTATGTATATATATATATATAAGGTTTATGTGCTCTTATTTCTATATATAATGGGTTTCGTTATTACAGTTGTATATTAAATCTTCAAATGGTAAACGAGATATACTCCGTTGCTACAGGCTAACTTCCAATATTATTTTGTGTAATAATGTATACGGAAATAACATAAAAGAAAGTAAATAAATAAACCATTGAAACAATGAATCTATTAATATTTTCAAAAGATAAATCTATTTTTCTGGAGTAGAACATTAACGATATTCGGCCATTTAGAATATTTCTAATAGTTGTTCATACCTAATGGTTGCTGCGGGAGAATTCACATACACGATTAATATAAATGTACGAGTGCTTAAGCAGTTTAGTAAAACACATACTTCAAGGCATATCAGATTGAGTTTACTGCATTCCATTATAAGAGGAGCGTGTATATGTATAAGAAATAAGCTTGAAGAATCTATAATTATAATCGACATAAAGAGAACATAAGGGAACTTCAATGAATATTATACGTTGTGCTCACTTGGAACCAGATAAATACAAAACTGTTAAATACTATCAAGCCCGTATAAATCTGACGATGTTTGTCGCCCAGTTTATTTTTAAAAAGGTAGCACTTCTAACGATGAATGATTGTTCTATACAGATATATTTAGAAACGTGTCATACATAGAAATTGTGCATGTAAACAAAAGAAAACACATGAGCGTGCTTAAATATATAATTATAATGATATTATTTGCTACATGCCAAGCTATATCTCCGAACATGGAATGTAGATCAACTCCATGAAAATATTCGCTAGAAAGTAAAACAAAATTCGACACATCACTTCGTCTATATTGAAGTGAACAATACGGCGTATTCACTTTTGTCCGTAAAAAATACTATTATACAACTGTTTACCTTAATTATTATTAATAACATGGCTGAATCATGTGAATGGTTTAATTAATTAATGCAGGATACGTTATAAAATAACTCACCGACTCTTCAGAAAAATACATTCAAAACCAATTACCTCTAAAAAAACATGGCAAGTGGCACGGTGTATTCCACAACTATTATTCTTTTAACACATTGAACCCAGTTTTACGTTTAGGAATTGGAATTGAGTGCTATGATGATATTGGAAAGTGAGTGCACGTATTCGTACTTAATCTTCTCAGTCTTATTTTAAATTATTTTCATTTATTTCATTTAAATATGTTTATTATTTTTATTATAATTATTATTATTATTATTATTATTATTATTATTATTATTATTATTATTGTTATTATTATTATTATTATTATTATTATTGGTTTTGTTATTATTATTATTATTATTATAATTATTATTATTATTTTCATTATTAGTATTAGTATTGTTACTATTATTATTATCATTATTATTATTATCGTTAGTATTATTATTATTATTGTTAGTATTATTATTATTATTATTATTATTATAATTATTGGTATTGTTATTATTATTATTATAAGTAGTAGTAGTAGTAGTATTGTTATTATACTCATTATGGTTATTATTATTAGTATCCTCATTATTATTATTTACTCACTAAGAGTTATCACACTGGTCATCGTCAGTGGTCGCCCACTGCCGACAACCTGTGGTATTCCCTGGAGTCCGAGTCACAACAAGTCTCCTCAGGCCTCCAGTATGCTTCACCTCTTTTCGTTCATCACCGCTGATGACCTTGCGGTAATCGCAACAGCACCTACCAACGATTTCCCGCTGATAAAGGCCATCAATCCCCTCTGGGACCCGAGTGGCAACAAGCCTTCCCAAGGTCCCAGAGCTGTCCGCGCTGTTCCAGTGTAGGTCTGGTTTGCGCTTTCCCTCCTCGTCCCTCTGTCCATAATTTTGGTGGCGTCAGCCTATGCTTGCGCCTCTCTCGTGCGGTTGTATTTTCCCCGGTTCTGTTTTGTGCTTCCATGTGTTTGTTCTCCATTGGGTGCTTATGTGGGTTGGTTTCCGCCTTCGAGGACATTTCTCAGGATTGTAGCTGTTTTGATCATTACTGTCCTTTGTATGGTCTCAGTTATCCCTTTGATTCCTATTTCTCCTAGTCTTTTCTCCATGTTTTTGGGGACTGTACCTACTGTACCTATGATTATTGGTGTTATACTGACTTTCTTCATGTTCCATATTCCTTTTAATTCTCTGGAAAGTTCAGTATATTTGCTTCTTTTTTCCGTCTCTTTGATCTTCACTCTGTGTCTGCTGGAACGGCAAAGTCCACGATTTTGCAGGATTTTTCTTTCTTGTTGATTATTATCATATCCGGTCTCCTTGCTGTTATGGGTTTGTCTGTTTGTACATTCATATCCCATATGATTTTGTGTTTTTCGTTTCCTAGTACAGTTTCTGGTTTGTGTTTGTACAGTTTTTTTGCATATTCGAAATTCAGTTGTTTGCACATTTCCCGGTGTACTTCTTTCCCCATGATGTCATGTCTGTTCTTGTATTCCCTTTGTGCTTGCTTGCTGCATTCACTTATTATACGATTTATCGTTTCGTCTCTTTGTCCACACAGTCGGCATTTGCTGTTTTCCTGGTTGTTATCTATCTTTGCTTTAATAAAGTTTGTCCTAATCGCATTGTTCTGTTCGGCCGTCAGCAGAGATTCTGTTTCTCTGTTCAGGTGTCCTTTTCTTAGCCATGCCCAGCTGTTTTCATTGGCTTCATCGCTTGTGAGTCTTATAAAGCGTCTATGTAGTTGTTTTTCTTTCCACTTTTCCTTTCTTGTATTTTTGTTTCTGGGTTCAGTACTTCCGGGGTTGTTTGTTGGGCTGGTGTCTCTTGCTGCGGTGATCAGTCTTTCCGTGTTCTGGGTTACATATTTCTCAAGCTCTTTTTCGGTGTTTTCCACACAGTCTTCTATACTTACCAGTCCTCTAGCTCCTACATTTCTTTTCACGTAGAGTATGTCCGTGTCGTCTTTTGGGTGCAATGCATTGTGCATAGTCATTAGTTTTCTAGTTCTTTGGTCAAGGTGCCTGAGTTCTTCTTTTGTCCAGCCTATGAATGGTCCAGAGAATCTTATTAGTGATACAGCCCATGTGTTTATCCATTTTACTAGGTTTCTGCTATATAGTTTAATTTCTAAGAGTTTCCTTGTTCTTCGAAGATATTCTTTTCCAATCTTCTCTTTCATTTCTGTATATTTGATTGTGTCTGCTTCCAGAACTCCCAGGTATGTGTAACTACTTGTTCTCCTAGCGCCCTCATCTTCTCTTGGTTGGGGAGTTCTATACCTTCTGTGGTCTCCAGTTTTTCTCTTTTGATCTCTAGCAGTGCACATTTCTCTATTCTAAACTCCATTTGCATATCCCGGCTGAATATCCTGGTTGTGTTTATCAGCTTTTCCAGTTCTTTTTTTTGTTTTTTGCAAACAGTTTAAGGTCATCCATGTACATCAGGTGGTTTATTCTTTGTTCTGTATTCGTAAACCTGTATCACTTTCTGAGTATGTAGTTGAGTGGCATCATGGCTATTATAAACAGTAGTGGTGATAGAGAGTCTCCTTGAAAAATGCCTCTCTGTATTTTTATCTCAGACAGGTATTGTCCTCCGGCTGTCAGTTTTAGTCTCCATGTGTCCATTGCTTTCTGGATGAAATGAATAATCCTGTCTGGTATCTTGTATATTTTTAAGCATTCAATTATCCATGTTTAGTAGATTCTGTCGTAGGCTTTCTTGTAGTCAATTCATGCCATGGTTATGTTCTTTTGTCTGCTCTTCACCTCCTTCAGGGTCTTTTGATCAATGTATAGTAGATCATGTGCCCCTCTTTGTCCTTTCCGGCACCTTTTTTGTTCCTCGGGGAGCAGTCCACGTTTGTCCAGGGATTGGTAGATTTGTTCTCTCAGTTGTGCTGTGAGAATTTTCCACATTATTGGTAGACATGTTATCGGTCTGTAGTTGCTGGGGGTCGTTCCCTTTTAGGGGTCTGTTTGTATTAGTGTTGTTCTTCCTTCCGTCATCCATTCTGGTACGTCTGTTTTACGGATACATCCGCTCAGTTTCTGCGCTATTCTTTCATGCAGGGTTGTGAATTTTTTAAACCAGTATGAATGTATTCCATCGTGGCCTGGTGCACGCCAGTTTGCCATTTTTTTTAGGGTTTTCTTGATCGTTTCTTTGTTGAGTTCTGTTTCGGTTCCTTCTTCGATTTCCTGCAGTTCATCTCTCATGTTTTTCAACCATTGGGCGTTCTTGTTGTGCTTTTTTGGTACTTCCCATATCTTGCTCCAGAATTATTTTGTTTCTGTTGGGTTCGGTTGCTCTGTTGTTGTTTTTTCTCCATTTACGTTTTTGTAGAACTGGCTTTCATTGTTTTCAAAGGTCCTGTTCTGTTTGCTCTGTTCTGATGTGTACCTGTATCGTCTCAGTCTTCCTTCTATTGCTGCTATCCTTTGTTTTATTTCTTCATGTTTCTCATTTAGTTTTTCCTCGCGTTTCTGATTTTTGCTTCTTAATCGTTTCATGCCCTCCTTTCTTCTGTTCACTGTTTTAGCTTCTTTCCGAAGTTTGGTGATCTGGGTTTCCACTCTGATTTCCCATCCAGGTTTTGTCGGTCCTCTCTTTTGTCCATTCTCTTCGTTTCTTAGTTTCATACTTACCGATTTTGCCCCTGCATATATCAGGTTGTTTAGGTATGTAATAGTTTCTGTTTGGATGTGTGTGAGGAGTCTGTTTACTTTTTCTGTTTCTGCTTGTACCTTCTTCGCTACTTCATTCCTGAGAGATGGGAGTTTTGTTTTGTTTTCTAACATGTATCGTCTAATGTTCTCCACTTCACTTGCTTCTTTTTCGTTGAGTTCTATCTCAGCAGGTTCTGTAGTTCCGCAGTCTTCTATCTCCCCTGGTTCTGTGATTCCGTAGTCTTCAATCTCTTCAGTTTCAGTGTGTATGTTTTGCCCGTCCTCTTCCTGTGGTCTCTTCTTTTGGTGGTGTTTCTTGCTCCGTTTCGCCATTAGCCTTCTGTCTGATGTCCGTCAGTTCCATCTCCGAGAACCATCCTCGCTTGAGGATCTGTCTTGCTTGATCTGCTACCCTTTGTTCCGTCGTACGGTAGTCACTAGCCATGTCCCAGAGATGTTTCATTCGTTTTCGGTAGCCTCTTTCTGTAGGGTAGCGGCTTTTATAATAGCACTCCATCACCAGTCTGTTCTCTTTCGTGGTCCATTTCTTTCTATATCCTTTCAGTTTGTTGTGTTCGCTCTGGTTTTCCTATCTTTAGTCTGTGTCCTTTTCGTACCTGGAATCAGAGAGGTTACTTACCTGGTTCTTGCCCGTTGTCTTGTTTCTGAAATGATAAGGGCCAACATTCGCAGGATGCGGACCGGGTTATTATTATTATTATTATTATTATTATTATTATTATTATTATTATTATTATTATTATTATTATTATTATTATTGTTATTATTATTATTATTGTTATTATTATTAGTAGTATTATTATTATTGTTGTTATTATTATCATTATTATTGTTATCATTATTATTATTATTATTATTAGTAGTAGTAGTAGTATTATTAGTATTATTATTATTGTTTAACTCGAAAAGTTACATACCATTACAAAACTATTAGCCGTTAAGCAATACTAATTTTGAATTCCGCACACGTTTTGAACGTAATCCAGTTCGCATAAAAAAATCTTGAATTTTTAATATATTTTGAAAGAACTACTTAGGAAATAACAATAAATGATACAATTAAAGAACAGCCAATACGTTTGTACTATGCCCCTATTATAAGAAACATTAAAAACGCACGTCATAAGTAACGTTATATATTACCTAAATACATATTATTTAGGATCAAATGCATTCAGAATAGTCCATTATAATAGTGTGATTTCACTAAAAAAATCTGATTTAATAAAATTCGATTGTTGGCATTATAATGTTATGGAATCAACTGCTGATGTCTCGATGTGGGTTAAGCTAAGCAACACCAATTTGCAATTTATGATGTCAGCTACGGTGACCATTTTTACGTGGATATCTTTTATATTGCCATTAACCAAATACGTCGAAATAAATTATTTGCGGTGAAAAATCCGGCTTAAAATACAGTGTAGGCGTTTAATTTTATTAACAGGTTTGCAATTTCCAATGTCAGATAAGACGGTTATGACGAACGGCGTAACTTCTATTCTATTATCAAACAAATGCCAATTATGTCCTCAAATAGCGTACGCATATCGAATATATTGTTATTCGACTTAACGAGTTTCAAATAAAAATGCAGACTCATTTCCGGTCTTGTTATGTGTTAATTTATGTAGCACTCCTGTTATTTAAAATAACTCATGTTATGCTTAGTTCGTGCTCTTAACACAACAAAAACATAGTATTGACTAATGCGCCCCGTTTAGTAACAAGGAAGTCATATAGTTCATGTGTGCTTCTTTGATATAAAATAACTGTTATATAAAATAACTCATACAATATTGTCCGTGTCGTATGAATACTTCATACTGTGCCCCTTGACCAAAATCATGTTCATCTTTGCAGCTCTCCTGTCATATGAACTCACTTATAAAGCATCCTTATTCATGTAGCGCCCTTACTATATAAATGCACTTATATTAACTCGCCCCTGCCATAGCAAATGAGTCATCAGGGGCATGTGTACACTAGGAAGAAAATAAGGTTCATTTCTGTAGCACCCTGAAATGAGAAAGAACCCATTAAACATGTTCATTTATGTAGCGTCCTTATTAAATAAATACACGTATATTTATGCGTCCCTATTGTATTACCTAACCCATTAAGTTCATTTTTGTCCCTTTAAACAAAATCATGTTATTTTGTGTAGCCACTATTTTATATAAAAAATAACTCATAAAGAAATCAATTTACGCTGCGCCTATATTATATGAAAAACAACTGATATTGAAGCGTCCTAGTCGTATAAAATAACTATGTGGTTCATTTGGGCCCATGGGTAAAAATTATGCTCATTTATAGAGATACCCTGTACTATAAAAGAACTCATGAAGCATCTGCAATTATGTAGCACCCCTACTATATACAATTACTCATACAAAATTAAGTATATGCGGAAGTTAAAGTGGGGTACACAGTAAACGGAGAAACCCACATAAAAGAGAGGATTGGAAAGGGTAAAATGGAGCGACGCTTACAGTCTGGCATTAAAAGTGGTGTAACAAATAGTAGAAACTGCTGAAGATGCTTCCTGACTACGAAAGAAGAATGATAGAGCCAACATCGATGGTGTGGAAGAACACGACACAATGAACGTCATCGAATTCGCTTTTAAATCGTCGCTAAAGGTTGTGGGCATCAGAACAAACTCGGCACCAGTGTCATCGTTGATTAAGCCAGTAATTTCGGGTAATAGACAGGTCATGACGCAACGCGTCAGCGAGATGATTATTTAGCGTCCACTATTACATTTTGAGACTTTATTAGAGTTTTAGGACGGAAAATAACCGTCACATCAGTTTAATCCCAGAAAAAAAAACACACGTGCTGACAAGAGTGACTCATGCCTGGCTACGGGAGGAGAAAGCTGTGTCTCCGCTGTTATGTGTACTACTAGATATCTAAGGTTTTCATAACATGCACCATTTTGGTGAGGTTATGAGATTGTATTTGTCGCAGAAATGTGAATCGAAACATCAACATGAAAAATGTTCTGGAAGTAGTGGGGCACTGTGGGGGGGGTAATAAATTGAGGATGTGCAGTCGAGACACACAAAAGGAGAGCTAAAGAAAATTAGAGGCGACTGTCTATTAATATCACGCATTACAGTAATGACTCGTATTAAAGTATAATTGACTGTAGGCTTGAGAGAGTAATGAAATGGCGCAACGTTAGAACAAAAACGACAAAAAATCTAAAGAGGGTTATTAAGTAAGTGTTTCTAGAGAGGGTGCCGGTAGAGTAGGTCTTAATAGATAACAGTATTTCCTTTCGTAGGTAAGTCTTCATAGAGCTGTGAGGGAAGTTGGGTTTTGAAAATGTTTTTAGTCTGCGTACCGCAACAGCAACAATGCGATCATAGAATGGCCGCCATAAACTATGTAAGCTGTTCCAGAAAGGAGCATAAGGGTTTTTCGGTATCACATGGGACCGAATGTTTGCCAAAACGAGGCATCTGTTGCACATCGATATTTTTTCAGTCACTAATGGCGTCATCTACCTGCCATTACGAAGAGATTCAGACAATGTTTTACGAAAGACAGTGAGGTAATAAGGAATTGTCGGTAAAATTCTACAAAGTTTAATGTAGCGACCGCTTGGTGTGGAGCATTTAGCGAGGTATTATCTAAAAAATATAAGTGCCAGTTAATGAAGTGGCACGCCACGTACAAGATATACATAGTGTGTCCTGACTACCAGATGAAAAGGGTTTTCTCCCCATTAGTTGGAGAAGTTGTTGACTACCTTGGAGAAGTTCTCGTACACATGTCGCAACGCGAACCAATACACCAGGCTTGGATCGTATGAAACGAGTTATTAATTTTGAAGATCAAGGTAGTGTGTGATGTAATGCTTTGTCGCTGCTCGTAGTTCGCCAGGACACATGAATGATTGTCAGTGTAACCCCTTCTATATTTTAAATTCTTCTTTAATATTTCAGTATTTCATTCTGCGTACAATGCGTTTGTTTTACGTGCACTATGTCATTTACGATTTTGGAATGTATATTTTTAATAATAAATACTTACTAAGGGTATTCTCTTAAATTATATATTTTAAAATCTTCTGTAATATTTCAGTATCTTATTCGGCGTACAATGAGTTTGTTTTACGTACACATACGATGATGTAATTGTAACTGGGTCCGAAATGTGAATCAAAACATCAACATTAAAGATGTTCGGGAAGTAGTTGGGCATTGTGAGGAGTGGTAATAAGTTGAGTCCCTGCTGTTAAGGCATACAAAAGGACAATTAGAGGTGACTGTTGACCTAAGAGAGAAATGAAATGGCGCAAAGTTAGGACAGAAACGTCAGAAGAGCTAAAGAGAGTTATTGAGTAGGTGTTAATAGAGAGGGTGCCTCTAGAGTAGCTCTTAATTGATCACGAGTTTTCTTTACGCAGGAAAGTCTTCATAGAGCTGTCTGGAAAGTTACGTGTTAAACAAGAGATTATGTTTGCGTACCGCACTAGCTGCAATGGGATTATAAAATGGGCGCCATAAACTATGCAAGCTGAAAGCATTACAATGTCTTTTCAAATAGCGGGTTTTTCGGTATAACATGAGGCCGAAGGCTGGCCAATACGACACATCTGGACTACATCGATCTGTTTTCAGTCATTAATGGTGTCATCCACTTGCCATCACAAAAAGATTAAGACAATGACAAACGAAAGACGGTGAGTGAATAAGTAGGTATCGGTAACCTCATACATAGTTAAATGTACACACCTGTTTGTGTGAAACAGTTACCGAGGTATTATCTTAAAACTCGGTGCCGATTAAAGCAGTGGCACGCAACGTACTAGATATACGGAGTGTGTCTTTACTATCAGATGAAAAGGGTTTATTTACCATCAGGTGGAGAAGTGTTTGAAGTCCCAAAACAGTGGCCCGTACGCGAAGAAAGACATCCCACCGGCTTAAATAGGTATGGAAGCAATAACTAATTTTGAAGATCGAGGGAACGTGTGATAGAATACCTGGTCGATACTCGTAGTCTTCAAAGAAACATGAATTATTGGCAGTGTACACCCTCGGTTATTTCTCATAGCATTGTGTCACTTTAATTTGTCTTAGTGACACTATGTGTTAATCAATATTGCACTAGCTGTATCATTGTCAAGTATAAAAACGCTACTTTTTGAGGTGAAAATAAGACAGCTGATATTCATGGGAAGAATAACGGACTAAACATTGTAGAAGTTATCCGTTATCATATTGATTTAAGTTCATTTCGATTAGAATCTATCTGACAGATGAGGAATAAATATTGTAAAACCCTGGTATTAGAATAATTTTACTATCAGGACGTAGGATTAAACATGATTCTATGAGACGGCGAAGTTGTATGTCGTGTGTATGTTTTATTGAAATCACCCTCTGTGTATTGAAGTTATGACCAATATAAATCATGTGGGTATATAACGCGTTTTAGCTGTCGCAGTTTTTTATACCACGATTGTGTTCATAGATTCGTTGATTTAACGGACGTTGTGTCTCGCCAAAATATATTTTTCTCAAATGAGTCATCCTTCCTCCTCCTCCTCCTCCTCCGTCTTTGTTTAATTTCCTGCTGTCATTACATTTCAATTACTACTAATCTACCTTCCCCACTTTAATTATCTTACAGCTTCCGATCGGTGTTTACATACAAAACCAAAGCAAACTGCTGATTTCTTACTCATACTTTTTTTTTCACATCTCTTTCTTTCTTTCTCAATTTCTACTGTTTATTACACGTGACTATAGTTTTTTTTCCAAATTGCGTTCTTTGTACAAACTTGAACCTTTTTTGTTTTTAATTAAAGTTCTGCTGCCATCGATATTTTGGTAGACCTATTCAATATGTGTTTTTGAGTTTATATTTTTGGTAGGTGTTGATTTGCTTATCCTTTGATCCATTTTTATTTTATACACCCACACACACACACACACACACACATATATATATATATATATATATATATATATATATATATATATATATATATATATATATATATATATATATATGAAAAGCTTGTCAAAAATAACAGAAGTATAATTAAATACTTTTTTATTTTTTCAATTTGTTCTGATGGTTTTGTTTGTATTAAAAAAAGTATAACTGTCCCATAGGTTTCACAGGTTATACAAACGTGTTCGATTTTTCGTCGAGTTACACTTGCTATCAAAAGAAAATGAAAAAGGAAGCTGTAGAAAAAGAGCAATTTAAAAACCGTTGAGAAACGCTCATAAAACGTTACCCGCGTTGTTCCAGGAAGGCGTTAGCAATTTTAAATGAAGCAACGCTTGATGAATAAAATCGCATTGCGTCAAGAATTGTAAAATGTGACCACTGGTTTTATATGTGATGTTGTTTATTTTAGGTCGTTGTGTTTTTGTAGATATCCTCTTATTATTTTTTAAATGCTCAACGTAATGCGATGTTTATGTGATGTCATCAAGCATTGTTGAATTTAAAATCGCCAACAACTTTCTGGTAAATTAGAAAAAAAATTCAATCTGCTTTTCTTCACCGTTTTTATTAATTCTCATATTTCCCCAGCTTGTTGTTCATTTGCTTTTGACACGTGACGTTTATTCGGCGAAGAATCGAAAACGCTTGTGAAATATATATATATATATATATATATATATATATATATATATATATATATATATATATATAAAGGATATTGTAGTTTGCTTGAAACAGTGCTGTTAAATATAAATGTAAGTATGTTTTCTGAGGCAGGAGCAATGTGATATCGGTACCGGAATGTGGAACAGCTGGACAAAAATAAATGAGAAGAGAAATTTATTAATATTTCACGTTAAAACATGTTATAAATTTGCAAGTCCCTTCTCACCACATATTTGAATCGACGAGTGTGAATTTAAACTATATTTTTAGTTTTTATAAATGTAATCGTCTAAATCGGATAGTTGAACATACCACAAGGTTGAACTAAATTATGGTATCGATGATCATGTGTTGCTACATTTTATTTTATTCTTGCTCTGTGTATTACATTGAGCTCTCATACACGGATTTCCTCCTGGAATTTGTGTTATTATAACATAGATATATATATATATATATATATATATATATATATATAGTTATATGTCTATATATATATGTGTACAATGTGTGATGTTATACACACAAATATTCACATAGTATATGTATATGTTTAGATGTGTAAGCTTATTTTGTCACACGTATACATGTAATGTTATGAATAGATAAATAGCATACATGCAATTCACATTTCTTATGTATCCGTTGTTAATTTTAGATTTCGGAATATTTTTATTATACTCATTATATATTCAAATGTATTACCCGGAGGTAGATTCTTGCATTAATTGAGATGTGTATTATTGCATCCTCCTGAGATAAGTGTAAGCGTTATGTGTCATTTTTATATTTACATAATTATATATATATATATATATATATATATATATGTATATATATATACATATATAAATTAAAATGTGTATATATACATAAACTGATATATATATATATATATATATATAAATGAATATATATATATATATAAATACATAAATGAATATATATATATATATTTATATATATATATAAATGAATATATATATATATGTATATATAAATGAATATATATATATATATATAAATGAATATATATATATATGTATATATATATATATAAATGAATATATATATATAAATGAATATATATATATATATATATAACGAGAGAGAGAGAGAGGGGGGAGACATAGAGAGATAAAAAAAGAGGGAGTGAGAAACATTGAAAGAGAAACCAAGAAGCACAGAGAGAAATATAAATATATAGGCATATATATGAAGATATTAAAAGAAGGAGTCAGATAACAAGTGATGTACAACGATAATATATTCAATTCTGACGTTATTTCTTTAAATTATCGAATTTTACTGATCATTGAAAATGTTTTAATAAATATTTATTTTTCTGATCCATTATCTGCTTTAAACGATGAAGTAAAATATGGACAGAAAGGATGATGGATTTTATTTATCGATTGAATATAAATTGATTCTATGCGAAAGCAAACAAAAATAACTTTACTTTGAGCGATGGCCATTTTATTACTAAACTTGGCACACACTGAATGATCTTGATAGTAGGCGGATTTGTTTACTCTGAGGAAATATCAAAGAGTGATATGCTAAAAAGCAATCTGCAGAAAAATATCGATAAGCCTTCATCAAATCAAGCAATGTTTTTTTTTAAAATTTATTTAAGCAACAGCGAATAATCAATAATTGCGTTTTTCTAGCAGAATTGCGTTAATAAAACCAAAATAAAAATAAATTGCTGAACGTAAACGGATAAAATTACAACGCATAACAGTTAACAAAAAGATAAACATATATTAATAACCTTTGTTTATTAATGTAATAAAATTGAAACACAGTTTTAGATTTTATGCACACATAGTGGGGTGCACTACAGTGTAATTCATTACTTATATATCATTCGTGTATTTTTGCATGGGTGCACTTAACACACAAATTAAGTATACACGTTATATATAGATTACAGATACAAAAGGACAACATGTGTCGCATTTTCATACAACTAGTATCTCCTAGGATAAACCATATTTGCCTATTTAAAGAGCATATCTTACTGACATATGTGTATATTCATGCAAAAACAGGCAAACCATATAAACTAGAACGGAGTGTATTCATTTGTCTATATTTCGAAATAATTTATGAATAATTCCGTACATATACAGTATCCGTATATTTCTTGTTCGATTTACTCGCTTAAATTAAAATTATACAATGACAAATTTCAGTGTGTTTTCTTTCCAATGTATTGTAATGTAAACAGCAAAAATCCAGGGAAATTCTAAAAAAAAAATAACTTGACTAATGAGAGTACAGTACAAAGAAAATACAAAACGAACAATCGAACATGAACAAAACGACAACTCAGAACACAATCCAACTGAATATAAGCTCACATGGACTACACAAATAGTATAGAGACCACAACATACACCAACACCTATAAACAATTAAATCCATATTCTCGTTTAATAAACCACGCAACCACACACTCACACACGTATACTCACAAACATACCACTTCATAAACACACTAAATAAATTATGAAACGCTTTTTATTTAGCAAATGCAAAGTCCTTCAGCCACGCAGTAGCATCCTGGGCTGCGTTGTGGAGGGTGGCTAATCCTCCTCTCAGTCTTTGGAGGGGGCAGACTTTAATGATGTTCTCCATTGGCTGATTTTCTCCACAAGCACACAGTGGGGATGTGCTGCGGCTCCATCTGTGATGGTTGACCACTCTCTCCTTGGGAGGTCGGTGACAGACACTTGTTGGTAAGAGTCTGACATCAGGTGTTTATTATGGACCTCCTTGGACGCTCATTCCTTTTTCCAGGCTGATTGGATGGTGAAGCTAGCTGGTGGGATGCGGCGTCTGGATGGAAGTCGAGCAGTGGGTGGGTTGAGGATGTCTTGGTGGATTGGTAGATGAGGGGAGTCTTCAACCTTTTGAATCATCCAAACGCTCATATTACTCCACCATCTTTTATGAATACATCCCACCACAACAGTAAATATTAAAGCACTTCCATACATCCCTAACCATAACACCTACACTCCAAAAGCACCCCCACAAAATACCTTTATTAAACAACTTTTTAACAAAATCCGCGTTCAATACAAAATTACCCGCCAAAATATAGTCAAATCAAAGTCAACCATAACACACGCCCTGATAACTATGTTTCATGAAGTATTTCATATCTATTACATTAAATACGAACTTTGCTTACTAAGTTTAAAAGGGAGCTTTTTATTAAAATAAAAAATAAAGAAAATCGATTATTATTTTATGTACGTTAGTTTGTCACCTAACAGAAAAATATTGACATGTTTAAACCTGTAAACACAGTAATCAACTGTTTAACTTTTACTCGATATATGTTATGCACTGTAATTTTTATAATTATATGGTGCATACCACTTACAAAACCCAACCCCATTGCTTTTCGAATTCTTATGAACTGATTTCAAAATAATAATGTTATTATTTTGCGCCTAAACTTCAATCCGTTACTTTTTCTTACAAGCTGGGTATTAGTATTGCTTTTTTAACAAATTATGTTAGATTTTCGTTACTTGTTTGGACTTTAATTTATGTCAACCTTTTAACCTTTGCGTTTATTTAGCTAAACAAAAATGACTTGAAAATAAAAATAGTGAAATATACTCACATATTAAATAGTTCAGTACTTTTAGTAGAGGAGAGATTTTCACATATCTATTTAAGGTCAAAATGATCGTCTACTCATCGACCCACTTAAACTATATTTAAGCAGTTAAATGCAGTTTCCATTTTATTACATTAAATAAGAATATTTCTTACTTTGTTTTGAATACCGGTATTATTGTAACTGTTGTAGACCCGTGCTAGGGGTCACAAAGATAACAACCACACATTGTGACAGGTTAAAATATACAATGTATTTATTCATAGCAATACAGTAACGCCACTAAATGTGGTAGGAGATGACCGGATTCCTACCATGCGGTAAAACATGAATAGTAATGTCCTCTATATTTAACACCTACCCACTATAGGAGTATGTGACACAAGGTCGGAAAGTGGGATTTAAAAAGCCAGCGCCCGAGAACGTGAGCGCTTTAGCCATTAAAAACTGCCTGGACAGCCCCGTCGGCATGCCCTGGTAGGGTCGTCTCAGGCAGTAAGCTATCAACATACTCCTCCCCAAAGAGGAGAAGCAAAGCCTGGAAGGGTGGACCTCCTAGAACTGCAAAGGACAGACCCATAGACCGGCGGAATCATGCTCCGAAGGCCAAGACAACACCGGTCTATAGGGTGTAGTATCCATCGGAACAGATACCACACGTGGTACGAGGAATCTCACATGATAGGAATGTCCTCTATATTTAACACCTACCCACTATAGGAGTATGTGACACAAGGTCGGAAAGTGGGATTTGAAAAGCCAGCGCCCGAGAAGGTGAGCGCTTTAGCCATTAAAAATTGCCTGGACAGCCCCGTCGGCATTCCCCGGTAGGGGCGCCTCAAGCAGTAAGCTATCAACTTACTCCTCCCCAAAGACGAGAGGCAAAGCCTAGGAGGGTGGACCTAATAGAACTGCACAGGACAGACCCATAGACCGGCGGAATCATGCCCCGAAGGCCAAGACAACACCGGTCTATAGGGTGTAGTATCCATCGGAACAGATACCACACGTGGTACGAGGACTCTCACATGAATAGGAATGTCCTCTATATTTAACACCTACCCACTATAGGAGTATGTGACACAAGGTCGGAAAGTGGGATTTGAAAAGCCAGCGCTCGAGAGGTGAGCGCTTTAGCCACTAAAAATTGCCTGGGCAGCCCCGTCGGCATTCCCCGGTAGGGGCGCCTCAGGCAGTAAGCTATAAACTTACTCCTCCCCAAAGAGGAGAGGCAAAGCCTGCGAGGGTGGACCTCCTAGAACTGCACAGGACAGACTTATAGACCGGCGTAATCATGCCCTGAAGGCCAAGACAACACCGGTCCATAGGGTGTAGTATCCATCGGAACAGATACCACACGTGGTACGAGGACTCTCACATAATAGGAATGTCCTCTGTTTGAGTCTTTGCAACCATGGTATTTATTATTGATGTTTGCTTCCATTAATTCTTTAATAGAGGTTATTTGTACCCCACAACATCCCCTCCCGAGCTTTTCATTCCCCTGGAATGATCGTATAGCTCTTTTTCCTAGGATTGATCTCTATGGGATTGATCCTTTTTCTTTCTCTGGAAGATCGGCGTAGTCCGGCTGCTTGTGGTGTTACCAGGTCGAACGTGTCATATATATTGTCCATTACTTCTTTTTGTTCAACAGGAGGTTGTCTGGCGTCATCAGTGACACGTTTCCGAATTCTGTTCAAATGCTTCTTGTGAGTGAATTTTGGGCCTTCGTGTATGTAAACCATCCGCCCGATCCTCTGCTTGACCTATCCTAGTTCCCACATCATACTATTATTTTTATGTACCTGGAAAATACCTTTTTCCCAGGTAAATACCTCTTTTTAGGAACTGTAGTATTCGGCGGTTTTTTGAATATTGCTTTTTCTTCATCCAGCAATTCGAATCTCGCTTTTATTTTCGTGCAGCATCCAAGCTTTTCAGAAAAAAAAACACTTGGAAAATATTTTTTTAGATCTTTTTTTAGTTTGTCGGCTTCGGCCGTTAAATTTTCGACTTTTTGACAAAAATCACTCATTGGTGAGTCCCATAATTCCCATTCTTGGATCCAGTCAGATCCAAATAAATTTGATGTGTTCCTAAGAACGAATACTTTTAACTTTTTTGTCTTTCTTTTTAGTGAAACATTAATAATTAATTCAACCTCAAAATGTATCTTTTCACCAGTTACCGATCTTGCGATTTTATCCGTCTTCATCATCGTGGGCTTATCTAATTTCTTCCACGTGTGAACATTTATAATCGATATATCCGACCCTGAATCGAGTTTCAGATTTACTTCTCTATTTCCGATGCTCACCGTAACATATTTCCTTATGTTCTCTGTTGGTAATGGGTCCCTTTTTGCAGTTTTGATGTAGTTTTTTTTCCTACTTTTGCTCTGCAATATGAGGCCTTGTGCCCTGCTCGTTTGCATAGGTCACACGTTATTTTCTTATGGTACCAACATGCATTGCACCCATGAGGTCCTCCACATTTACTACAAGGGGTCCTAGGCGTTTTTCTATCCTGATAAGTATGTGAAGGGTTCTTTTTGCCTCTTGGTTGGTAATAGCTGGCGTGTCAGTCTCATATAATTTTTGAGCGTATCTTTTTAATGTGAGCGATACCTGCTTCCTCTATGTTTCGGGAATCTTGTTTCACTGCCACGAACCGTTGACAATCTTCAGCCAGTTTCTGAAGCGTTAAATCAGGTTCTAATTCCAGTTTATTTAAAGCACGACGTCTTATATCGGCGTCTTTTGTGGCTATCAAACCTTGTGTGAATATTAGGCATCTAAAATTATCTGCCGTTAATGATGACAACTTGAAGTCGTCACAGCTTTTATTAACTATAGACGCAAAAGTCGTATACTCCTGATTTTCCTTATGTGTAATATTCATACATTTCCATCTTTTATGAACCACAATCAATCTTGAATAAGTCTTCAAATCTTCTGAAGTATACTTCAAACGTTAGGTTTTCCTCAGGAACATAGCGAAATGTATCAATGGCTGACCAGATCGCATTTTGCGAAAAAGCCGTACTGTTTTCCTGTCCGTTGTCCTTATTTATTAAAACTTGCGTTAACAAATCCATTTTTTATCTGATTGGTTTTGATGCTCTAAATGTAATTTTTTCAATTCCAATATTTGTTCGTTCATTTCTTTCTTTTCTTCCGCGGCGTATTTCATCATTTCTTTATGTCCTCTTCCCTGTTATTCCTCGAAGTATTTCATTAAACTTAACTGCTTCTCGTCATTTTGTTTCTGTACTATCAATTGTTCTTCTCGAAACCTTTTTTCAAGTTCTAATTGTTGATTTTGTTGAGGTTTTATAATTTCCAAAATCGTTTTTGAAAAATACTCCATTTTTTTTTATGACAAAAAAGCGTTTTCAGAAACAAACCAATTCTTTTTCTATAGTACCAACTCTACAAAAAAAACTTTTACAATTTTTGTATCTGGTTATATTTACGAGTATTTCCTCAATTTATTTTTTTCTTGTGTGTCAATTTTCCACTATAAAATAATTCAGCGTTTGTGTTTATACAGAAAAAAGTTTGACCTTTTTTTTTTCTTCAATTTTCTTTTCGTAACGTGTAAGTATTTAGTTCAAATATTTGTTGAATACGTTCAACAAAGATTTTTTTTCTTTTACAAAGAATTAATTTTTTTTTTTTTTGTGAAAACAAAACGAGTTCATAGCATTTATTTAAATATTGGCCATAATTTCCGCTTTAAGTGCGTAACAGAATATCATATTTTCTCATTAACACAAAGTGGTATGCCGTACCTGCTTGTCGAAAGTGTTTTTTTGTTTGTTTTTTTCAACGTGCCAGTCAGTCAGAGAAAAATTTATTTTAATCGGAAAAATCCGGCGTAACTTTAATTTTTTTTTTTTAAAGCTAATGCCTTTTTAAGACAATCTTTTTAGAACGAACACTTTTTTTTTTGTACTTACTGAAACTTATTGTCGTTTTTTTTTTTTAGTTGTCGTAAATCCACGCCATTTATGAGTTCCGTTTTAACTCGTAGTTTAGGCTTCTTGTGGCTTTTTTTTCCAACAGCAAGATAATACTTTTTTGACGACGTCTTTTGTTTTTTGACTTCTTTTTTTTTCAAGTAAATACTTGCCCGAATCTTCGTTATTCAGTTTTTTGTCGAATGATTCGGTAACTTTCTTGTGTGATCCTGGTAGCCAGTTATTCGTGACTGGTATAAAATCAAAATCCTCACGTATGTTCTTTACTAAGTTTCTCGTCGCCAGTGTTGTAGACCCGTGCTAGGGGTCACAAAGATAACAACCACAAATTGTGACAGGTTAAAATATACAATGTATTTATTCATAGCAATACAGTAACGCCACTTAATGTGGTAGGAGATGACCGGATTCCTACCATGCGGTAAAACATTAATAGTAATGCCCTCTATATTTCACACCTACCCACTATAGGAGAATGTGACACAAGGTCGGAAAGTGGGATTTGAAAAGCCAGCGCCCGAGAACGTGAGCGCTTTAGCCATTAAAAACTGCCTGGACAGCCCGTCGGCATGCCCTGGTAGGGGCGTCTCAGGCAGTAAGCTATCAACTTACTCCTCCCCAAAGAGGAGAGGCAAAGCCTGAAAGAGTGGACCTCCTAGAACTGCAAAGGACAGACCCATAGACCGGCGGAATCATGCTCCGAAGGCCAAGACAACACCGGTCTATAGGGTGTAGTATCCATCGGAACAGATACCACACGTGGTACGAGGAATCTCACATGATAGGAATGTCCTCTATATTTAACACCTACCCACTATCTTAGTATGTGACACAAGGTCGGAAAGTGGGATTTGAAAAGCCAGCGCCCGAGAAGGTGAGCGCTTTAGCCATTAAAAATTGCCTGGACAGCCCCGTCGGCATTCCCCGGTAGGGGCGCCTCAGGCAGTAAGCTATCAACTTACTCCTCCCCAAAGACGAGAGGCAAAGCCTGGGAGGGTGGACCTACTAGAACTGCACAGGACAGACCCATAGACCGGCGGAATCATGCCCCGAAGGCCAAGACAACACCGGTCTATAGGGTGTAGTATCCATCGGAACAGATACCACACGTTGACACTCACATGATAGGAATGTCCTCGATATTTAACACCTACACACTATAGGAGTATGTGACACAAGGTCGGAAAGTGGGATTTGAAAAGCCAGCGCCCGAGAACGTGAGCGCTTTAGCCATTAAAAATTGCCTTGACAGCCCCGTCGGCATTCCCCGGTAGGGGCGCCACAGGCAGTAAGCTATCAACTTACTCCTCCCCTACGAGGAGAGGCAAAGCCTGGGAGGGTGGACCTCCTAGAACTGCACAGGACAGACCCATAGACCGGCGGAATCATGCCCCGAATGCCAAGACAACAGCGGTTTATAGGTTGTAGTATCCATCGGAACAGATACCACACGTGGACACTACCATAATAGGAGTGTCCTCGATATTTAACACCTACCCACTATAGGAGTATGTGACACAAGGTCGGAAAGTGGGATTTAGAAAAGCCAGCGCCCGAGAACGTGAGCGCTTTAGCCATTAAAAATTGCCTGGACAGCCCCGTCGGCATTCCCCGGTAGGGGCGCCTCAGCCGGTAAGCTATCAACTTACTCCTCCCCAAAGAGGAGAGGCAAAGCCTGGGAGGGTGAACCTCCTAGAACTGTACAGGACAGACCAATAGACCGGCGGAATCATGCCCCGAAGGCCAAGACAACACCGGTCTATAGGGTGTAGTATCAATCGGAACAGATACCACACGTGGACACTCACATGATAGGAGTGTCCTCAATATTTAACACCTACCCACTATAGGAGTATGTGACACAAGGTCGGAAAGTGGGATTTGAAAAGCCAGCGCCCGAGAACGTGAGCGCTTTAGCCATTAAAAATTGCCTGGACAGCCCCGTCGACATTCCCCGGTAGGGGCGCCTCAGGCAGTAAGCTATCAACTTACTCCTCCCCAAAGAGGAGAGGCAAAGCCTGGGAGGGTGGACCTCCTAGAACTGCACAGGACAGACCCATAGACCGGCGGAATCATGCCCCGAAGGCCAAGAGAACACCGGTCTATAGAGTGTAGTATCCATCGGAACTGATACCACACGTGGACACTCACATGATAGGAGTGTCCTCGATATTTAACACCTACCCACTATAGGAGTATGTGACACAAGGTCGGAAAGTGGGATTTGAACACCTAGCGCCCGAGAACGTGAGCGCTTTAGCCATTAAAAATTGCCTGGACAGCCCCGTCGGCATTCCCCTGTAGGGGCGATTCAGGCAGTAAGCTATTAACTTACTCCTCCCCAAAAAGGAGAGGCAAAGCCTGGGCGGGTGGACCTCGTAGAACTGCAGAGGACAGACCCATAGACCGGCGGAATCATGCCCCGAAGGCCAAGACAACACCGGTCTATAGGGTGTAGTATCCATCGGAACAGATACCACACGTGGACACTCACATGATAGGAGTGTCCTCGATATTTAACACCTTCCCACTATAGGAGTATGTGACACAAGGTCGGAAAGTGGGATTTGAAAAGCCAGCGCCCGAGAACGTGAGCGCTTTAGCCATTAAAAATTGCCTTGACAGCCCCGTCGGCATTCCCCGGTAGGGGAGCCTAAGGCAGTAAGCTATCAACTTACTCCTTCCCAAAAGAGGAGAGGCAAAGCCTGGGAGGGTGGACCTCCTAGAACTGCACAGGACAGACCCATAGACCGGCGGAATCATGCCCCGAAGGCCAAGACAACACCGGTCTATAGGGTGTAGTATCCATCGGAACAGATACCACACGTGGACACTCACATGATAGGAGTGTCCTCGATATTTAACACCTACCCACTATAGGAGTATGTGACACAAGGTCGGAAAGTGGGATTTGAAAAGCCAGCGCCCGAGAACGTGAGCGCTTTAGCCATTAAAAATTGCCTGGACAGCCCCGTCTGCATTCCCCTGTAGGGGCGCCTCAGGCAGTAAGCTATCAACTTACTCCTCCCCAAAGAGGAGAGGCAAAGCCTGGGAGGGTGGACCTCCTAGAACTGCAGAGGACAGACCCATAGACCGGCGGAATCATGCCCCGAAGGCCAAGACAACACCGGTCTATAGGGTGTAGTATCCATCGGAACAGATACCACACGTGGACACTCACATGATAGGAGTGTCCTCGATATTTAACACCTACCCACTATAGGAGTATGTGACACAAGGTCGGAAAGTGGGATTTGAAAAGCCAGCGCCCGAGAACGTGAGCGCTTTAGCCATTAAAAATTGCCTTGACAGCCCCGTCGGCATTCCCCGGTAGGGGAGCCTAAGGCAGTAAGCTATCAACTTACTCCTTCCCAAAAGAGGAGAGGCAAAGCCTGGGAGGGTGGACCTCCTAGAACTGCACAGGACAGACCCATAGACCGGCGGAATCATGCCCCGAAGGCCAAGACAACACCGGTCTATAGGGTGTAGTATCCATCGGAACAGATACCACACGTGGACACTCACATGATAGGAGTGTCCTCGATATTTAACACCTACCCACTATAGGAGTATGTGACACAAGGTCGGAAAGTGGGATTTGAAAAGCCAGCGCCCGAGAACGTGAGCGCTTTAGCCATTAAAAATTGCCTGGACAGCCCCGTCGGCATTCCCCGGTATGGGCGCCTCAGGCAGTAAGCTATCAACTTACTCCTCCCCAAAGAGGAGAGGCAAAGCCTGGGAGGGTGGACCTCCTAGAACTGCACAGGACAGACCCATAGACCGGCGGAATAATGCCCCGAAGGCCAAGACAACACCGGTCTATAGGGTGTAGTATCCATCGGAACAGATACCACACGTGGACACTCACATGATAGGAATGTCCTCTGTTTATTTATCTCTTTAAATATTTACATATAAAAACAGATGTGGCACAAGGCCAAAAACGGGTATGGGGGAGGAGTGGGGGTCGGGGGTCGTCCACTGGTCTATGCCCTAAAAAACTAGCTACAATCACCACAATACCACATTTACTCTATGGACTTAATCTACTTAAAATATCCCCAGGTTGTTTCATGATTTTTTATTAACAAAAATAATATGTACAGAGTATGGTGATAGGGAGTGGGAGAACAAAAACTAAGCATTAAAAAATCCCCCAAAAATAACTAAAAATAAAATAGATGTAAAAATAAAGAACAAAATAAAATGCTAATTATAGTAAGTTAGTAGGACCCTCCCATCCTATCTAAGGTATTAACTGCTCACTGTCTTCCGGAACAACCGAAAGCAAAAGAGTCAGCTCCTAAGTAGGAGTGGGCGTTTCCTAGGGGGACAAAATCAATATTGGGTAGGGTTTATTGGGGGGGGGGATGTGCGGTGTCCTCCAGGATAAATACCATTAGGGCAGGCCAGGGATAAAGTAAATCGGGGAGCGGGCATCCTGGAGGAGTTCTGACACCTAAAATAAAGATGGGGAAAACAGGACTCATTTGTACTACTAGCTATAGGGACTGATCCAACAATTGGATATTTATGACAAACTTGTCAAAAAGAAATACCTAAGGTCGGCGTGTGCCATGCTTAGGCAGGGAACACGAACTCAATTCTATTCCGTATTAACACACATAAACTAGCGGTGTGTATCCACCTACTTTTAAATAGCGAGAAGGGTAACCTCCTTCTATCACATTTAATTTTGATTTTAAGTTGATGCTTAAAATACGCAATTAAATCATAATAAAAAGGCGGCACCCCACCGCTCCCTATGTCTAAGCGTGAAGACCACACTACGAGTCTAGCTACGGCTAAAATCGCAAGTAACACCATTCGTTTCTCCCTGGGCCACAATGGGTCCATGTTGAAAACAACGGATTCTAAATCCAGGCACGTCACCCGCTCGGGAACGATGCGAGCCGTCACCTCGTTGACATACGTCCAGTATTCACGCAGCTTGGAGCAGTTGAAAAAGGCGTGCTTGGCCGTTTCAATTTCATCATTCTCGCAACGTGGACAAAAAGGGTCCATACTTAGACCAATACTGAAGCGTATGCCATTAAGGGGTACTACATTTCGAACTAATCGCCAGGTTAGAGACAACTCAGTATTGTTAAGATGACTCCGGCCTGGCGCCCAATTCCACTGAGAGCGAACCTCCTCCTCCGACAATCCAAGTCGCTCCCCAAGTGGATCCAAAGCGGTCCCCACCACTAACTCCCGATATAGTGTTTTCCTAGACCGGGCGAGGTCACTGGACCCCGGCAGCACTCTGAGCGCAGTTCGGCATTCGTTGAAGAACCGCGATTGACCCCTTGGCCTACGACGGCATTCAGCCAAGTGGTAAGGGGTGAGGTTGGGAAAAGCCTTCTCAACCGCAAGGCCCCACGCGGACTCCTCTGTCAAAGTTCTACTCAGGAATGTTAACCTCTCGGCATATAAATGGCTTGCTAAGTCGGGCATTCCCAAGCCCCCAACATCAGGACGTTGAGTACAGACCTGTCTACAGACTAGCGGCTTTCTCTTGTTCCACAAAAGCGAGTAAAGCGTACGCGTTAAAGCAACCAAGCGGTCCGCAGGCAGAGGTAGTACAGCCAATCGGTAAAGGATAAGCGGAAAGACGTACATGGCGCACGCCTCAGCTCGACCTTTAAGGGAAAGCCCCCTTCGAAGCCAAATCCTTACAGACGCTTCGACCTTAGACTGTACTTCCGACCAATTCTTATCAAGCTGGAGACCCGGTCCGAACCACACGCCGAGGATTCGAACCGGGCCATCGGACCAGTTGAAAAGGCCCGGCAGCGCATCCGCGCCACTCCAGGCAGCCAACCTTAGGCCATTGGATTTGCTAAGGTTGACCACGGCCCCTGTAACATCTTCATACCTTTTGAGTGCCTTAGTTACCGTGGAGATGTCTCGACGGCACGAGACGAACACGGTAACATCATCGGCATATGCGGAGACCCTGGCTCGCGCACCACCAGGTAGAGCGATACCGCGTAGGGCGGGTCCAGCCTCCCCTTGCCTCAGCTTGCGCAGGAAGGGTTCCAACGCAAGAACGTAGAGGAGAGGAGACAACGGACACCCCTGACGTACCGACCGAGAAACAGCAAACGATTCCGATCGCATCCCGTTTACCTGCACCACTGCACTCGGGCTGTGATACAGCATGGAAATCCATCTGCGGAAGTCCGGTGTAAAACCGGCGGTTTCTAAAACAGATCCCAAGAACCGATGGTCAACCCTATCAAAAGCTTTGGACTGATCTAAATTGATCAGCGCGGCGTCGGTGTCGTCTTCTAACCCCTCTAAGATCGTGCGTATCAGATGCAAGTTGTTCTGAATCGATCTCCCCTTCACAGCATAATTCTGATCAGGTTCAATCAATTCACCAATAACAGCCTGCAACCGATTTGCAAGAACTTTGGCCAAAATCTTTAAATCTGTATTTAACAGAGTTATGGGTCTAGTCATCTAAACCCCCAACATGCTCGCCCTTTTTCTTAAGCAATGTGATCACTCCCCTGGTGACTTGACCAGGGATAGAACCCTGTGCAAACCAGTGGTTGAACACATCCGTCAGAATAGGTACGAACATGTGCGACAGCCTCAAGAACAATTCATAGGGCAAACCATCAAGTCCCGGAGATTTGTCGTAGCCGACCTGCTTCAACGCAGTCAGGACCTCACATTCTGTAATGCGCCCATCACAACTAGCCGCTCGAGCCGCTTCCAGGCGTTGCGAACCGGCCAAATAGTTGCCAAACTCCTCGACGCGGAGTCTGGACAGTTGGGTGAAGCGATCCGCGAAATGCTCCCGAAACCCCTCACAAATCTCCCGAGCCGACACAAGGCTGTGTCCTTCCGGGCTTTGAATTTGACGAATATGGCCGTCCTAGTTGCGACATAGTGGAGCTCTACGCTCTGCAGCGTCAACATTCACGGCTTCGTTGGACACTCTTTCTAACCTAGCCCTGATTACTTGACCTTCATACCGCTCGTTAGCCGAACGTTTCAGGTCCCCCTTAGCTAAGTTTATGGCTAGGGAATCCCCCCCTTCTACCGCCCGGGCCAGCTTATTTTCTAAACGCTTTTCTGTCTCAGCCTTATTTAAGGCGAGGCGTTGGCTATATTTGACAGAAAAGCTCCTAATGTCACATTTGGCGTTAACCCACCACTTACTCCCGGTTACCGCCCCCACTAATCCCTTTCGAAAATTAAGTGTTAGCCTGTCCCGGAAGTCACGTATCTCCAGTAAGGAGGTATTTAACTTCCAGTACCCAGCTAACTTATGGGTTTTAGGTTCTATTTCCATACTGGCCACAAGTAATTTGTGGTCAGAATGGGCTAACCAGTGGAACGTGGGACAAGAGATATAATCTATTTTGCCTCTTCTCACTAACAACCGATCCAAGTAAGTACTTGAAACGGAAGGCCTATTAGAAAGCCACGTCCACCACTCCCGCCCCGGGTGATCGACACGAAACCTATCGACCGGATCACATTCAGTCATCAGATCAGAAAGGCTGGTCTCACACCCACCAGACCCTCTAGGCCCACCCACCTTATCTATTTTGGGATCAAGGATGGCATTCCAATCCCCCAGTAAAATTAACCGCTTTGAACACCCGAGGAACCCCTCCAACCCCCGGAAAAAGAGAGCCCTCTCCCGAGCGATATTGGGCGCATAAACCGCGACGATTCGAAATTCGGCACTTTTTACGGCAACATCGGCCACGACCAGTCTGCCATCAGCATCCGCGTGAACAACGTTTACACTTGCGGACAGGGTGCGTCTTACTAACAAGGAAACTCCCCTAGCACAACGGTCACCGAAAGCTGAAAACACATCGAAATGCTTCGACAGCAGTCGGTGATCGTCGATCGAATCATAGTGAGTTTCCTGTAACGCAGCCAAATCTATGTCAAAAGACATGAGGTCCCCCAGTATGCGTTTAGCTTTGCTTAAAGACCTCATGCCCCTTGTGTTCAGGCTTCCTAAAACTAAGTTCGCGGCCATCTGCACTAATCAGTGTCAACCACCGGTCTGAAGTCTTTCGGGACGAGGATGCCGCAGGCATTAGCCATGTTACCCGTAAGTAAGTCGGACGTAACCCGTCCGTCTCGGGTAATGCCCCCGACATCCAATGGAAAGGTGAGTTTGAGGGCCCTATAAAAACAAGGGTGGACGTACATAAGGACCCTCCCTTCGCTATCTTTTCTCAGCTGTTTGAAGGAGTCATGGGTATCATCCACCAGTTTCAGACCCGGAATTGCCCCCTTGGCGGCCTCAACCATTTTCCAAAGGCTTCTCGTCCTGCCTTCCCCGGTCTTTCGGATGAAAGTAATGATCAAGGGGGCATCTAGAAAAATTTTGGGGCTTGGTGATATCTAGCCCCTGGGTCTGAGTGAGGAGCTGCAGCGGCCGCACGATTTTTAACTGTCTCGAGTTGAGATTGGCAGCGACAAGGTGAAAATCTGCTTCGCAGATATGGTCCCCTGGCAAAAAGGGGAGCCTTCGGGTTTTTTTCTTCCTTACTGGGGAACGAGAAGCAGACCTGCTGCTAATTTTGGGCTCCGGCTTTTTGTTTTGAGACAGAGAGCGGGAGCTAGCTGGGGTAGAATCAACAGGGGAGGAGGATTTCTGCTCAGTATTAGGGGTAGGGGGTTGGGATTCAGGAGTCTGAGCAGAAGAGACGGTCATCTCTTCAGACGTTGGGGCAGGGGGTTGGGGTCCAGCCTCTTTATCTTTCTTAGCCTTTTTTGTGGCTCTTTTCAAATCCCTAGATTCCTTTTTCTCTGTCTCTGGAGCCGGCCCAGCGTCATCTTCCATTTTGTTTTCGTCTTGTTTCTCCCCTTCCGAGTCTGATGTTGTCAAGGGGACCGTCTGCTTCCTCTTAGTTGCCACTGCCAATCCAGATGTTGAAGGCTGCGGCTCCTCGGTGGGAATATCAAGATTTCGCGACACTGTGGGTAGCCGCCCCCCTTTTTCACCCGGGGGCTGCACCTTTTTGGAGGGGGACTGCTCCGGACGTGAACTTGGTTCTTCGGTGGGGATGGTCTTTCCACCTTTCACCACCTTGCTCCAGTCTTTTGTTGTTGTTGTTGTTGTTGTTGCAGTGCCCCCTCCGGTCGTTGGTGTCGGAGCTGCTTGTGCCACTGACGCCGCTTTCACTCCCGGGGCTTGAGAAGAAGGGGTCTTTTTAGGTGGAATTTTTTTCGGGCAGGCTTTCGCCATATGCCCCTTCTGCTCACAATGCCAACAATGTGGCCTCCTACCCTCGACGATGACACTCATTGTCCAGGTGTCGCACTTGAGTAAGGGTGGGATATTATTGAAGCCGTCCCGGTCGACTCTCATATTTATTTTGTAGTCCCCTACCATAAGGTTACGGGGACCACGGACCGGGACTATAGCTTCGACGTCCCCATACTGACTCAGGACAGCACCAAGCTGTTCTGAGCTAATATAGCAGGGGACGCCAAGGACGGTGACTAAATTCCTTCTCCTACTCAAGTACTCCGGCCTGAGAATGAGATTTTTAAATCTCAGGTCGGCCCTGGACACTTTTTCTGCTTCCTGTTCACTTGGAAGCAGAATATCCCAAGTGGCGAACCCTCTGTTGCACACATAGGATGCTGGGACTTTAAGCCCGTACAGAAGGTCCGCCATTTGATTCACTTCGACCCCAGCCAACCCCTTGGTTTTGGTGTCGATGGTGACTAGCGATACTATTCTTTTCGCTAGTCGATCCACCGCACCTGGAGCTGCTTTGATGTTGTTACCGTCGGTCAATTGTTTGTATTTTTCGTCAAACAACCGACGGTACTCTTCGGGGCTTAGCTGGGACTGGGGTCCCTTCTTGTCTTGAGTTGCTGAGAGCGCAGGAGATGCTGATACTGTAGGTGATGGTGGTGATACAGGCGGCGTCTTCTGCCCGGGAGGGATGGTCCTGTCCTGGCTGGACAAACTTTGAGTAGGAGGGAGGGACGGCCACTCTTTCGGAGATGCCAAAGGATTGGACACCTTTGGAGTGGCCAACTTGGTCCCACCTCCCCTTTTGCTGGCGGCACCAACTGCTCCAGATTTGATTACTGGTCCAGCGACCCCCTTCGTTCTCGGTCTGGATTTTCTTGTACCGGTTTTCGTAGGGCTTTTGTTTGGTGCCCTCATACTGTTGCTGCTGCTGCTGCGGCTACTACTGCCACTGTAGGTTCCTAGAGGTCCAAACAGCTCATAATCCATTTCGGACATATGCATCTCAGCAGCCTCCCGGTCGCTTGGCCCTGGCGGCTGATCTGGATCGGTGGCTCCTTTCTTTTGGAGCTCCACCGACCTGGCTGGCCGTTATCCTACCGGCAGGAGACTTTTCCTCCTGCGAGCAGGCGGGCTGACGGTTAAAGCCCGTCGACCAACTGGTGTGATGGGGAGTCTCTCCCACCGACCCAGATCACCTCTCCCAGCTGAGCTAAAACCTACGCTGCCGCGGTCCTCAGCGTTGAAATCATTAGCAGAGTTGCCGTAGAATGCGTCAAACTCCGAATTACTTTCAGTGCGGGGGACAGCACTGCCGTAGGTACTGGGCATGTCGCCTAAGTCGTCAAAAAACCCGTACGTTAAGTCTTGGCCTACTCCGGCCCCCAGATGTTTTTTAGGCATCTGGGAACCAGAGCCCGAGCTAGGCACTAAGCCTCCACCGGAGCTCGGTCCAGTCCTCCCCTCTTCCGTTTTGCCCTGCACAACGGCAGAATAAAAACAAAACGCGTAGTATTATTTTTTTTTTAGGTGTGAAAAAAAAATAAAAATAAAAATAAAATTACGAAAATAAAACCAGTTCTGAACCCGGCGCTAACCCACCGATTTGGAGATGGAAGAACTTTTGCTAAATGTTACTCTAGCTGTTCAACCAAATCACGCCAGCTGCTTAAGTTGTACCTGGGTTCAGAACAAACCTAAAAACAAGAAGAAAATAATCTCAGTTAGTGCCCAAAAGAGGCTATACGAGTCACCCAAGAGGGGTGATCACCCAAAAGGGGTGAGAAGAACAATGGTGCCCAAAAGGGGCTTGCCCAGGGGATAGAGAGAGAGTCCCCGGTAAAAAAAGGGGCACAAGAGGCCAAGTAGCGTGTCACTCCCAAGTAAAAATCCAAAGTAAAAATCCAACGTAAAAATCCAAAGTAAAAATCCAAAGTAAAAATCCTGGGGTAAAAAATAACGACGTCAATTTGAAAACTGTGCTTGGTCTTGATAGGATGGGGATGTCCTCTGTTTATTTATCTCTTTAAATATTTACATATAAAAACAGATGTGGCACAAGGCCAAAAACGGGTATGGGGGAGGAGTGGGGGTCGGGGGTCGTCCACTGGTCTATGCCCTAAAAAACTAGCTTCAATCACCACAATACCACATTTACTCTATGGACTTAATCTACTTAAAATATCCCCAGGTTGTTTCATGATTTTTTATTTACAAAAATAATATGTACAGAGTATGGTGATAGGGAGTGGGAGAACAAAAACTAAGCCTTAAAAAATCCCCCAAAAATAAATAAAAATAAAATGGATGTAAAAATTAAGAACAAAATAAAATGCTAATTATGGTAAGTTAGTAGGACCCTCCCATCCTATCTAAGGTATTAACTGCTAACTGTCTTCCGGAACAACCGAAAGCAAGAGAGTCAGCTCCTAAGTGGGAGTGGGCGTTGCCTAGGGGGACAAAATAAATATTGGGTAGGGTTTATTTGGGGGGGGGTGCGGTGTCCTCCAGGATAAATACCATTAGGGCAGGCCAGGGATAAAGTAAATCGGGGAGCTGGCATCCTGGAGGAGTTCTGACACCTAAAATAAAAATGGGGAAAACAGCACTCATTTGTACTACTAGCTATAGGGACTGATCCAACAATTGGATATTTATGACAAACTTGTCAAAAAGAAATACCTAAGGTCGGCGTGTGCCATGCTTAGGCAGGGAACACGAACTCAATTCTATTCCGTATGAACACACATAAACTAGCGGTGTGTATCCACCTACTTTTAAATAGCGAGAAGGGTAACCTCCTTCTATCACATTTAATTTTGATTTTAAGTTGATGCTTAAAATACGAAATTAAATAATAATAAGAATGCGGCACCCCACCGCTCCCTATGTCTAAGCGTGAAGACCACACTACGAGTCTAGCTATGGCTAAAATCGCAAGTAACACCATTCGTTTCTCCCTGGGCCACAATGGGTCCATGTTTAAAACAACGGATTTTAAATCCAGGCACGTCACCTGCTCGGGAACGATGCGAGCCGTCACCTCGTTGACATACGTCCAGTATTCACGCAGCTTGGAGCAGTTGAAAAAGGCGTGCTTGGCCGTTTCAATTTCATCATCCTCGAAACGTGGACAAAAAGGGTCCATACTTAGACCAATACTGAAGCGTATGCCATTAAGGGGTACTACATTTCGAACTAATCGCCAGGTGAGAGACAACTCAGTATTGTTAAGATAACTCCGGCCTGGCGCCCAATTCCACTGAGAGCGAACCTCCTCCTCCGATAAGCGGAAAGACGTACATGGCGCACGCCTCAGCTCGACCTTTAAGGGAAAGCCCCCTTCGAAGCCAAATCCTTACAGACGCTTCGACCTTAGACTGTACTTCCGACCAATTCTTATCAAGCTGGAGACCCGGTCCGAACCACACGCCGAGGATTCGAACCGGGCCATCGGACCAGTTGAAAAGGCCCGGCAGCGCATCCGCGCCACTCCAGGCAGCCAACCTTAGGCCATTGGATTTGCTAAGGTTGACCACGGCCCCTGTAACATCTTCATACCTTTTGAGTGCCTTTGTTACCGTGGAGATGTCTCGACGGCACGAGACGAACACGGTAACATCATCGGCATACGCGGAGACCCTGGCTCGCGCACCACCAGGTAGAGCGATACCGCGTAGGCCGGGTCCAGCCTCCCCTTGCCTCAGCTTGCGCAGGAAGGGTTCCAACGCAAGAACGTAGAGGAGAGGAGACAACGGACACCCCTGACGTACCGACCGAGAAACAGCAAACGATTCCGATCGCATCCCGTTTACCTGCACCACTGCCGTCGGGCTGTGATACAGCATGGAAATCCATCTGCGGAAGTCCGGTGTAAAACCGGCGGTTTCTAAAACAGATTCCAAGAACCGATGGTCAACCCTATCAAAAGCTTTGGACTGATCTAAATTGATCAGCGCGGCTTCGGTGTCGTCTTCTAACCCCTCTAAGATCGTGCGTATCAGATGCAAGTTGTTCTGAATCGATCTCCCCTTCACAGCATAATTCTGATCAGGTTCAATCAATTCACCAATAACAGCCTGCAACCGATTTGCAAGAACTTTGGCCAAAATCTTTAAATCTGTATTTAACAGAGTTATGGGCCTATAGTAATCTAAACCCCCAACATGCTCGCCCTTTTTCTTAAGCAATGTGATCACTCCGCTGGTGACTTGACCAGGGATAGAACCCTGTGCAAACCAGTGGTTGCACACATCCGTCAGAGTAGGTACGAACATGTGCGACAGCCTCAAGAACAATTCATAGGGCAAACCATCAAGTCCCGGAGATTTGTCGTAGCCGACCTGCTTCAACGCAGTCAGGACCTCACATTCTGTAATGCGCCCATCACAACTAGCCGCTCGAGCCGCCTCCAGGCGGGGCGAACCGGCCAAATAGTTGCCAAACTCCTCGACGCGGAGTCTGGACAGTTGGGTGAAGCGATCCGCGAAATGCTCCCGAAACCTCTCACAAATCTCCCGAGCCGACACAAGGGTGTGTCCTTCCGGGCTTTGAATTTGACGAATATAGCCGTCCGAGTTGCGACATAGTGGAGCTCTACGCTCTGCAGCGTCAACATTCACGGCTTCGTTGGACACTCTTTCTAACCTAGCCCTGATTACTTGACCTTCATACCGCTCGTTAGCCGAACGTTTCAGTTCCCCCTTAGCTAAGTTTATGGCTAGGGAATCCCCCCCTTCTACCGCCCGGGCCAGCTTATTTTCTAAACGCTTTTCTGTCTCAGCCTTATTTAAGGCGAGGCGTTGGCTATATTTGACAGAAAAGCTCCTAATGTCACATTTGGCGTTAACCCACCACTTACTCCCGGTTACCGCCCCCACTAATCCCTTTTGAAAATTAAGTGTTAGCCTGTCTCGGAAGTCACGTATCTCTAGTAAGGAGGTATTTAACTTCCAGTACCCAGCTAACTTATGGGTTTTAGGTTCTATTTCCATACTGGCCACAAGTAATTTGTGGTCAGAATGGGCTAACCAGTGGAACGTGGGACAAGAGATATAATCTACTTTGCCTCTTCTCACTAACAACCGATCCAAGTAAGTACTTGAAACGGAAGGCCTATTAGAAAGCCACGTCCACCACTCCCGCCCCGGGTGATCGACACGAAACCTATCGACCAGATCACATTCAGTCATCAGATCAGAAAGGCTGGTCTCACACCCACCAGACCCTCTAGGCCCACCCACCTTATCTATTTTGGGATCAAGGATGGCATTCCAATCCCCCAGTAAAATTAACCGCTTTGAACACCCGAGGAACCCCTCCAACCCCCGGAAAAAAGAGAGCCCTCTCCCGAGCGATATTGGGCGCATAAACCGCGACGATTCGAAATGCGGCACTTTTTACGGCAACATCGGCCACGACCAGTCTGCCATCAGCATCCGCGTGAACAACGTTTACACTTGCGGACAGGGTGCGTCTTACTAACAAGGAAACTCCCCTAGCACAACGGTCACCGAAAGCTGAAAAAACATCGAAATGCTTCGACAGCAGTCGGTGATCGTCGATCGAATCATAGTGAGTTTCCTGTAACGCAGCCACATCTATGTCAAAAGACGTGAGGTCCCCCAGTATGCGTTTAGCTTGGCTTAAAGACCTCATGCCCCTTGTGTTCAGGCTTCCTAAAACTAAGTTCGCGGCCATCTGCACTAATCAGTGTCAACCACCGGTCTGAAGTCTTTCGGGACGAGGATGCCGCAGGCATTAGCCATGTTACCCCTTAGTAAGTCGGACGTAACCCGTCCGTCTCGGGTAATGCCCCCGACATCCAATGGAAAGGTGAGTTTGAGGGCCCTATAAAAACAAGGGTGGACGTACATAGGGACCCTCCCTTCGCTATCTTTTCTCAGCTGTTTGAGGGAGTCATGGGTATCATCCACCAGTTTCAGACCCAGAATTGCCCCCTTGGCGGCCTCAACAATTTTCCAAAGGCTTCTCGTCCTGCCTTCCCTGGTCTTTCGGATGAAAGTGATTATCAAGGGGGAAAATTTTGGGGCTTGGTGACATCTAGCCCCTGGGTCTGAGTGAGGAGCTGCAGCGGCCGCACGATTTTTAACTGTCTCGAGTTGAGATTGGCAGCGACAAGGTGAAAATCTGCTTCGCAGATACGGTCCCCTGGCAAGAAGGGGAGCCTTCGGGTTTTTTCCTTCCTTACTGGGGAACGAGAAGCAGACCTTCTGCTAATTTTGGGCTCCGGCTTTTTGTTTTGAGACAGAGAGCGGGAGCTAGCTGGGGTAGAATAAACAGGGGAGGGGGATTTCTGCTCAGTATTAGGGATAGGGGGTTGGGATTCAGGAGTCTGAGCAGAAGAGACGGTCATCTCTTCATACGTTGGGGCAGGGGGTTGGGGTCCAGCCTCTTTATCTTTCTTAGCCTTTTTTGTGGCTCTTTTCAAATCCCTAGATTTCTTTTTTCTCTGTCTCTGGAGCCGGCCCAGCGTCATCTTCCATTTTGTTTTCGTCTTGTTTCTCCCCTTCCGAGTCTGATGTTGTCAAGGGGACCGTCTGCTTCCTCTTAGTTGCCACTGCCAATCCAGATGTTGAAGGCTGCAGCTCCTCGGTTGGAATATCGAGATTTCGCGACACTGTGGGTAGCCGCCCCCCTTTTTCACCCGGGGGCTGCACCTTTTTGGAGGGGGACTGCTCCGGACGTGAACTTGGTTCTACTGTGGGGATGGTCTTTCCACCTTTCACCACCTTGCTCCAGTCTTTTGTTGTTGTTGTTGTTGCAGTGCCCCCTCCGGTCGTTGGTGGAGGAGCTGCTGGTGCCACTGACGCCGCTTTCCCTCCCGGGCCTTTAGCAGAAGGGGTCTTTTTAGGTGGAAATTTTTTCGGGCAGGCTTTCGCCATATGCCCCTTCTGCTCACAATGCCAACAATGTGGCCTCCTACCCTCGACGATGACACTCATTGTCCAGGTGTCGCACTTGAGTAGGGGTGGGATATTATTGAAGCCGTCCCGGTCAACTCTCATATTTATTTTGTAGTCCCCTACCATAAGGTTACGGGGACCACGGACCGGGACTATAGCTTCGACGTCCCCATACTGACTCAGGACAGCACCAAGCTGTTCTGAGCTAATATAGCAGGGGACGCCAAGGACGGTGACTAAAGTCCTTCTCCTACTCAAGTACTCCGGCCTGAGAATGAGATTTTTAAATCTCAGGTCGGCCCTGGACACTTTTTCTGCTTCCTGTTCACTTGGAAGCAGAATATCCCAAGTGGCGAACCCTCTGCGGCACACATAGGATGCTGGGACTTTAAGCCCGTACAGAATATCCGCCATTTGATTCACTTCGACCCCAGCCAACCCCTTGGTGTTGGTGTCGATGGTGACTAGCGATACTATTCTTTTCGCTAGTCGATCCACCGCACCTGGAGCTGCTTTGATGTTGTTACCGTCGGTCAGTTGTTTGTATTTTTCGTCAAACAACCGACGGTACTCTTCGGGGCTTAGCTGGGACTGGGGTCCCCACTTGTCTTGAGTTGCTGAGAGGGCAGGAGATGCTGATACTGTAGGTGATGGTGGTGATACAGGCGGCGTCTTCTGCCCGGGAGGGATGGTCCTGTCCTGGCTGGACAAACTTTGAGTAGGAGGGAGGGACGGCCACTCTTTCGGAGATGCCAAAGGATTGGACACCTTCGGAGTGGCCAACTTGGTCCAACCTCCCCTTTTGCTAGCGGCACCAACTGCTCCAGATTTCATTTCTGGTCCAGCGACCCCCTTCGTTCTCGGTCTGGATTTTCTTTCTGGTGTGATGGTGAGTCTCTCCTACCGACCCAGATCACCTCTCCCAGCTGAGCTAAAACCTTCGCTGCCGGGGTCAGCAGCGTTGAAATCATTAGCAGAGTTGCCGTAGAATGCGTCAAACTCCGAATTACTTTCAGTGCGGGGGACAGCACTGCCGTAGGTACTGGGCATGTCGCCTAAGTCGTCAAAAAACCCGTACGTTAAGTCTTGGCCTACTCCGGCCCCCAGATGTTGTTAAGGCATCTGGGAACCAGAGCCCGAGCTAGGCACTAAGCCTCCACCGGAGCTCGGTCCAGTCCTCCCCTCTTCCGTTTTGCCCTGCACAACGGCAGAATAAAAACAAAACGCGTAGTATTATTTTTTTTTTAGGTGTGAAAAAAAAAAAAAAAAAAAATTACGAAAATAAAACCAGATCTGAACCCGGCGCTAACCCGCCGATTTGGAGATGGAAGAACGTTTGCTAAATGTTACTCTAGCTGTTCAACCAAATCCGGCCAGCTGCTTAAGTTGTACCTGGGTTCAGAACAAACCTAAAAACAAGAAGAAAATAATCTCCGTTAGTGCCCAAAAGGGGCTATACGAATCACCCAAGAGGGGTGATCACCCAAAAGGGGTGAGAAGAACAATGGTGCCCAAAAGGGGCTTGCCCAGGGGACAGAGAGAGAGTCCCCGGTCAAAAAGGGGCACAAGAGGCCAAGTAGCGTGTCACTCCCAAGTAAAAATCCAAAGTAAAACTTCAAAGTAAAAATCCAAAGTAAAAATCCAACGTAAAAATCCAAAGTAAAAATCCAAAGTAAAAATCCTGGGGTAAAAAATAACGACGTCAATTTGAAAACTGTGCTTGGTCTCGATAGGATGGGGATGTCGTCTGTTTATTTATCTCTTTAAATATTTACAAAAATATAGAAACAGATGTGGCACAAGGCCAAAATTGGTATGGGGGAGGAGTGGGGGTCGGGGGTCGTCCACTGGTCTATGCCCTAAGAAACTAGCTTCAATCACCACAATACCACATTTACTCTATGGACTTAATCTACTTAAAATATCCCCAGGTTGTTTCATGATTTTTATTTACAAAAATATGTACAGAGTATGGTGATAGGGAGTGGGAGAACAAAAACTAAGCCTTAAAAATCCCCCAAAAATAAATAAAAATAAAATGGATGTAAAAATAAAGAACAAAATAAAATGCTAATTATGGTAAGTTAGTAGGACCCTCCCATCCTATCTAAGGTATGAACTGCTCACTGTCTTCCGGAACAACCGAAAGCAAGAGAGTCAGCTCCTAAGTGGGAGTGGGCGTTGCCTAGGGGGACAAAATAAATATTGGGTAGGGTTTATTTGGGGGCGGGGGGATGTGCGGTGTCCTCCAGGATAAATACCATTAGGGCAGGCAAGGGATAAAGTAAATCGGGGAGCGGGCATCCTGGAGGAGTTCTGACACCTAAAATAAAGATGGGGTAAACAGGACTCATTTGTACTACTAGCTATAGGGACTGATCCAACAATTGGATATTTATGACAAGCTTGTCAAAAAGAAATACCTAAGGTCGGCGTGTGCCATGCTTAGGCAGGGAACACGAACTCAATTCTATTCCGTATGAACACACATAAACTAGCGGTGTGTATCCACCTACTTTTAAATAGCGAGAAGGGTAACCTCCTTCTATCACATTTAATTTTGATTTTAAGTTGATGCTTAAAATACGAAATTAAATCATAATAAGAAGGCGGCACCCCACCGCTCCCTATGTCTAAGCGTGAAGACCACACTACGAGTCTAGCTACGGCTAAAATCGCAAGTAACACCATTCGTTTCTCCCTGGGCCACAATGGGTCCATGTTGAAAACAACGGATTCTAAATCCAGGCACGTCACCCGCTCGGGAACGATGCGAGCCGTCACCTCGTTGACATACGTCCAGTATTCACGCAGCTTGGAGCAGTTGAAAAAGGCGTGCTTGGCCGTTTCAATTTCATCATCCTCGCAACGTGGACAAAAAGGGTCCATACTTAGACCAATACTGAAGCGTATGCCATTAAGGGGTACTACATTTCGAACTAATCGCCAGGTTAGAGAAAACTCAGTATTGTTAAGATGACTCCGGCCTGGCGCCCAATTCCACTGAGAGCGAACCTCCTCCTCCGACAATCCAAGTCGCTCCCCAAGTGGATCCAAAGCGGTCCCCACCACTAACTCCCGATATAGTGTTTTCCTAGACCGGGCGAGGTCACTGGACCCCGGCAGCACTCTGAGCGCAGTTCGGCATTCGTTGAAGAACCGCGATTGACCCCTTGGCCTACGACGGCATTCAGCCAAGTGGTCAGGGGTGAGGTTGGGAAAAGCCTTCTCAACCGCAGGGCCCCACGCGGACTCCTCTGTCAAAGTTCTACTCAGGAATGTTAACCTCTCGGCATATAAATGGCTCGCCAAGTCGGGCAACTCCAAGCCCCCAACATCAGGACGTTGAGTACAGACCTGTCTACAGACTAGCGGCTTTCTCTTGTTCCACAAAAGCGAGAAAAGCGTACGCGTTAAAGCCGCCAAGCGGTCTGCAGGCAGAGGTAGTACAGCCAATCGGTAAAGGATAAGCGGAAAGACGTACATGGCGCACGCCTCAGCTCGACCTTTAAGGGAAAGCCCCCTTCGAAGCCAAATCCTTACAGACGCTTCGACCTTAGACTGTACTTCCGACCAATTCTTATCAAGCTGGAGACCCGGTCCGAACCACACGCCGAGGATTCGAACCGGGCCATCGGACCAGTTGAAAAGGCCCGGCAGCGCATCCGCGCCACTCCAGGCAGCCAACCTTAGGCCATTGGATTTGCTAAGGTTGACCACGGCCCCTGTAACATCTTCATACCTTTTGAGTGCCTTAGTTACCGTGGAGATGTCTCGACGGCACGAGACGAACACGGTAACATCATCGGCATACGCGGAGACCCTGGCTCGCGCACCACCAGGTAGAGCGATACCGCGTAGGGCGGGTCCAGCCTCCCCTTGCCTCAGCTTGCGCAGGAAGGGTTCCAACGCAAGAACGTAGAGGAGAGGAGACAACGGACACCCCTGACGTACCGACCGAGAAACAGCAAACGATTCCGATCGCATCCCGTTTACCTGCACCACTGCCGTCGGGCTGTGATACAGCATGGAAATCCATCTGCGGAAGTCCGGTGTAAAACCGGCGGTTTCTAAAACAGATTCCAAGAACCGATGGTCAACCCTATCAAAAGCTTTGGACTGATCTAAATTGATCAGCGCGGCTTCGGTGTCGTCTTCTAACCCCTCTAAGATCGTGCGTATCAGATGCAAGTTGTTCTGAATCGATCTCCCCTTCACAGCATAATTCTGATCAGGTTCAATCAATTCACCAATAACAGCCTGCAACCGATTTGCAAGAACTTTGGCCAAAATCTTTAAATCTGTATTTAACAGAGTTATGGGCCTATAGTCATCTAAACCCCCAACATGCTCGCCCTTTTTCTTAAGCAATGTGATCACTCCCCTGGTGACTTGACCAGGGATAGAACCCTGTGCAAACCAGTGGTTGAACACATCCGTCAGAATAGGTACGAACATGTGCGACAGCCTCAAGAACAATTCATAGGGCAAACCATCAAGTCCCGGAGATTTGTCGTAGCCGACCTGCTTCAACGCAGTGAGGACCTCACATTCTGTAATGCGCCCATCACAACTAGCCGCTCGAGCCGCCTCCAGGCAGGGCGAACCGGCCAAATAGTTGCCAAACTCCTCGACGCGGAGTCTGGACAGTTGGGTGAAGCGATCCGCGAAATGCTCCCGAAACCCCTCACAAATCTCCCGAGCCGACACAAGGGTGTGTCCTTCCGGGCTTTGAATTTGACGAATATAGCCGTCCGAGTTGCGACATAGTGGAGCTCTACGCTCTGCAGCGTCAACATTCACGGCTTCGTTGGACACTCTTTCTAACCTAGCCCTGACTACTTGACCTTCATACCGCTCGTTAGCCGAACGTTTCAGGTCCCCCTTAGCTAAGTTTATGGCTAGGGAATACCCCCCTTCCACCGCCCGGGCCAGCTTATTTTCTAAACGCTTTTCTGTCTCAGCCTTATTTAAGGCGAGGCGTTGGCTATATTTGACAGAAAAGCTCCTAATGTCACATTTAGCGTTAACCCACCACTTACTCCCGGTTACCGCCCCCACTAATCCCTTTTGAAAATTAAGTGTTAGCCTGTCCCGGAAGTCACGTATCTCCAGTAAGGAGGTATTTAACTTCCAGTACCCAGCTAACTTATGGGTTTTAGGTTCTATTTCCATACTGGCCACAAGTAATTTGTGGTCAGAATGGGCTAACCAGTGGAACGTGGGACAAGAGATATAATCTACTTTGCCTCTTCTCACTAACAACCGATCCAAGTAAGTACTTGAAACGGAAGGCCTATTAGAAAGCCACGTCCACCACTCCCGCCCCGGGTGATCGACACGAAACCTATCGACCAGATCACATTCAGTCATCAGATCAGAAAGGCTGGTCTCACACCCACCAGACCCTCTAGGCCCACCGACCTTATCTATTTTGGGATCAAGGATGGCATTCCAATCCCCCAGTAAAATTAACCGCTTTGAACCCCCGAGGAACCCCTCCAACCCCCGCAAAAAGAGAGCCCTCTCCCGAGCGATATTGGGCGCATAAACCGCGACGATTCGAAATGCAGCACTTTTTACGGCAACATCGGCCACGACCAGTCTGCCATCAGCATCCGCGTGAACAACGTTTACACTTGCGGACAGGGTGCGTCTTACTAACAAGGAAACTCCCCTAGCACAACGGTCACCGAAAGCTGAAAAAACATCGAAATGCTTCGACAGCAGTCGGTGATCGTCGATCGAATCATAGTGAGTTTCCTGTAACGCAGCCACATCTATGTCAAAAGACATGAGGTCTCCCAGTATGCGTTTAGCTTTGCTTAAAGACCTCATGCCCCTTGTGTTCAGGCTTCCTAAAACTAAGTTCGCGGCCATCTGCACTAATCAGTGTCAACCACCGGTCTGAAGTCTTTCGGGACGAGGATGCCGCAGGCATTAGCCATATTACCCGTTAGTAAGTCGGACGTAACCCGTCCGTCTCGGGTAATGCCCCCGACATCCAATGGAAAGGTGAGTTTTAGGGCCCTATAAAAACAAGGGTGGACGTACATAGGGACCCTCCCTTCGCTATCTTTTCTCAGCTGTTTGAGGGAGTCATGGGTATCATCCACCAGTTTCAGACCCGGAATTGCCCCCTTGGCGGCCTCAACCATTTTCCAAAGGCTTCTCGTCCTGCCTTCCCTGGTCTTTCGGATGAAAGTGATGATCAAGGGGGCATCTGGAAAATTTTGGGGCTTGGTGATATCTAGCCCCTGGGTCTGAGTGAGGAGCTGCAGCGGCCGCACGATTTTTAACTGTCTCGAGTTGA
The DNA here is from genome assembly GCA_963556195.1 of Sepiola atlantica. Taxonomy (NCBI): domain Eukaryota; kingdom Metazoa; phylum Mollusca; class Cephalopoda; order Sepiida; family Sepiolidae; genus Sepiola; species Sepiola atlantica. Next base: position 129,921,826 of record OY744526.1, on the reverse strand, counting down.
GATTGGCAGCGACAAGGTGAAAATCTGCTTCGCAGATATGGTCCCCTGGCAAGAAGGGGAGCCTTCGGGTTTTTTCCTTCCTTACTGGGGAACGAGAAGCAGACCTGCTGCTAATTTTGGGCTCCGGCTTTTTGTTTTGAGACAGAGAGCGGGAGCTAGCTGGGGTAGAATCAACAGGGGAGGGGGATTTCTGCTCAGTATTAGGGGTAGGGGGTTGGGATTCAGGAGTCTGAGCAGAAGAGACGGTCATCTCTTAAGACGTTGGGGCAGGGGATTGGGGTCCAGCCTCTTTATCTTTCTTAGCCTTTTTTGTGGCTCTTTTCAAATCCCGAGATTCCTTTTTCTCTGTCTCTGGAGCCGGCCCAGCGTCATCTTCCATTTTGTTTTCGTCTTGTTTCTCCCCTTCCGAGTCTGATGTTGTCAAGGGGACCGTCTGCTTCCTCTTAGTTGCCACTGCCAATCCAGATGTTGAAGGCTGCGGCTCCTCGGTGGGAATATCTAGATTTCGCGACACTGTGGGTAGCCGCCCCCCTTTTTCACCCGGGGGCTGCACCTTTTTGGAGGGGGACTGCTCCGGACTGGAACTTGGTTCTTCGGTGGGGATGGTCTTTCCACCTTTCACCACCTTGCTCCAGTCTTTTGTTGTTGTTGTTGTTGTTGTTGTTGCAGTGCCCCCTCCGGTCGTTGGTGGAGGAGCTGCTGGTGCCACTGACGCCGCTTTCACTCCCGGGGCTTGAGCAGAAGGGGTCTTTTTAGGTGGAAATTTTTTCAGGCAGGCTTTCGCCATATGCCCCTTCTGCTCACAATGCCAACAATGTGGCCTCCTACCCTCGACGATGACACTCATTGTCCAGGTGTCGCACTTGAGTAGGGGTGGGATATTATTGAAGCCGTCCCGGTCGACTCTCATATTTATTTTGTAGTCCCCTACCATAAGGTTACGGGGACCACGGACCGGGACTATAGCTTCGACGTCCCCATACTGACTCAGGACAGCACCAAGCTGTTCTGAGCTGATATAGCAGGGGACGCCAAGGACGGTGACTAAAGTCCTTCTCCTACTCAAGTACTCCGGCCTGAGAATGAGATTTTTAAATCTCAGGTCGGCCCTGGACACTTTTTCTGCTTCCTGTTCACTTGGAAGCAGAATATCCCAAGTGGCGAACCCTCTGCGGCACACATAGGATGCTGGGACTTTAAGCCCGTACAGAAGGTCCGCCATTTGATTCACTTCGACCCCAGCCAACCCCTTGGTTTTGGTGTCGATGGTGACTAGCGATACTATTCTTTTCGCTAGTCGATCCACCGCACCTGGAGCTGCTTTGATGTTGTTACCGTCGGTCAATTGTTTGTATTTTTCGTCAAACAACCGACGGTACTCTTCGGGGCTTAGCTGGGACTGGGGTCCCCACTTGTCTTGAGTTGCTGAGAGGGCAGGAGATGCTGATACTGTAGGTGATGGTGGTGATACAGGCGGCGTCTTCTGCCCGGGAGGGATGGTCCTGTCCTGGCTGGACAAACTTTGAGTAGGAGGGAGGGACGGCCACTCTTTCGGAGATGCCACAGGATTGGACACCTTTGGAGTGGCCAACTTGGTCCCACCTCCCCTTTTGCTGGCGGCACCAACTGCTCCAGATTTGATTTCTGGTCCAGCGACCCCCTTCGTTCTCGGTCTGGATTTTCTTTCTGGTGTGATGGTGAGTCTCTCCTACCGACCCAGATCACCTCTCCCAGCTGAGCTAAAACCTTCGCTGCCGGGGTCAGCAGCGTTGAAATCATTAGCAGAGTTGCCGTAGAATGCGTCAAACTCCGAATTACTTTCAGTGCGGGGGACAGCACTGCCGTAGGTACTGGGCATGTCGCCTAAGTCGTCAAAAAACCCGTACGTTAAGTCTTGGCCTACTCCGGCCCCCAGATGTTGTTAAGGCATCTGGGAACCAGAGCCCGAGCTAGGCACTAAGCCTCCACCGGAGCTCGGTCCAGTCCTCCCCTCTTCCGTTTTGCCCTGCACAACGGCAGAATAAAAACAAAACGCGTAGTATTATTTTTTTTTTAGGTGTGAAAAAAAAAAAAAAAAAAAATTACGAAAATAAAACCAGATCTGAACCCGGCGCTAACCCGCCGATTTGGAGATGGAAGAACGTTTGCTAAATGTTACTCTAGCTGTTCAACCAAATCCGGCCAGCTGCTTAAGTTGTACCTGGGTTCAGAACAAACCTAAAAACAAGAAGAAAATAATCTCCGTTAGTGCCCAAAAGGGGCTATACGAATCACCCAAGAGGGGTGATCACCCAAAAGGGGTGAGAAGAACAATGGTGCCCAAAAGGGGCTTGCCCAGGGGACAGAGAGAGAGTCCCCGGTCAAAAAGGGGCACAAGAGGCCAAGTAGCGTGTCACTCCCAAGTAAAAATCCAAAGTAAAACTTCAAAGTAAAAATCCAAAGTAAAAATCCAACGTAAAAATCCAAAGTAAAAATCCAAAGTAAAAATCCTGGGGTAAAAAATAACGACGTCAATTTGAAAACTGTGCTTGGTCTCGATAGGATGGGGATGTCGTCTGTTTGAGTCTTTGCAACCATGGTATTTATTATAGATGGTTGCTTCCATTAGTTCTTCAATAGGGGTGATTTGGACCCCACAACAGTAACTAACACAATAAATCGATTAATATTCTTAAGTACGTTTTTAGTGATCTAACCAAAACGGTTGGACTGTTATTCCCCCTCGAAAAAAGAATTTTTGCTATTTAAACTTTTCAGTCGATATGTTTTAACGACTGTATTTCCTATAAGAAAACAAAAGTACACAATAATTGAAAAGATGCCCAGTCGCTATCACTTTTAATCATATGTTATATAAATGATAATGGCATTATTTGAGAGGTTTAGCCTTCGTTTGTAAAATTGTCTTTCAAGTAATGTACTTATATTGTTTTCTAACACATTTTCTTGCATTTTCGTGTTTCGTTAATGCTGTTTAACCCAAGCATTCATTGAATTACAACAAAGCATTTCATTCCGCGATATTAGCACACCGTTAACAAATATTACATTTTATGTACTTAAAAAATGGTTCATTTTAACACATCGTTCTTACGTCAAATGCTCACTTTCTAATAGAACACAATAAAAGCTCTTCCAGCGAGAAAAAATATTGAATGTTATTAGAATTGAACGGTTTGTTTAACTCGCAAAGCTTATTAGTTGTTCTCAATTTTATATCACATCCTTGTTCTCAATTTTATTGCACATCCTTGTTGTATTTTTTTACTAAATTTATCCTCGAAATGTATCCCAAAAACAACAAAATAATAAATTGAGTCAGTTATTCCTATATCTTCTATAGCCTCTATTTCTTTCTTCTTCCTTTATTGGCTTTTCTTTCATTAGTTAAGTATCTCTCTTCTATTATTTTTCTCTGCTTTTGTAATTTTATAGTTTAATTGTTACATATATTTAACTTTAAGGCAATACCTTTGCAGTTTACGACCGTGTTACACCATACATTTCGTCAGAATATTACAGCAACTTACGTAAGATTCGTGATCTTTTGGGCAAACATGCTTGCAAACTTAAAAAAAAATACGTTTAAATAAAAATAAAACCTTACCATTTCCGTATAGTTATTTCAATAACAACTATATATTGTCAGTACTTTTGCAGTTTGCAGATAATGCTGAAATAAATACGTTTTATTTTTAAACATTTTTTGAATAGGAGAGGGGGTAATTCTTCACTAGTCTGTTATTTTACTTCACAATTTGATAAACAATATATACTGTAAAAATCGTCTTTAACTTGATAAATCATGCATAACACCGCACGTGTCGTAAACTGCAGAAGAAACGCATGGTGTCGTTACGAAACATAAAATATTACAATTAATTGCCAGATATAGGTTTCTAAAAACTCTAACCATTAAAGAAAATATTTAAATGAAGAAAATAGTCTTCGCATGGTAAGTGTCATGAACAATTATTTCACCTTGAAGTTAAATCTTCATCGGTCTAATTGTGAATGCCTTTATATTTTTTTGCTGAGAATAATATTTGTTTCTAATTAATAAGTGGCCGAGCTAAAGTGAGCCAGAATGCATTTCTACATATTGATCGAATGTAGCAGGAGTGTGTGTAAGAAAGTGATACAATGAGTAAACGAGTAATTTAACTTAATCTCATAGGCATGTGTTGATGAGGAAATACTTTATCTTTTTTGTCACGCTAATCTTAAAAGCTTAAGATAACTGGCCCTATTAATCACGGTAATTCTTTTTTTGACATACGTAAAGTGACTCATGAAAAATTGGATATTATATTAATATAGGGGACATTTTTATTTAACTGAGCAAATTTCCACTTAATTTTTGGGGATTGATCAGACGTCAAAGAACGAAAACGCCTGATAGTTGGTAATGTTACCCTATACATTTAGATAAAAATAGGCTTATTACAGTTTTATCTTTTTAGAAAGATACATATAACCAACCTGAAAATATATTCGAAAAAAAAACGAATAAAAATAAATTATATGTTACATGTTAAGATAAAGTAAACGTTAGCGGTAAATTTAGACGTATCAACGGAAGGTATGTCAATTCTGGCACATAAAGTAAGGTTGATGTCATTTTTCATAACCTATCAAACTTAGTTTTTATTTATTTTACATATACATCGAGGGTTGGATTTTCTTTTTAATTATGTTCAATCTTTTAATTTAAGGGGTAAAAGAAATTGACAAAAATCGACTATGAATGAACACCCGTATGTGGCTAAGTAACAGGTACGATAACAAACGGTAAAGAGCTACACGTAAAGATCTACACAATACGAAAATAAAACTGTTTTTAGTAAATGGGTAGCTAATCTTTAGCTTAAGCTAAACCGAACCTTATAATAAAATAAGCATAATCTAACCCGCAAATAACCAAAACGAAACCCGCAATTAATCATGTACCACCTCTTATGTATTTGCATGAAATCACGAGTTTCTAGTTTCTACGGCCCAATGGGTTTTCTCTTAATTGCAGTATACGTGTCTCTATCATCTTTCATTCAACGTTTCAAAATACGTCAAACTTGTATGAATGGTTCCCGATGTTTATTTAACTTATGACTTCTCTACTGTTTCGCAATGGCAGCTGTACATGTTTAAGTGCACCATTTGTGAGAGTAAAACATGTTCTTACTGGCCTGCTTTGACTAATTACGTTTTCCTTTTTTGGCACAGAAAATATTTTACTCCAATGGGCATCTTGATGCGATTACAGATAGGTTGCCAATCGACATTCTTAAACGGTGTTGTCATTTTAAGCAACAGCTTTCGACTTGGTGTAGAAAATTAACGATGCTATTTACTAATAGCATAAGATCATGAGCATTCCCAAGTGGGTACCGGATATTCGCCATACAAGCCACGGGCCGTGTAGTCTGAGTTTCATCAAAAAAGGTAGGATTCCTGATCTTCACGATTTCTGAGGAAGGGCGGGGAAGATAGAGTCTATGAAATGGAATAAAACACAAACTATACTTGTAGCTACTAGCTGCGTCCGTATTGCTCGAGAGACATAATCAACTACTGTGGTAGGCATAAAAATCACTAAATACATGCTATGTGGGGATAATATTTAAATAGACTGCTGCATCTATAATGTCATATGTCTGGTTGAGTAGACGAAGAACGTAAGAGGAAATATAAATAACAAATGATTTCAGACATAGCGAATTTAGAAAAAAAGAAACAAAAACAGAAAAAATAAATGAAAACTTAGTTGCGCTATAGATGCCGGATAGCATTTTCGGTCCCGCTTAAAAACCACTAAGCGTGAGATAAATATCTGACCATTTCTATGGCGTATTTTTATAAATATTGAGGGACAAGGCAGGTTTCAAGTTAATGAGCAAGGAAAGAATTCATTTTTTTCAAATGTCTCCAACCATATTGAGTGGTGTTACGTGTTAATCTTTAACAGTAAAATTAAAGCATTAAATAAAATGCCAGATTATATGAAAGGTAATGATTTTTTTTAAATGTTGTTATAGAAATTAAATATGATATAACTTGAATCTGACTTGATACTGGGAACAGTTCTGTTACACTCAATTATTTTATAGCACAAGTTACCCACTAAAATAAAAGCGAAATAAATAAAGAGATAAATAACAATGGTGTGAATGTAAAAAGTTTTTAGAGGCATCAACGAACGCGATAACATCACGTCTATGTATACGAAAACTATAAACCATTATCTAACGCGCCATTCTTTAGAAATCTCTATTCATTGTTAATATGCCTCGAGAATAAGAGTTTAACTGATCTCTGTATGCTTAACATGTATCACTTACTAAAGTAAAGAGCACAGATCCGCCCCAGAATTTTCCAACATAAATAAGCGAAAAATAAATGTAAAATGTTATAAGCATACGCAGTTTATGAAGCCGGGATTTTCATGTGTTACCTTCGCTGCAATTCAAGTCATGATTTGTCTTTAAGCCTGTCAAAAGTTATACCTGAATTAAGAATATTGAGACATGTTCAAGCAGAAATATGTATACAATGAAATATATACTGGTCAAACATTAGGGTTCGATGTAAAACTTACGTACTGTTTTTTTTACTGTAGACTGTGTGAACTACTGACAAATAAAAGATAAGAAGGTGGGGTTTTCTGTCCGACACTTATGTAGAATGCATTATAATCCAAAGCAAAACAACTATAACATTTACTTATATTGTTCATGGTTAGGGTTTCACATAACATAAACATATTATTCGGAACATGTAAATACCCCCATCAAAAATGTATATAAAATATAAGTCTTACACATAAGCGCTACACTCTCTTTAAAGCTCACCTTACATATTTCCGACTCAAGTTCACTATGTCAGTATTCTAAGCATCGAAACAGTCGCCATTAGCAATAAAACAACTATAAGTTAACACCACAAAAAGTGTATGTATCTAGTCTAACGTAAAATAAATAATGTACACCCTGGGGAAATCCTGGGGCAGAACTATGTAAACAAAAAGATAAAAATACTCCATAAATTCATAGTATCCAGTAGTTGCAATATAGCAAGTCATCACTTACTAAAATAACATATATAAAATAATTATACGTATATATATATACATATAAATATATATATATACATATATACATATATATATATATATATATACATATATATACATATATATATATATGTATATATATATGTATATATATGTATATATATATGATTATATTTTGTTACATATTGTACATATATATATATATATGTACAATATGTATATATATATATATATATATATATGAATATATATATATATATATATATATATATATATATATATATATATATACTATAAATTACAAACTGTAGATGTACATGTTTTTTTGTGTTCTGAGGTGTTATCAGTACGAATAAACAATATATGACAGTGACGGAGATATTCATCTACACTGTGGCAGTTTTTATTCTTGTTTGACTCAGTAGTAATCATTTTTGTGGGAAAGTATTGGACGATGTAAACTGTTTGCGTTCTTTTCGGATGTTAACACATTTTTATTAATTATTTTAGACGTGTTTCCGTGCAACGCTGTTCAGGCTAGCCGTGCTCAGTTACTCTCTGGTAAATTGACATCTATAAAACCGGTTGTAGTTATCTTGGCGTTAAATTGTATGTGTGTTTTGACATGATGAATTTATTCATGACACTCTAGACATTACTTCCACAACTATTAATACAATAAACCAAAAATTACAATGCCAAAACACATTTTATTCACGACATATCACATACTAAATTAATGGACTGAATGGTTATACGAACTACCTGATTTAATTGAACATGAACATATAATTTACGCTAAAAGAATAATATATCAAGTGTTCACAATCTTCTGTCAAATGAACTATTTTCACTACGACACTAGTTGTCACATCTACACAGCTGCACAAAGTCCTAAAATACATTTCGGCACGGCAATATTGTCACCTCTTAATGCATTGTTTTTCGGCGCTTCAATTGGTTAATTCTTGGCAGTATCTAACTATTTGTGGAAGAGTTGTTCAATGTATTTTCTACGCCTCTTTCACTTTTACCACAACCCGATTTAGCAGCGGTACTGGTTTCTAGATTTAACTATGCTTCCTTGCCCTATATACCTCAAGCCTGGTGTGTGGCACATACAGCCTGCACTTCCAAGGTGCATCTGGTTAATGGACACGCATTGTACATCTTCTGCTTGCGAGCAAAGAGACTCAGTCTTGCTTTTATGCTAAACTTTTTTCAGCTCAGAACCATCAACATTTATTTCAATCAACGCGACTGAGACAACAAAACCCGGACGCCGTTCCTACTGCTTCCAGTAGTGGCTACTATTTATTCCCATCAACCCATCATGCTAACTCAATATGTTCACGTACTTACATGACATGTTTCTTAATATTATCATCCTGACGAAGTCTTACAAATATAGACGAAACGTTGATGAACACATAAACAAACATCCTATTTTGTTTTTTCCTTTTTCATTTCCTATTACGTCGGATTATCTTCATCCTTCCTTATATATGTATATATATATATATATATATATATATATATATATATATATATTATACTTATGTTTGCGTATAATTTGTACATAAGTTAAGAGAACTGTAGTGTGTTGATGTTTATGGTGGTTTATAGTTTGTTAGTAGTGAAGACAAAAGATCGTGTTGTTATATAGAGTGACAAAGGATTTTTGTTAGGTTTGATAAGATGATATAATATATGAATTTAAATTTTTTTAATTGTTTAAATTGATAATCTCATATTTCCCATATTACTACTAGTTTTTGGAGTCTGATACCTATATTCGGTATGTGCTATTGTACTAAAGTTTTTTTAAGCCATATTTTGAATAATTCTGATTTTATTTTCAATACTCATGCATTTATATTTCATATAGTTGGTTTTAAAATTTGAGGTTTGGTAAACACGTTGCCACGGAAGTGATGCTTCGTTTGCTAATATATGATGGTGTTGTTGTGAATGTAGTGTAATTTCCGAAGTTTATCTTCATCATCCCGTACTTTATTATGTTTGTATAAAAACATACTTTGATTTCGAAAACAGCACATATAATCTTAAAGGGCAACTCTCACCTGTCCTGTATAATCATGGGATAGGAATTTTGACAAGTGTTACTAAGCCTACACGATTAATCTGCAGTAACTAGATCAAGTCGTATTTCTGTTTAACTATTACATGTTTTCAAATAGCATACAAAAAGTGTGGGTAAAACATATGGAAGTCGTAGGTGTATGTTTATATGTACGCTTCGATAAAATAGTCAGTCATTATATGAATTATGTTGTTCCTAATATAGACTACGCTCTCAGATGCAATACGGTGTTTTACTAGTTAGGTATGTCATAAAGACAATATATATATATATATATATATATATATATATATATATATATATATATATATGATATATATAAATATGATATACATAAATATGTTAACACAATATAGAAGTTTAATAGTTATATATTGTATAGAAAACAAATATGGAAATTAAAAAAATACAAAACTTGAATAATATTGGTATGTATCATTATAAAATACTAAATTGATAAATACAAAAGTATTAATATAAGTAATGCTATGTCTCTAATTTTCTCTAACATTTTGACGTATAACGAATGTATCAAAATATATTTTGCTTGTCATAATTTTATGTTTTGCTCACGATAATTGGATTTAGAATTCTGACACATCATTTATGTCGTGTATCCCAAAATCCAAGTAAAAAACAAATAGTTGTTTTCCCATTAGATACATGACAGTTTGTTAAAATATTTGTAAACATTTTAATTATATGCGTTTTCACATCTCCCATTGGATTCGATTTACCAAAAATATTTTTCTGTGCCGACGTCTGCAGAAACTCATTATATGCTAGGACGTATCAGCTGAATCGAAAAAAATGTCATTGATGAAACATCAGTGTTGTCAATTTTCAGACTCTGTTAATTTTAAAATGTTGTTCATCCTTATAATGTATGCATTTATCTTAAATAAAACATCATGCGAATGTGTACGTTAACTAAATATCAGATGAAAATGTCAGCTATAGTTCCGTCAATATATGTTTCATTTTTTGCAGAAACATTCAGGATTACTTTAAACAATATTAAAAATATAATAAAATTATATATAAAATTATACACTAATATAATCACATTCAAATTGTTGTATTAAACTTATGGCTTAAAATGTTAAAAAATGAAACCAATCAAATCATGCATGATACATACTTACCGTTTAATTTATTTACAAATAATTATTTCAAGACATAATAGTCAAGGTGTATATTTTAAAAAAAATCATCAATGAAATACAATCAGAAAAAATATTGCATTTAACTTTGGTTAAAAGATTGAACTACGCTACCGCATTGCACTTTTAATTATAACTTATATGTTGGTAAATATAACTGCTTATATTAATTAAACACATGTAAGCTCTTCCCAAAAATGTAGTATTAATGATGCTCGATGGTATATATATATATATATATATATATATATATATATATATATATATATATATGTATATATATATATATATATATATATATATATATATTTATATGTATATATAATGTGACTATTCCATGTTACTGAAGTCGAATTACGAAGAAATAAAGGGGTCCTTACATGGGGATACCGCTTGATCCATATATGCGATATATAATTATGCGTATATTCTATTCAATGTCTATTTTCCTGTAAAACGTTCGTAAATACATTAAGAACTTATATTTATCTGTATATATATATATATATTACAGATACAAGGAAATATAAGCTCCCTCCGGTCGCATATTTTTGCTAGGCCGCCGCGTCAGAAATGAACGCTGCCGTGTACACCGATGGTGCCTTAGTCATATTTCTTGGTTGGTTAGACGTTGATACTCTTTGTTTATGACCAATAATATTATTAGATGAGTACAAAGAAACAGTATTTCGACCCCACCCCGATGTGTGTATTACCCTTCCCCTATAAATATAAATATATTTAGTTTAAAGAATGAAGAAAAACTAATTTTTGGACCCCCCTCATTTTTTTTTATTTACCCTCCCCCACACATAGGAATATGTTAAGGAAAGTAAAGTAAACAAAAAAAAAAATTTTTATCCCCCTAATTTGTATTTTCTCCCCATTACATATAAATATTTTTAATGAAAACACGTTAAAAACAAAACGAAAAATAGTAAAAAAAATCCAATACACTGAACACGATGAGTTAGTTAAAGGCTCTCGAGAAGAAGTTTTTCGTAAATTAAATTCATTACAATGTGTGCGTGTTTTGAAGTAGTAATTGTTAAATCAATTTTTATTTTAATTAAACAATTTGATTCAATAAAATTGTTAAAATCACAATTTAAAAAAACTACTGTATGACGCGTGCTGACTTTGACCATGACTCAAACACTCACCCTAACCCCCACTTTTACCCCGAACCTAACCCTTCTACAGAGTAAAAGTTAGTGCGGGTCCTATAGTGTAAAAGCAGCTAAAAATCAAATACAGTGAACACGATAAGTTATGTAGATGTTCTCGTAAAGAAAGTTTACCTAAATTAAATTCATTAGAATGGGTGTGTGTGTTTGTTTAATGATTTTTCTTAATTAAACAATTTTGTTCTAAACTCAGATTTATAGTTTTCCAGTACAATGTGTTGTTAGTATTTTTAAGCCATAAAAGAAAAATTCAAAGCTTTTATTTTAACAAATGAAATATGGAATAATAAAAAAAGGTTCTAAATAAAATCTTAACACCGTAAGTTAAAGTAACAGGGTGAATGCCAGCGTTTTGTTTACATTTTGAATTACGCGCTCGTCTTGCGTCCATACTGATTTGACAAATTGAGAGGTAAGATTAAGTAAATGAAAGCTTAACAGTTTAAATCTTAAACACAGTTAAGGTTGTGAAGAGATAATGATTTTGCATGTTTTTCAAATCGGAAAAGAAGGTGGTCCTAAAATAAAACTATTGAAAAATGCAAAGCAGTGAACGCGAATAGTCTTGTAAATGCTATCGAAAAAAAAGTTTACCTAAACTAAATTTATTATGATAAGTCTGTTTTTAATAGTCATTTTAAATCAATTATTATTTTTATTAAACATTTGATTCAATAAATTGGTGTTTTACAACATAATGACTAATAAGATTAAGAACATAAAAAACTCAGCAAAGGTCGGCTGCCAGATTAACTTCATCAATCTCAGAACGTTGTAATAAAATAAATCAACGTTAAAGTAACACGGTTAAATGCCAACGTGTTGTTTACATTTGAACCAACGCGCCCGTTCAGAGGGATGGAAACCGCTTCAATGGATTAACGCACCCTGTTCAATCAGTTCGACGTAGTTAAAATAACTACGTCACTCATTTCATACACACACATATATATATATATATATATATATATATATATATATATATATATATATATAATAGAAATACTTATGATTTATAAGTAAGAGTATTAGCGAGCAAAATAGCGTAAATACATGTGTAAATCTGAAATAAAAATCATGAGTGTATATTTGTGAATTCTAATTAATAAAAAGTTGAAAAGCAATTGATTATCATAATTAAGAAATGCGCATAGTGTTTACGGCGGTTTTTGTAGTAGTATATAATGAAGCTGGGGAATTTAGTAAATAGTCATACTACTCTGATTGAGTGTTGGCTTCGGACAGACATACATACATACAAAAAGGCAGACATACATACATACAGATACATACACTCTCTTATTACTATATATATATATATATATATATATATAAATATATATACATGTATATATACATATGTATATATACATATGTATATATATATTACTATATATATATATATATACATATATATATATATACATATATATATATATATGTATATATATATATATATATATATAATAAATCTAGCATAACCCAAGCGCTCTATCAGTCTGTAACAATTAATACATAATAATACTATTAATAATAATAATTATTATAATAATGATAATAATAATAATAATAATAATGATTATAATAATAATACTAATAATAATAATAATAATAAAAACATTAAGTGAATAAATAAATAATATATGTATATATATATATATATATATATATATACATATATATATATATATATAGTCAGCAATGAAAAATATATTGCAATCAAGCGACACAGAGGCTCCCGCGTGTCATCCCCGGGGGGAATCTTTAGGCTAAACGCGGGAACCTCTGTGTAGCTTTATTGTCATATAGTTTGTCATTGCTTACTACCTAGCTCTACTTACGTATCGAGCACTGTTGAAGTAAATACTGAAAAATGATACATAACAAATGATATCTCCTTATAATATTTTATGTGGATATCTGAATACGAATATATATATATATATATATATATATATATATGAAAATTAATAGCTATATAATTATTAATGCAACTATAATGATGGCTTGTAGTAACAATAAGACACAGTTTCCTGAAGACGCTCGAGGGACCGAAAACGCTAGTAAGATGACCCACGACACAACCTTATTTATTTCTATTAATCTATAAATCTATCCATCTGTCTATCTATATATATATATCTTTTTATTCATCTGACTCTTAAAAAAATATTTTTTACTTTTTTTTTCTTGATTTTGTTTTTTAAATTTTAGATTTTATTTTCATGTTAACATTTTTTTTTGACATTATATTTTCTTATAGGTGTTTTTATTATTATTTAGATTTTGATGATATCAGGTGAATATCGGATTCTAACTCTACCTGATTGGATCTCAGTTTATAAGAGCTGTTGATCGATAGCATCGATATGCCCGTCTCTCATATTTTGTACATGTCTTGGTAAATAAACATACTCATATATAAAAGCTCTTTTTGATATTGAGCACTTTTTATAAACCCGGTTGACATTATTTGGATTACTACCCTGTAGATATTTTGCTTGGAGTATTTATATATATATATATATATATATATATATATATATATATATATATATATATATATATATATATATTGAGAGAGTAAACTACATATGAAGTTAAAATGAATTAAAATAGACGAAGTGCTGCGGCATTTCATTTTATGTGTGGGCGTTGTGTCTCTTATCTTTTCGCCTGCTATTATTTATATAGTGTTTTGTTCAAGTAACTCCGAATGTTATTTTGAATAAATATGAATTTCATTTACATATAAACACTCCAATATAATATAATCCCTTATTTTTTGTATTTCTCGTTGCCATCTTGTTGTCAAAGTACGTTCAAAATAATGTAACTTATCTGTCTTGATTAGACCCATGATTATCTAGCTTGAAATAGTTCATTCGAAAGTTACTAATACGGTTACAAATTATGACACACACATAAACGATAATATTTTGACAACAAATTTCCTTGAAAACGTCATTCAATATGTTACACATGCATCAGATATATAAAATATACATTTATAAAACAGAACCACATTGACTTTTTTCCTTAAAATGCACGAGGTGTAAACGTGTATTTTTTTGTTTGGACGGAATGAACCTGTGTGTCCTTGATAAACGAGAGTAAATTAATTTCTCACGAGATCATAACGCTTTCGAAACTGTCACCCCGTTTGAGCCAATTAAGTTGATAGCAAATAATATAGCTTTGATAACTTTTTCTCCATTGAATTATTTTCGATGCCTTTCTAGAATACTGTAAAAAAGTAATTGGTTCCGTTCAGTAATATGGATGTTTCATATAGCATTTCATATTCCTTTCTCCGTCTCTCTATATCACTGTCTATATGTCGGTCTTTTATTGTTCTTTTTTTTTCCATCTCTTTCTCTCTCTATCTCCCCCCTTCTCTCTCTCTCTCTCTCTCTCTCTCTGTATATATATATATATATATATATATATATATATATATATATATATATATACAGATATATAGATACATCGATATATATATATATATATATATATATATATATATATATATATATATATACAGATATATAGATACATCGATATATATATATATATATATATATATATATATATATATATATATATATATATATATATGTACATATTAGGGCAGGTCTATTTAACACTTTTTTTAGAAAAGCAACGCAGCTGTGGTGGCTAATATTGGGGTTTGGTGTTATGAGTAGTTATACCAAAAAATAGATTCCTTATTGTAAGACTTTACTGAGCAGTTAGTTTTTAATATCGGCTACACAAATGTTCAGAAATCCCTGATTTCCACAGGATTTCGTTGACAAACTGACACATATCAAATGTATATTATTTGTTAAATACAATGAATGGAAAATATATTCAACCCAGAATTCTAAGTAGAATTCTAGTACAGTATGCCGTTTTAAAACTGCATTCAATAAACGAAAACTGTGTATATTTTACACACTTACAAAAACTACTCAAAAGTTTCCCTTTAGAAATGTCTACAGCATATGCCCAAAGTAGTCGTTGGTCACCACTTAAATAAGTCATTTCCTAATTATCTAGGAGACCACACATACTATGACATGCTACATGGGTCAAATCCCCAAATTTCCCCTGATAATTAAGTGAACGATGGCTCTAAATGACAACTCATATCTATGAATGGTATTAACTTTCTTTTAAGTTTTTTTCTCAACGCTGCAACCATCCCTGTTTCACAACCAGTGTTTGTACTGATATTTTTACTGAAGTTGCCTTATTGTACACTGGTGTACTCTTCTAGAACAGCATTTACATGTTCTACTAGAACACAAGGTGTACCAATGTTGTGTATTATTCTATGGGTTGGATATTTAATAGCAGTTCATATCTCTCTGCTAAATACTAAGTGGTATTCTGGTCCCTTGCTCTTCTTAATCATTTTTTATCATTTCCCCTGTAACCTCATTTTAATACACAGTGGCATTATTAACTCTGCAATCAACTCCAATGCAGATACGATGCTCATATTCCTGGACATGTTTTTGATGGCTGGTGTCTATCACTCTTGCGTTTCCCATATCTATTTCAGATGTATATATAATATATGTTAAATTAGTGGTTAGAAAAAGAAGGCACATGTGTTGTAAGTCTTATAGAACGCAGTAGCATTACAATCCTCAAGGTTAGAAGATATATCAAATCTAATCAGTCCAATAGAATTTCTAAGGACTTAAAACAGACTTTAAGGTCTCTTAGACTGTCTCCCTTGCTCAAACCTGCCATCGGTTGTTTATTCACAGGAATATGTCTTTGTAAAGATTCCTGATGTAGAGGAAACAACATGTGAATAATATTGTTGCTGTCTTTCAATCTGCCTTTCTAGTCTAGCTGCTTCGGCTGACTCTCTTTTGTATTTTGACAGCATCTTTGTTGATAGGGTCATATTAGAAAACAATACTTTTGTCCTGTTTTCTCTTTCTCTGATCTTTAAAACATACTCTTTCTTCAATGGGAATCTGAAATTTCAAAATGTGCATGCCTTTAATAACATGTCTAGCATACATGACAGATATTAAGGACAATATCACAACATTATTTACTAAAAAAAAAGAAGAAATTCAAAAGTAAATTCATATTTTTCATTTAATTTGAATATTGAAAATTGGGACATAGAATGTGTTCATATTAAGAAAATGCAAACAAAAAACCACCCGAGAAGTAATACCACCGCTTATTTAAGCGGGGAACTACAGACTATATGCTTTGTTTGGCAATTGTATGTATATCAGTTTGCAGCAAAGTCATCACATTTTAAGACAGCCAGTTTGCAGCAATATAAAGAAATATCAAATGAAGTGTCCAGATGTTCTTTAATTTTTTCAATTTCTGTTAATAAAGAGTGCCCTCAGTAAGCCACCTTCTTTCACTGTCTGCCTTATAACAAAGGCAATTGTGGGTTAACTGCTTTCCAAATATTGCGTATTTCCTTTGTAATCAATTTGGAAATATCATTATTTGAAAAGTGAGGATAATGATTTTCAAGAAAATAACAAAAGTGGGGTACTTGTGGTAAGGTTTGGCGGTTCTGTTTCATCCAAAGGATAATGGTGGACCACAACATTTTCTGTACACTTATAGCGTTTTATCTGAAATAAAAAAGAAAAAGTCTAAAACAGTTTCATTTATACTATCTTCTACTGTCATATTAAATGATTGGCTATCATAATAAGGAGGTTTGGTTAGTTTTAGTGATTGTTTGTTTGAGTTAGGGTAAGGCTGCCTCCAAAATTGTGGCTGGAAATAACATCACCATTTTAACAGACACTGAATAGTGTTTACCTTATAGTAAAATTCTTATTTTTTAAAAATGTTACTCAATATTTTAGAGTTTACAGTTGTGGATAATTTTTCCAAATAAATTTAATGAAGAATCATCACCTATATTTTGACCAGCACAATAAAAAATACTCTGAAATTTAAAATATTGGGTACAACACAACAAAAAAGAGTTACTCTAGCGACATAATCGTTCATTTTACACAGAAAATAAAAATACCCATGAAAAAGGCAAAAACAAGGGTTTGTTATTTTTTTTACTGTGATGGTTATGAAGTAGATAATCATTTCACGTTAATTCAAATGGTAAAGGGATTTCCCAATCGAAAATCTAATTTATTATGTAAACTATAAAAATAACGAAGTTCTCTAGCGACATAATTGGTAAGAAACAACATTTGTCCGTAAAAATACAAAAAAAAGGTGTTAGGTTATAACTTAAAAAGAGCCAAAGTTAGCTTAAAATATGTCGAGTATAACATAGTATCAGCTATAAGTGTAATACAAAACTGAAACATTGATACAGTTTAACTTGGAACACAGTAAAATAGAACTAACGAAACTGTATTACTTACGCCAAAATGGAAATATAATGTTTAATTAACGCCAGATACACTTAAAATATAAAATTAATTAGATTAAACAAGCTTGTTTCCTTTCTATTTCAAGTAATTAAGTGTCTTCCATTAACATACACAATTACTAATTATTAAAATCCAACAGCGATCAATACTTCATACAATGAATATACACTGATAAAATGTTAAACGGTGTAAACGAAATGATGACAAAAAAAACGTTCCAGGGACACTAACTATGTTTATGTTATTTTCGGTTCAATGGTGTTTTACTGATGATTACAATTAGTGTGAATTGTTTTCTACGGAAAAATCACCAATCCTGACTTCCATGAAAGAAAAAAATAAAGCAATCTTGTATCGCTATCACTTACGTAAATAGTTAAATACTGTTTACTAAACACTGTATATGTACTCCCCATTTTGCATTTACAATGATATATGTTTTATTATTTATACTCCTTATTTTTATTTGATTTATTAAGAACAATGTAAATAATTTAGTTGAAAAAATATTTATTAAATTACATTTAAATATTTTTATTACACTTACTTAATGGACTTCTTTTTACGGCGAGAAGTCGTTAACTGATCACCGAAAGGCCATACGAAATCGTTAATTTTCAACCTTTAAAGTCGTGTCCTCACTTAACGGTTACGATTTTGGAAAATATAGTTTAGGTCGTTTTTTATCATGCCAAACTCCAACTATCATTACCATCGCATTACCACGGTTCTAGAATCGACTGCCCAAATGTATATATATTAATATATATATATATATATATATATATATATATATATATATATATATATATATTAGTATTTTTATTTATATTTGAGTGTTTAATGTTCAAATATTTATTGTATCACATAATGTAATTGTTATAACTCAATAGTGTAAAACACCAGCTGTGCTATTTATGCTATTTTTATTTGATGTTATATAATATCAATTGTTTAAAAGACAGCTCGCATCTTTCATATGATTTATAATATTATTTAGCGTACAATTATTTTGGAATACAACGATATGTAAGTAAATGCTCTCATACCTTTATTACTTGGTGTGGCTAACATTGGTTCGAATTCCATTAAACACAAGAACTACTGACCAAAAAAATCCATTAATTACAGTCATTATTTCACATTGCCATGGAACAAGTCCTAACATAATTCAATAGTGTCACTGTTAATATTTTTATATTTCGTCATCCTCCAATACTTGGATTGATAATATCTTAAATTAATATATATATATATATATATATATATATATATATATATATATATATATATATATATATATTACTCTGCTAACTCTCTTTTCTTGTTTACTTTGTTTATCGAGTAGGTGTCACTTATTTCCTCTTATAGGTTTACATTTCGTATCTATATTCATGAAGTAAGGCCTTTTCGTTTTGCTAAGTTTCCTGAAGTGCACAGCCTTATGAATGTTTACCCGTCTATTGTTAACGTGATTCCTAATATCTAAAAATGTTATGATGTATTTAACATATATATATATATATATATATATAAATATCGTAATATAATTAATCAGGAATATGTTTTTTCAAAATTAATTAATTATCTATTATGAAACCAATTCCTTTCAAGCATAATCATATTACCACAATCAATAGTCAACTAGTGCTCCTACGTAGTTACCGCTAACTATTTGTTGTATTACTGAATAAAAATATAATGATGTTCAACTGTTTATTTAATCTTATTTTTCTTTAAAATAGTAATTTATAATATTTTTCTGATTAAAAAAAAATAACTTTACTATCATTTTTCTTAATCATGAGTATTTATTTATTTCATCTAAGAGTCGCGTGTTTAGTTACTACATTAACACCCACTGATATCTTTGTGGTGGAAGTTCATGACTTCATCAATTGTTTACCTATCCATACTTACAACATGAAACATATCTAGAACATAGTGTATAGTATTGAACATACTTTTAATAAATATTTTCATTATTCATCCTAACTATTTGCTATAATTAATCAACTAGCTATTTTAATTTAATTCTAATATATTTCACACATATTCTTCGCTATCGCAGTCGGTAATTACAACAATTTTAAACATATCTTTTCATAAATCTTTTTTACTAAATACAAATATTGTATTCATTAAATTGTTTATGCATTTGTATTTTTATATTATTTTCTGTAATTAAGAAAACATAAGAAACATAAGAATAATAAATAGTAAATAATTTTACTTATCGTATTTTGCTGTTGCATGATTGCGTTTTTATTCTGGTCATCCCGGGTTTACTTCCTACATAAACAAACATTTCTATCAGCGTCAAATCTCGGTTTTTATTCAACACAATTAAGAGATGACAATTAGAATATATAATTGGAAATTTACAATATGTCAAGAGCAAGGAGCGGGATATCTGTAATTTATGGATCTTCAAAGATAAACTCTTTTCATTACAGAATAGAGAAACACCGACAATGTAATTGTAAATATCATCGGCAACATTTCACTTTGAAACATTTACATAAACAAAAAAAACAGCCCAAAAGATAACGAGTCATATATGTTGAGATGAGAGCGTAGAGTCAGGGTAACGCCGTTCAAATACACGTCAAAGATAAAACAGCTGTTATATTGTGAACAGATGTTTGAAAACAAATTAAACTCAGATTGTGTTTGTGTTGATAGGCTGATATTTAGACGGCAATTAGTAAAATCCAGTGGATCTTGTCTGTGGAGTAGTTGGTATTTGAATTATCCGTTTCACAGAGTTAAGAATAAAGTGTGTTAGTTAGAGTTCGGGATATAAAAAGGTGTGAATTACGAAAACCACTAGCTCACTTGTTTATCAGTGGATCGATATCATCACGATTAACTATTACTAAAACGATAACTTAATTATATTTAATTTAATTCAAAATGTAAATGTTATTTAAAACCATGTATATAATACTGTTATATGAATATTTCCTCTATAGCCCTTATTCACTTCTAAAACATATTTCAGCATTGGAAATATGTTTGTGTTCATCAATCCAATATATTACTCTTTAATTATACCAGTAGCCATCGTGTCGTTTCCTTAAATAAAAGAAACACATTCTACCATGTTGCTTGTAAACCTTATATGATATAACCCATACTTATGTTTCGTGTTCATATGTATCTTCTATTCTTGCTACTTACCTTTAATATATAGGTTACAAAATTATTTTATGTTCATACATGCATAATCAACACTATTTAGCTGGTAGTATTTTTCATCGGTAACATGCAAATAAACATCCCTTCCAATACGATCCTTTGCCCATGATAGCATCATATTTTGGCATAATAAGGGTTACTGTTTTATAGATGTTAGCTGCTACTGTTTCTCGTAACTTTACTTCTATAGAATATACTTTTATTCATTTATATCCATAATGTAGTTGACTTCCATTTTTAGAAACTAACCTGAAGTAAATAGTTAACTGTCCTTTACCTAACAATAATAAGCTATTCTAATATTAAGAATAGTATCGGTATCATTTAATTTAGTTTTTAAATATCATCATTGTTATTCACAAATATTCTTATCCGCCCTTCCCCTGTTACAACGTTCCCCTCATTGGCTTTTATCCATTTCACAACTCAAATTCCTTCTCAAATTTCAAATCTCATTTCTAAATATATTTTTTTAAAATAAGTTATCTCCCTTTGACAATAACAGCCCACACGTAACTTTAAATTTGAATTGAATAAAGAGAATAAAAGAGAAAAAAAATTAGTTGATGAATCATATAAAATAAAACATAATAAAATTATAAAAATTGGTATATTATTAAACAAATGTTTATAATATTTTAACTTTAGTTGTATGATTGCTTACTAGAATTTTTTACATTTTCTGCGTTCCTGCTTCCAATTGTTTTCTCCCGATGATCTGACACCGGTTTTTCCCGTTTTTCTTCGACCCATTCGGTCTTTTATTGTTGTCTTCTGATAATGAAAGTGTTTTTTTCGAAAATTTAAGATTACCCTTTGCCGATCTGTTACTTACCGGACAGTATTTACTATTTGGTATTTAATCAGTTTTCGTGAAATTATTAATGAATCGTTTTGAGTTTCACTTTCTCCCTGCGTTTATTTCTTTTCACTTTTCAATCTTACGGCAACCACATCGCATTGCTATAGCCTCGGACGACTAATCTGCACTTATATATATATATATATATATATATATATGTTACCGGGGATATATAGTCTCTATGTAAAGCAACTTACTGTTGTCGAAAACCTTATGGGCGACCCTGAAACTGTTGAGACATACAGAGTACACTGGTCATTTTTCAAGAAAATTAATGTTTACGTTACTTGGTTTAGAAAATGAGTATTTGCCTTTAAATGGGGTTCATTCATTTGTATGGGAAATAAAAGGATGGCCTGAGGATCACGAGAGGAAGACGTACAGCACGGGCGAACAGCAATAACACGTTGGATTATTTTTTTGATCCACCTATTAGGTTTAAAAGATAGATTAACGACAGAGATTTTGCGAGGCAAGACGAACAGAAACATTCCAGTGTCAAATCTAGAACGCCAGAACTCGTTCCATGTTGACTCAAGCCTAACCCTTACACTGAGAGTCAGGTCGAAGTTCGTTATTCCTAACAAACATATGTGTTTTTTCTACCTGACAACCTATACTCGTTTCGGTGGAAGTTAAACAGCAGAAATGTTAATGTTGTTAGAAGAGTTAACATTATTATCAAAATTTGCCATGCTATACATGAATCTCAAATAAGATGTTTAAAGAAGTCTAGTTGTGTTTAGGGTCTCTTTAAAAAATCTATATTTGGAATATGTGTCTTCTGGGAACACTAATGGACATCTAACAGCAATGTGGTAAGCCGTCAGAAGACAAATGAAAGTAAACCCCTGTTTTCTCACTAATTATTTCAAATAAATAAATAAATAAATAAATAAATTAGAATGGATGTGAGAAAGAAAACAAAGCGAGACTAAGAAAGTTCCCCTTTACATGGTATGCCAAAACACCAACTTGTATAGCTCCGTACTGTAAACACTAAATTGGCTTTTTCAGCAGACAATGATAAAGTGCTGGATGAGAATTTGCTTTTAGGCTCAGGAACAAAGCATTTGAAGGAAGTCTCTTTGACAATATCGAAATTGGTTTTTTCACGTTTTTTTCAAAAAAGGGTAACACAAATACATTGTAACTGATCATATATCACCTTATCTGGTTAAATTACAAGCCCTTTGATATTCAAGTATTTACTAAATCATCATGCGGAGAGTTTCCTATGTCTAATGTGTATGTGGACAAACTAGTGAAAGCAATTAATGAACTCAGGCCATGTCAAATATATAAAAAACAATAAAGTAGAGTCTGCAAGAGGGTAATTTTGATATACAATCCTGAAATTCAGCAACTTAATGCTACGCAACAAAACTGAATCAGAGTGAACCCGGGCAGATATGTATACTGTTTTGAAGAACCTATTGAGATAACTTTATCATCCCGAACAAGCCAACATAAAGATCAATTCGCAGAGATTCGATGTAAATAAATCAACAAAAGGAACATAGTGCAAGAGGCGTTTAACGTATTACATTTATTAGACATTAATCTATATGGAGCATTGAAAAGCTGAGTGCTGTAAAAGTGGTAATTAGAAGCAAATATTTTATAAAGATGATGAAGTATCAACGGATTTGAATAGAAGTTGGCATGCTGTCGAGATAAATGTGGTTTAAGACGTGTAATTATTCGTTCCGTAATAGGTGGTGGTCGCCTAGAAAATGGTAACAAAACATACAACACGGTTAGTACAGATAATATAACGAAAGGTTAGTTAACGAAAGTTAGTATACTACAGGTAGTGTTTATCCGTGTCGATATTACACCTTTTTGAGTAATCTAGTGAAATACAAACACTCTCAAGCAATAATAGGAAGGGAGGAATTATGTAATGCATTACCATTTTAGACACATCTCTCTATATGTAAATATCATATATATATATATATATATATATATATATATATATATATATATATCTATATATATATATATATATATATATATATATATATATATATATATATATATATATATACTCAATGAAAGGTGGTTATAGGACGGTTAACATTCATTCCCCAGAATATACTATTGTGGCAAGACTAGTATGTATCTTACGAAGATTAAGAGTAACATATAGCGTTTACATACACTTTAGTATAAAATCCTTATTTCAAAATCTTATCCAAACTAATTACATGTCCGTATTCTAAGATTAACACTCAACTTCAAGGAAACCATCTTAATTGACTTCGTAAAATCATAGATCAAATATAAGGCACACAAAATATATTTGAAGTTTCAAAGTAGAGGTCATGGCAATATTATGCACGAGATTATTCCGTTTATTTAACTCATACAACTTAAATATGTTGAGATATATATTAATTGCTAACACGAAATGTTAAACATATTCAGACATTTTGGGCAATCAGAGGGAAGACATGGGAACTGGCGAGAACAAAAAATTGACAGTCTATATGTATATATATATATATATATATATACATATATATATGTATATGTATATATATATATATATATATATATATACACACACATATATATATATATTCATATATGTATATATATATATATATATATATATATACATATATATATATATATATATTGGGTAAGATACGCAATAATTCATGAAAATGAAATGCTGTGGTAGACAAAATGTGTGAAAAATAACAAACAGGTTAAAGTGCAGGAGAAAAACAACAATATATAAACATTTAAAAAAATAGAAAATAATAGTGAAGTTTGAGAGATATGTATTAAAATGTTTTGATTAGCAATGAGAGATTGCTATTATCACAAATACTTTCCTTATATATATACACATTTTAAGGTGTTTTACGTTCGTCATTTTGCACACATTTTGTCTATATATATATATATATATATATATATATAGACTGTCAATATTAACATTTGTATTGCCCTGTTAAACATAATGTATGACAAATTAGCAGTTTCCTCATATGGTTCAATGTTAGCATCCGTTCTTAATTCCATGTGTGTGCCTTCAAAATAAATTATTTCAACATCTTCAGTGTTTCTGAAGACGTTCGCCAACACGGGCGAAATTGGTAAAATCTCTTGCTTTTGTTTTACTCCTGAACTTTAACCTGTTATCCGTTTGTCATTTTTCACACAGACACACAAACACACAGCCCACACACACACACACACACACACACACATATATATATATATATATATATATATACATATATATATATATATATATGTGTGTGTGGGTGGTGTATGTATGTATGAATTGATTATGTTGAACTATATTTATAAAATTAACTATTTTCTAAAGGTTTTCAACACAACTTGCGTTTTATAAAAATAAACTATATATATATATATATATATATATATATATATATATATATATATGTATATATATATGTATGTATATACAAACAGAGGGTGTCGATGTATCATAAGTATTCAATGATGCGAAAGGTACGAAGGATCGAGTATGAAATTGTTAAGCCGGCTGCTTTGTTACCAGCCAGGCTTTAAATATAGCTTGTAACTAAACGGCAGGCCCACTGTTTTCGATGGCTACATATGCTTCTTATTTTTTTACAAACAACTTAAATTTCTTTTAAAGTAACAATCGATAATGCACTTAGACACAGAGCCAACGCGGAATAGAATATTAAGAAATAGAACTATCAACATACAAACTATTTCGCTGTACGAGACAGTTTAAATAT
Source organism: Sepiola atlantica (assembly GCA_963556195.1). Lineage (NCBI taxonomy): Eukaryota > Metazoa > Mollusca > Cephalopoda > Sepiida > Sepiolidae > Sepiola > Sepiola atlantica. Next base: position 129,896,084 of record OY744526.1, on the reverse strand, counting down.
ATTTAATAATGTAATACATAAGCATGTAATTACGAAATCCGTAACTATTATACAGTGGTAATGTGCTCAGATTCTTTCAAAACGACTCAGTAATTATTTTAGTAGGTATTTACAATATATAAAATATGTTGTATTTTTCTCGGAGATCAGCACTGCATTCTTTTGGATGCCATTTCGAAATAAGTGTTTACGCTGCAACATATTCTATTTCATTAAATATCTAATTAATAGTAAATGTATAAATAATAAATTGCACAATTATCTATACAAGGATTATTAAATACATATGAATATTTGAAGTGTTCACGTATCTTTAATATTGTTGCAGGTAAACATCGAACTGTTTTTATAATTACACTTTGAGTAAATTAACTCTGAAATTTATCAGATTGATCGCAGTCTTAAGAAATAAACTAGAACTACGCAATATTTATTTATATGAATGATACTCTATTCCTCTAAATATTAATACCATTTTAACTATGTGGCTAAAAATTATGTTGATAAAATAAAGCATAACACATCATAATTAAGTGTCAACAAAATATAAATAATCCTATTATTTACTTTAATGTTTCTATTCAAGGGAAACCTCAACCGGACTCGCAAACAACACTAAATAAAGAATACGTCAGTTGTATTTTATAATGTATCGAATATAATTGTTGGTTTATAAGACTTCCAAGTTAAATTATCGGGCCGGACATCAAATACTTCATTTGAGCATCGGTAATTTCGAATCAGTCGGATATTCTCAATAAACATAGAGTAAACACACACAGTAAGTCTGTCAACCAGCTGGAAGCGGCTGAACCGATTTGAGACGTACAGTTCAACTGTTTGAGGGATAGTACGTACTATCGTTTTTTTTTAAAAATAACACTACGGACTAATATATATGATTGTTTTCTATTAGTTAATTATATTTTACACTATAAACCATTGTGTTCTACAACAATTCCTGTAGTTTAAAATTCAGTGCATGTGTTGCATTCAACATTAACGTAAGCTGATGGATGTAGAGTTCTGTATTTTTTAAAATATAATTTACATTGAACAATATCGATAAGAAAACAATGTCTAATGAGAGAAACAAATATTCCTTAGTGAGTCATACGATGTAAATGGTTATGATGAAATACACTTACATATTAAAATGAGTTGCGATCTTCCAACATCATAAGGATTAAAATGTTAATAAGATTAACATTTTCTTCTACAATCCAAGCATATTAAGTAAAAAAAAAAAGTACGTCTAGGCGATTACGGCTTGCTACATTTTGGTCATGAATATCTAATACTCTAAATGCTATCTTGGGTAATTAATTAGCAGGGATATTGCAATGCTCATCCCGTGAGGAGGAGGAGGAGGAGGTGTTATTGTGAATGGAATTCACATTTACTGAACTATTAACATTCATATTTTATATCCGTGGTGTTATCTCAAATATACTGCTTATCAACAGAATCCACCAATTATTCTTGAAATTCAGCGAAGATAAAGGCAGTTCGAACCAGCACGTGTCTCAGATTTAATACACAACTGAATAAATCCTGTGCCTAACAATTAAAGCAACAATTTTTAGACAATTACACGACTTTATTCATAAACAATTTCCCTTCGAAGTTCATACACTTATACAAGTACTTTATCAAGGATTCGATGGACGTATTTTAAAACGATTAAAGATATCGCATATTCACTGGAACAAAATAATTTTTCCATCAAACATTCTTTTTAAATTATGAATTCAGTTTATTACAATCTTTTGAAAATTTGAAACTGTTTATAAACTCATATAACCTCATATGCGTAAACTTATAATTTGATTAATTGAAACAAAATATAATGTTAAACCACCCAAGTGTATAACACAGTAACAACAGGATTAGTTTACATCGGCTTATCCGCGAGAATAAAAAAGAAAGCCTTAAAAACCCATCAACACTCTAATCTACTGCTCAAGATATAAAAGTATTGGAAAACCATTAGTTTTAACAGCAAGATGATCCTTTTACAGCAGTGGTCTTTTGATCAATGTGTTTATTTCAGCTGTCCACCGAAGTATGAAATATTAATGGTAGTTATATGCAGTATAAAAAGTATACTTAAGTACAAAAAGTAATATATAAAATAAAATGAACGAGCTCATGACAATACATTTATATATATATATATATATATATATATATATATATATATATATCTGTGTTGGTCTTCTTTGGTCTGAAGAGTTCTATTCTCTGTGACGAATACAACCGAAACATGTATGCGTATATGTGCCCACAATTTGAGTATGAATAAAACAATAAGTATACTAAAGAACAGCTCTAGTAGTTATTGAGTACGTTTTATAAACACTGTACTTCTAACAGATGTATACTCATATAAAGTAATACAATACGTGCACCATATATATATATATATATATATATATATATATATATATATATATATATATATATATATATATATAAGATTACTGGCCAAAATAACAGCACACTATACCCTTAACACTTTAATGTAATGTAAAAACATCTGACCCATCGTATTTGCATTTAGAATGGTTACCAAATATATTCGATGAATACACTTGTTATATCATATTTTAAACTAGGAATTTGCATGTCTTACCACCATATCTATTGAAGGATACTCTGCCCGTCCATGGGCCACATTGTGCTTCATCATTACATTTAGTAGCGTGACTTTTTCTTGATATTCGTAGAGTGCTGTCTAATATACATTTTGTTATTTTTAGTAGTATTAATACCCAACAACCTCCCAGAACGTTTTTGAAACATCTCCCTTTCCGGTTGTCATTGAAATTAGTTTAATCTTATATTAGACCCCCTATTGTGTCCGTAGTTAATTTTGTCTAGCAACTTCTATTTACTTTTATTCACCCCTATAATAGATGTTTATTAGACAGCAATCTAACGACATTTCTATATCTCATGTTTAAGACAAACAGGTAATATTAAGCCTATATCGTAATACGTATTTTAATGCACACTATTGGCATTCATAGAACACATTTGGTATTATATGTTATCCATATACATCTACATGTGTAAACTATATGTTTATCTAGGAGGTCAGCAATACGAGTTAAATTCAAATTCAAATTTAAACTATTGATGTCATAACTTTAAATATAAATATGCACGCTAAGTTAGATTGTGAATACCGACCAACTCCCACCCACTTCCCTATTGAACTTACTCTTTAATATCTTGAAGTGCAACAGCTCATCAGTCACGAAGTCAATTTACTACTATTTATCATGATCTTATTAAACCGCCCCAGATGTGTTTAATTGGAATAGCCTCTACAACAAAGTATCCGTGACACAACGTAGTAAAAATACATTTCTATTGTGCTTAACAGGTGGGTCCGTACCTATGAAGTTCCCCAAGAACAAATACACACAAAACATTTATCAGAAGCCAGATACTCCCCGAACAAAAGGTGTAGGAATGTGTGTAGAGGCATTCCAAGGACACGATGTATAAAGGGATTTCTGAGGTCTACAGTAGCCAGTAATCATGTCGACCACAAGTCCACCATTAGTAAACACAATTCAGGTGTATATGGAGTTATTGTTGGGTTTAGTTTCGGAAGCCTCGAACTATTTTATTCTCTTATTTTGGTCATTCGACTTCACATCAGATAAGATATACTTCTGAGAAAGGGAGATAATGCGAAAAAAAGACTTCCAGATATGTTTCCGGTAGTGGATGGATCGATTTGCTTAGTGTGTGCAAACACAAGTGGTCTACTTCGCCTGATACTTTTTGAGATATAATTCGTATATATATATATATATATATATATATATATATATATATATATATATATATATATATATATATATATATATATGTGTGTGTGTTTGTGTGTGTACATATATGTATATACACACATAATATATATATATATATATATATATATATATACATATATGTGTGTTTATGTTCTTATGTGGGGTGTATTTATAAGTGTGTAATAATGCGTGTGGTTAAATACGTCTAATTTTTTTAAAATCTAAAATATATTCTCTTCAAGGGCTATATTTTATGTGTTTGTCTGCAAAACTGGTCGGACCCGATTACGCGTGCAATACGTCATCTGCCAACGTTCCTTGAATAATAACACCTTCAATTTACATTTCCACACCATTCGCAAATAATGAATGGGAATAATTAGATTTCTTTTAATTTAAGGAGATCATTTATTACGATATTTATGGCCGTGTCCTTTTCATTCTTCTCCGTCAGGAATTTCGTTTCGTCAGTGCTATTCCATAAAACTTCAAAAATTGCCTTTTTCCTTTCCTCATGAATTTACTCTGAACGTAATCAGATTTACGACATTAAGGCGATTTGATTTTTATTATCTTTTTCCAAGTAATTATTATTATACTTCATTATTACAAAACCTTCAATGGATAAAAAGGTAAAATTAAACAGAAAACAGCGGTCGACATATTCCGGCAGTATTCTTTCATTTCAGAAAACATTTTATAATATATGGAATTTTTCAGCTTCATTATATATTTTGTTTAGATTTTCGATTTTTATAATGTATCTTTAGTTTTTAAATTATTTTTATAATAAATTAGGAAAACTGTAATAAATTATAAAAACACAGTAATACATGTAAAGTATGTAGAAATTATATTTTCGATTTTTGCTTGAATCATCTTCAGATAACAATAAATTAAAGAACAGCTGGTGAAAAATTTAAATACTTTAATAAACAACTGAAGTTTTGAAAGTACGTTAAGCATGTTAACTCGTGTAACTAGTTTCTAATGTAATATTATTAATTGTAGTTAACTTGGTTTGAAACAAATAGCTTCAACTATGGTACATCTGTGAATTTCTATATGTTCCTAGTTTTCGTCATACATATATAATTGTTATTAAAATATTATATGTTAGAAAGTAAACAAACTATATATAAGGAGAATCAAAAAAGAGAACATGTTTAATCAAGCAGAAGTATTTCTGTTGAATAAGTTTTCTTACATGATATAATACTGTCTAATTACACACGATTTAAATATATACATTTCAATATATTAATGTATATGTATGCGTGTAATTATAACTAATGAGATACTAGCAGATATATGCTCACTACGGTCGACGACTTTTGCTAGACTGGGATAATGATATCATAATGAACTAACTGCATTCACTTTACTCCAAAGAAGGAGGTAATAACCAACATATATTTCACTAATCATCAACAGAGGAGGGTAGAGTTGCATTATGTCAAACGTACATGCACTACACTATCCATTCCCAAAAAGAGGAGTTGATACCTGCGAGGATCTCCCCATACAACATAAGGGAATGCATGTAAGTACAGTTTCATGGCAACATACAATATACCATACTACACCTGCCCCTCAAAAAAGAAGGTAGTTACTATAAAGATATTCTTATGACAAAATAACATATACTATATTAAACCTCCCTACCATGAGGATGTAAGACCTTGGATAATTACAAAAAAAAGAAAGTAATTCCTGGGGGGGGGCGTTCTTATAAAACAGAACCTATACTACAGTAACCTACGTTTATTATAAATTATACAATATTATATTAAATCAATTCTTTAAGGGGACATTAATTTTTACATTTCGAGCTATAAACACGTATGTCTTTATAGTTTCTTGGGCATTTCCCTAAGATCCCACTCCCCATTTAAATCTAATGAATGTATGTAAAAAAATGGATTCAAGAAAAAAAATGGTTTCAACAATTTAAATATATTTTAAGTTAAATATTTATCAACGAGTAAATGTGGTATAGTGATGGCTGAAATGGTTCTAGTTAAGAGTAAGATGATTTTAACTGTTGGCGAAGGATGATAAACGACTTTCCTTTTCCCCACACTTTTGGACGCTTTTGCCTTATTTGTTCTTATAAATAATCAGAAGTGTAGTATATGTTCCCATATCCATTCTACTACTTTACTATTGACAAAACTATTGCTTCAAACAAAAATACACATTACATATCATAATAATACAACATATTTCACAAGACCGAGAAAGATAACCCATATTGCGAAACAAAACAGTTGTTATATAAACATTTAAACCAGCATTGCTTTAAAAACAATACGAAATAATCATTAACTAATAAAATCAACTTTTACAAACTATGCAAATTAGTTAACCTTGCGTATCTGATATCACACATATATATATATATATATATATATATATATATATAAACTGTATATATAAAATAGTCTGCGTGTAATAAATAAGTTGCATTTATTAGTAATATACTGTATATTAGTATTTCATTAATCCACATGAAATTTTATGAGCAGATATAATTTTTTTATGTATACATTTTCAGTATTTATTTCAACAGTGCTCGTTACGTATGTAGAGCTAGGTAGATATCTATGCAAACATAGTTATTGCGATTAAACGACACAGATGCCACCGCGTTTCATCTCCGGGGGGGATCTTCAGGCTAAACTTCATGGAATAATTTTTGCTGGGTGTTTTTATATACACGGCTAGCTAATTAACTAATCATATTCTGTGTTGTTCTTTTAGCCAATCGTTTGGCGTACGCGAACAACGGTGCCGTTTGTGTTACTTCCTATATTCTGTTATATTGTTATGTTTTCTATAGATTGGCGTATATCCTGTTTCTTTAGTTGTGTCAAAATTATGGGTTACTTGATTCCTTGTATTTTTATTTTAGGTTTTAATTTTAAAATTGTTAAGTATTTGTTTATTTTTTGTTAATTTGTTTATTTATTTATTGTTAGCCTAAGGTAAATGTATTTCTCTGTAAGCAGCTTTTTTAAATCTTACTTCTACAGTTTAATAGATTTTAGGGATCTTTAAAGTTTAGGATTTCAAATTTTTCATTCAGGCATAATCTACACGGGTCGTCAAAATGTCTACATGTAAGGGCCTGTCGTATTATTTTCCATTCAATTATTGGTGAGCGTCCATTTTCTTTGAGCTCCAATAGTGGTTTGCATGTGCTGTTTTAATTCGATGTTTGTTAGTTTTTAAATGTGCTTTTGTGGTCACAATATCTTTTTTTAAAATTTACGGAGGTCATACTCACAGAGTACTTCTTGTTATTCGGTCTTTCCTTGGCAAATATTGTGGCTTGGTATACAATGCTTTTGGTTAGGCATTTATTTTGTAGTTGACAATTGTACCATTTATGCAATTGCATCTTTTCTTTTCATTGCCAACTTTTTTCATTTTCATTCGGGTGGTTACTATTAGTGGTTTGTTTATTTCTATTTGTATTGATCTCATTTTTGTTCTTATTTTTTTTCTCTATATTTTCCCATTTTTATGTAATTTGTTATATTTTAATCTCTGTTGTTCTCTTTTAGTATTTTGTTATAGCGTGCCTTTGTCATCATTTCTAGGTTTTCGCAGATGATGTACGATAGTTTAAAATTATTTGTATTGAATATTTTATGCAAAGGGATAGGTTACGGGAACTGAGTTTTAATCAGATTTAGGAATGTTTTGCCCAGTTTAATTTTTATCTCTGGTAGTAGGGCGGGGTATTGTAGATTATATTTTTTTCGTTTTATTTTTAATTCAGTTGACACTATTAGTGCCCTTTTTTATATTTAATTTCGGTATCATGGTAACCACTATTTTTAAGAGCTATATTGTAAATGTTGATTTATTTTTTAAGAAGCACACTTTCGTTGGATAGAATTCGGAATATGTTTTTATGATTGATGGGGGTTGTTAGACTTTGGGTTTACATACATTGGATTGGCGTTATCTTTTAGATATAGTTCGTAATACTTTCATATTTAAGTTTAACGTGACGTCTAGAAAGTTAGTTTTTTCATGTTAGCCATTACTTTTGCTTTTAGACCTAGTTTTATTCATTTCGATATGTATAATATTCTTGAAGTTTTCTCACTTGACTTTGTTGGAATCTCTAATAATCGCTAATCCATCATCTCTATAAAGGTCGACATCTGTATTACCAAATATATGTGTAGGTGTATATACTATGAATAACTTCACAGGATTCGATGCATCCACAGAGTCAAGGGCACCCATAGCCAAATCAAAGGAGTTTGTCATATTTGTATTAAACCATTGGTCATCGTTATTGATTACAACTGATCTCCTACATTTTTTTATATTATGTTGATTTCATCCTTGGGTGTATCGGTATACATCTCGGTACATCCTAGGGAGATGTTGAAGAGTTCTTCCTATACACACGGGTAGAAGCCCATGATGTCGAATTGTAGGAACGGACATTTGTTCTTATTTTAGATATTGTTAAACATAGCGATTGCTTCCTACAATTCGACAAAAACAATTCCACAGTTTTTTGTTTGCGGTAGTGGAGTGAACAGTGCGCTATATGTGTGAAGAGGATTAAGTTCTATACCTGTCACGTATTAGACATATGTCAAATGTACGATGACGTTTCAAGCATACGACTTTCATCATCGAAAATAATTAAAAAAAACAAGGGTCACAGGGCGCGAACCCGGTCCAGGCAGTGGGTATATAATGATTGGAGTTCAGTAAACCTTCTTACAAATAGATAAGTTAACAGCAGAAAGCAATGTCTATTCTGAAAGCGACTGTAGCGAAAATAAATAATCAATTCTGACAGAGTTACGAAATTGAAGTTTCAGGTCATCCATAAAACGAATAATGCTTAGGAAGTTATCTTCGTAGATGTGGTAACAGTACTTTCTTTTGTGCCGTTTATTATACTCTGATACAATTCAATCATGCACCGGGAGACAGTTATTTACAAAGAAGACTCAATAATCCAACTGTTTTATACTAAGTTTTAATACATATCTCATATTAATTTCGACTTAAAGGAAGTTCAAGTGGTTTTAGGTCTCAAAGGCAGATCTCAATTCATTCAACTGAAGAAAAACAACATCTAAAGCTATTTTGTTTTGGTGAACAACCGACACTTCCTCTTCCTTTTTGATTATTTGTTGTAAATAAAGGAAAAAAACCCAAAAATATAAATAGTAATCCAACAAGTCCAGAAAGGATAATACAAAAAAACAAACCGGCGGAAATAATTATGTTTAGGTTTGTGTTTAGTTTATTTACTGAAATATATATGAGGTGTGTCTAAAAAAGTATCCGACCTTAGGCCAGAAAATAAAAATTAAAACAAGTGACCGAGCTGAAATCTAATCCTCTTCAAATTGGGGCGCTTGTGCTTGCACACACTTAGCCCACTGGTCCATACACTGTCGGACACACTTCTGGAAGTCATTTTTTTAGAATGGTGTTCATCTCGACCGTCACGTTCCGCATCTCTTTGTTAACACTTTACAAACAGCAGATGCACCCTGAGCAGTTTGGGGCTTGCTAGTATGCCAATTTGCAAATCAGTTTAACTACACTTTGGTTTGTGTTACACATCGGATCTTCCCGAAAGACCTGCAAACCGCACTACATATATACACCAATATATCGACAAATTATTGACGTGTTTAATAAAAACACTGAAACAACACAACATATGTTGGGCTAAATGTTAAGTAATTGATGAAGACAACAAAAAAAAAGATAACAGTAAAGCGTGCGGTACATAATTTATATCTATATTGTTGTAGACCCGTGCTAGGGGTCACAAAGATAACAACCACAAATTGTGACAGGTTAAAATATACAATGTATTTATTCATAGCAATGCAGTAACGCCACTAAATGTGGTAGGAGATGACCGGATTCCTACCATGCGGTAAAACATGAATAGGAATGTCCTCTGTGTGAGTCTTTGCAACCATGATATTTATTATAGATGGTTGCTTCCATTACTTCTTCAATAGAGGTGATTTGTACCCCACAACACCCCCCTCCCGAGCTTTTCATTCCCCTGGAATGATCGTATAGCTCTGTTTTCTGGGATTGATCTCTATGGGATCGATGCTTTTTCTTTCTCTGGAAGGTAAGCGTTGTCCGGCTGTTTGTGGTGTTACCAGGTCGAACGTGTCATATATATGGTCCATTACTTCTTCTTGTTCAACAGGAGGTTGTCTGTCGTCATCACTGACACGTTTCCGCATTTGGTTCAAATGCTTCTTGTGAGTGAATTTTGGACCTTCGATTATGTAAACACTCCGCCCGATCCTCTGCTTGACCTTTCCTAGTTTCTACATCATACTATTATTTTTATGTACCTGGAAACATACTTTTTCCCCAGGTAAATACCTCTTTTTAGGAACTGTAGTATTCGGCGGTTTTTTGAATATTGGTTTTGCTTCATCCAGCAATTCGGATCTCGCTTTTATTTTCGTGCAGCATCCAAGCTTTTCAGAAAAAAACACTTGGAAAAACATTTTTTAGATCTTTTTTTAGTTTGACGGCTTCGGCCGTTAAATTTCCGACTTTTTGACAAAAATCACTCATTGGCGAGTCCCATAATTCAAATTCTTGGATCCAGTCAGATCCAACTAAATGTGGTGTGTTCCTAAGAACGAACACTTTAACTTTTTTGTCTATCTTTTTAGTGAAACGTTAATAATTAATTCACCTTCAAAATGTATCTTTTCACCAGTTACCGATCTTGCGATGTTATTCCTCTTCATCATCGTAGGCTTACCTAATTTCTTCCACGTGTGAACATTTATAATCGATATATTCGACCCTGAATCGAGTTGCAGATTTACTTCTCTATTTCCGATTCTCACCGTAACATATTTCCTTATGTTCTCTGTTGGTGAAGGGTCCCTTTTTGCAGTTTTTATGTAGTTCTTTTTTCCTACTTTTGCTCTGCAATATGAGGCCTTGTGCCCTGCTCGTTTGCATAGGTCACACGTTATTTTCTTATGGTACCAAGATGCATTGTACCCATGAGGTCCTCCACATTTACTACAAGGGGTCCTAGGCTTTGTCTATCCTGATAATTTTGTTAACGGTTCTTTTTGCCTCTTGGTTGGTAATAGCTGGCGGGTGAGTGTCCTTTATTTTTGGAGCGTATCTTTTTAATGTGAGCGATACCTGCTTCCTCTATGTTTCGTGAATCTTGTTTCACTGCCACGAACCGTTGACAATCTTCAGCCAGTTTCTGAACCGTTAAATCAGGTTCTAATTCCAGTATATTAAGAGCACGACGTCTTATATCGGCGTCTTATGTGGCTATCAAACCTTGTGTGAATATTAGGTATCTAAAATTATCTGCCGTTAATGATGACAACTTGAAGTCGTCACAGTTTTTGGTAACTATAGACGCAAAAGTCGTAAAAGCCTGATTTTCCTTATGTGTAATATTCATACATTTCCATCTTTTATAGAAAGGGCTTGTCTTTGGACAGTATAACTCCATTAACAGTTTGACTGATTAGTCAAACGACAATTCGTTGTTTTTTCTTGGCAAAATATAATCCACGAATTTGTTATGTTCGGATGAACCCAACTTCCGTAGTAATAAACGAACCTTCTTTTGATCCGTCCATGAACCACAATCAATCTTGAATAAGTCTTACAAATCTTCTGAAGTATGTTCTAAACGTTAGGTCTTCCTCAGGAGCATAGCGAAATGTATCAATGGCTGACCAGATCGCATTTTGCGAAAAAGCCATACTGTTTTCCTGTCCGTTGTCCTTATTCATTAAAACTTGCGTTAACAAATCCATTTTTTTATCTGATTGGTTTTGATGCTCTAAATGTAATTTTTTCAATTCCAATATTTGTTCGTTCATTTCTTTCTTTTCTACCTCGGCGCATTTCATCATTTCTTTTCTTTCTCTTCTCTGTTTTACCTCGAAGTATTTCATTAAACTTAACTGCTTCTCGTCATTTTGTTTCTTTACTATCAATTGTTCTTCTCGAAACCTTTTTTCAAGTTCTAATTGTTGATTTTGTTGAAGTTTGATAATTTCCAAAATCTGTTTTGAAAAATCCTCCATTTTTCTTTTATGACAAAAAAGCGTTTTCAGAAACAAACCAATTCTTTTTCTATAGTACCAACTCTACAAAAAAAACTTTTACAATTTTTGTATGGTCATATTGACGAGTATTTCCTTAATTTATTTTTTCCTTGTGTGGCCATTTTCCACTAGAAAATAATTCAGCGTTTGTGTTTATACAGAAAAAAGTTTGACCTTTTTTTTTCTTCAATTTTCTTTTCGTAACGTGTAAGTATTTAGTTCAAATCTTTGTTGAACGTACACTTTTTTTTCTTTTACAAAGAATTAGTTTGTTTTTTTTGTGTGAAAAAAAAAACGAGTTCATAGCATTTATTTAAATATTGGCCATAATTTCCGCTTTAAGTGCATAACAGAATATCATATTTTCTCATTAACACAAAATGTTATGCTGTACCTGCCTGTCGAAAGTGTTTTTTTATTCAACGTGCCAGTCAGTCAGAGAAAAATTTATTTTAATCGGAAAAATCCGACGTAACTTTTTAATTTTGTTTTTTTTCAATGCTAATGCCTTTTTAAGACAATCTTTTTAGAACGAACAATTTTTTTTTTGTACTTACTGAAACTTTAAGTCGTTTTTTTTTTCAGTTGTCGTAAATCCACGCCATTTATGAGTTCCGTTTTAACTCGTAGTTTAGGCTTCTTGTGGCTTTTTTTTTCCAACAGCAAGATAAGACTTTTTTGACGACGTCTTTTGTTGTTTGACGTTTTTTTTTTTTCAAGTAAATCCTTGCCTGAATCTTCGTTATTCAATTTTTTGTCGAATGATCCCGTAACTTTCTTGAGTAATCCTGGTAGCCGTTACTGGTATCACATCAAAATCCTCACGTATGTTCTTTACTAAATTTCTCGTCGCCAGTGTTGTAGACCCGTGCTAGGGATCACAAAGATAAGAACCACAAATTGTGACAGGTTAAAATATACAATGTATTTATTCATAGCAATACAGTAACGCCACTAAATGTGGTAGGAGATGACCGGATTCCTACCATGCGGTAAAACATGAATAGGAATGTCCTCTATATTTAACACCTACCCACTATAGGAGTATGTGACACAAGGTCAGAAAGTGGGATTTGAAAAGCCAGCGCCCGAGAGGTGAGCGCTTTAGCCACTAAAAATTGCCTGGGTAGCCCCGTCTGCATTCCCCGGTAGGGGCGCCTCAAGCAGTAAGCTATAAACTTACTTTCCCCAAAGAGGAGAGGCAAAGCCTGGGAGGGTGGACCTCCTAGAACTGCACAGGACATGCCTATAGACCGGCGGAATCATGCCCCGAAGGCCAAGACAACACCGGTCTATAGGGTATAGTATCCATCGGAACAGATACCACACGTGGACAGTCACATGATAGGAGTGTCCTCGATATTAAACACCTACCCACTATAGGAGTATGTGACACAAGGTCGAAAAGTGGGATTTGAAAAGTTAGCGCCCGAGAACGTGAGCGCTTTAGCCATTAAAAATTGCCTGGACAGCCCCGTCGGCATTCCCCGGTAGGGGCGCCTCAGGCAGTAAGCTATCAACTTACTCCTCCCCAAAGAGGAGAGGCAAAGCCTGGGAGGGTGGACCTCCTAGAACTGCACAGGACAGACCCATAGACCGGCGGAATCATGCCCCGAAGGCCAAGAAAACACCAGTCTATAGGGTGTAGTATCCATCGGAACAGATACCACACGTGGACACTCACATGATAGGAATGTCCTCGATATTTAACACCTACCCACTATAGGAGTATGTGACACAAGGTCGGAAAGTGGGTTTTGAAAAGCCAGCGCCCGAGAACGTGAGCGCTTTTGCCATTAAAAATTGCCTGGACAGCCCAGTCGGCATTCCCCGGTAGGGGCGCCTCAGGCAGTAAGCTATCAACTTACTCCTCCCCAAAAAGGAGAGGCAAAGCCTGGGAGGGTGGACCTCCTAGAACTGCACAGGACAGACCCATAGAGCGGCGGAATCATGCCCTGAAGGCCAAGACAACACCGGTCTATAGGGTGTAGTATCCATCGGAACAGATCCCACACGTGGACACTCACATGATAGGAATGTCCTCGATATTTAACACCTACCCACTATAGGAGTATGTGACAAAAGGTCGGAAAGTGGGATTTGAAAAGCCAGCGCCCGAGAACGTGAGCGCTTTAGCCATTAAAAATTGCCTGGACAGCCCCGTCGGCATTCCCCAGTAGGGGCGCCTCAGGCAGTAAGCTATAAACTTACTCCTCCCCAAAGAGGAGAGGCAAAGCCTGGGAGGGTGGACCTCCTAGAACTGCACAGGACAGACCCATAGACCGGCAGAATCATGCCCCGAAGGCTAAGACAACACCGGTCTATAGGGTGTAGTATCCATCGGAACAGATACCACACGTGGACACTCACATGATAGGAATGTCCTCGATATTTAACACCTACCCACTATAGGAGTATGTGACACAAGGTCGGAAAGTGGGATTTGAAAAGCCAGCGCCCGAGAACGTGAGCGCTTTAGCCATTAAAAATTGCCTGGACAGCCCCGTCGGCATTCCCCGGTAGGGGCGCCTCAGGCAGTAAGCTATCAACTTACTCCTCCCCAAAGAGGAGAGGCAAAGCCTGGGAGGGTGGACCTCCTAGAACTGCACAGGACAGACCCATAGACCGGCGGAATCATGCCCCGAAGGCCAAGACAACACCGGTCTATAGGGTGTAGTATCCATCGGAACAGATACCACACGTGGACACTCACATGATAGGAATGTCCTCGATATTTAACACCTACCCACTATAGGAGTATGTGACACAAGGTCGGAAAGTGGGATTTGAAAAGCCAGCGCCCGAGAACGTGAGCGCTTTAGCCATTAAAAATTGCCTGGACAGCCCCGTCGGCATTCCCCGATAGGGGCGCCTCAGGCAGTAAGCTATAAACTTACTTCTCCCCAAAGAGGAGAGGCAAAGCCTGGGAGGGGGACCTCCTAGAACTGCACAGGACAGACCCATAGACCGGCGGAATCATGCCCCGAAGGCCAAGACAACACCGGTCTATAGGGTGTAGTATCCATCGGAACAGATACCACACGTGGACACTCACATGAGAGGAGTGTCCTCGATATTTAACACCTACCCACTATAGGAGTATGTGACACAAGGTCGGAAAGTGGGATTTGAAAAGCCAGCGCCCGAGAACGTGAGCGCTTTAGCCATTAGAAATTGCCTGGACAGCCCCGTCGGCATTCCCCGGTAGGGGCGCCTCAGGCAGTAAGCTATCAACTTACTCCTCCCCAAAGAGGAGAGGCAAAGCCTGGGAGGGTGGACTTCCTAGAACTACACAGGACAGACCCATAGACCGGCGGAATCATGCCCCGAAGGCCAAGACAACACCGGTCTATAGGGTGTAGTATCCATCGGAACAGATACCACACGTGGAGACTCACATGATAGGAGTGTCCTCGATATTTAACACCTACCCACTATAGGAGTATGTGACACAAGGTCGGAAAGTGGGATTTGAAAAGCCAGCGCCCGAGAACGTGAGCGCTTTAGCCATTAAAAATTGCCTGGACAGCCCCGTCGGCATTCCCCGGTAGGGGCGCCTCAGGCAGTAAGCTATCAACTTACTCCTCCCCAAAGAGGAGAGGCAAAGCCTGGGAGGGTGGACCTCCTAGAACTGCACAGGACAGACCCATAGACCGGCGCAATCATGCCCCGAAGGCCAAGACAACACCGGTCTATAGGGTGTAGTATCCATCGGAACAGATACCACACGTGGACACTCACAAAATAGGAATGTCATCTGTTTGAGTCCTTGCAACCATGGTCTTTATTATAGATGGTTGCTTCCATTAGTTCTTCAATAGGGGTGATTTGTACCCGACAACATATATCAATAGCTATATAAGGCAAAATCAAAACAACTGCTTGCTTGAAAAACAAAATGATATTGGAAAGTAAATACCTGAATTTACATTAATAGGTGATATAAAAGAGGAAAGTGTGTATGCATATAAATATATATATATATATATATATATATATATATATATATATATATATATATATATATATATATATATATATATATATATATAAAGTGCAGGTTAGAAGTCCGAGGCTGTAGCAATGCGCTGTAGTTGCCGGGAGGTTGAAAGTGTGAACAGAAATAAACGAGAAGAGAAAACGAATCTGAAAACGATTTTTTAATATTTCACAAAAAACTGATTAAGCACCAGAATAGTAAATACTGAGAGGTAAATAAAAAGTTAGGCAAAAGGTAATCTTAAATGTTCAAAAGAAAAACTTTCATTATCAAAAGACAACAATAAAAGACCAAGAGCGTCGAAAAAAAACGGAAAAAACCCGGAATAAAACCATTGAAACACCACAGCACACAATTGGGAGAATGAACGCAGAAAATGTCAAATTTTAATTAAATAATTATTCAGCTAAAGTAAAAGTGGATAACTTAGAAAAATATGTTTAGAAATGAGATTTGAAATTTGAGAAGAAATTTAAATCAAATGTGGAATGAATTATTGTCATGCGGGTAGGAAGGAAACCGTTAGAACGGGGGGATAAGAAGTATATGTATATATATATATATATATATATATATATATATATATATATATATATATATGTATTTGGAGAACATAGCACACTAAAATGAAAAATGAATGGCACGAAAGAGTAATCTAAGGCATACTGAACTCTCCCTTAGGATATTTTACGTGTTGTGTATATACAATATGTCCGAGTAACATCTTATATTAGTTACTTAAATAGCATAGCCCCCTATTGTATGAAATAAATGTTTATGAATTACATACACTTTTGCATGTATTTCTTAGAAGTCTCACTTCTATATGTTGGTTGTTTCCAATATAGCTTACATCTCTAACTCTGTTTAGTCACACTTAACCTGATTATTGTATACGCTGTGATATATAGACGCCTCCGTGTAGCTTAATTGTATATGTCGCTATGTTTGCATGAATATGCGATCTTTTCCTCTATGAAAGCGTCGCTTTAGCCTGGTGCATAGTTGCATAAACGTGTTCATAAAATGCAGCAGACAGACGTGATATTGGCACACATTTCTGTTAAGGCTCGTGAGTTTCTAATCCCCGATGATACGTTCTATTATTGAGAGGAAGCAGTGTAAAGTCCTCGCCCTTCTACTTTAACGTGATGGAAGTGCAAGGTGATGTGTGTTGACAGGAACTATTTGCCAATTCCACGGAGGCAATCAGTGAGAAATTAGTTCGCCTTTATCTTGTTAAAATGCTAATGGTAATGGTTAGAAAAAACGTTACCCCGCTAAAAGGATGTCGCTAATATGATAAGCGTGTTCTCCAACGTCCCTTGAATGACACATAACTAGAAATAATTCAGTCGTCTGGTTAGCGGAAAGGAAATAAATATGGCGAGCAATTATTTTTTTCTCAAGTGAATAGCACTTAAAACATTATTGAATACAACAAATCTATACTACTGTAAAATGTTGTGCCCTATCCATTAGAACACAAGTTAATCGCCTGTACGATGTGAATTACTGATGTATTTAATTTCTACGATAGGCGGGATTCTTAAATAACTGAGCGCGTTCACAGAAATTACCCGGGAATAATGTAGATACTACCTAGCATCCTAATAGAACTACATACACTCATTTACATTCAGTTTCTGCTTTATATGTATATGTTGATAATAGTTATTCATTAACATTTGTGTATATGTAAACCATTGTGTTACTATATAAGAAACAAAGATAAATTCTTCAAGCAACACACGTTGAGTCTTTATCATTTATTAACTTTCGGGTGATAATAAAAGCAAAACAGATCCTGGAAAGAAGATGCGATTTGCAGAAGTTCAGTATTTGTAAATAAAGTATATTTAAAAGGTACTTGTTTAAAAAAGGAATGCGTTTAATAAGAACGGTAAGCGAATATAATGTCCAAAGTCGGCGATGTATTTTAATGATGATTAATAAAATAGATAATATTTAGATTAAAATCAAACATAAATCGAGATTTGATTTAAAAATAGACATTTACATTATGAAAACTTCGAATAGACATCACCGAAACAACGTACGAATCTATATTAAGTGATGCATTTGAAGCGAAATGCGACGTTTCTTCGAATAACTGCTACTGCCATGAATATTTAAATATTCTATGATCTAATCCAAGCAAACATTACATATTGGTCTAAACCTTTCTAGAGATGTTGTATGTTTATAAAACTGATCAGATGAGCTAGGCCATTTCATTCAGTGTCTACACACGTTAGAAAACGTTGCACGTTTCTTTTAAACCTCAATTAATAAAAAATGCGTTTACGATTATAATTACGTAAGTTCTAGTTCCCCGTATGTGTATATATATATATACACACACACACACACCCAGAACTCCACACACACACATACACACACACACACACACACACACACATATATATATATATATATATATATATATATATATATATATATATATATATTTCTGCTACATAAATAACTTTCCATACACAGAAATCACACATTTCAGAAAGACAACACCAACAACTCAAAATAGACAAACATAATTTAGCGACACGCATGCGCAGCGTGTAAGGCATATACGGAGTAATTAATATTGTAATATATCCAAGATGACGAACATTGTTGCTTCTTGGTAACATCGTTACCGAAGACGTGATGAATAAGATGTTTTCGAGGAAATATATTAGCGGAAAATAACGTGTGTTTCGTTTAATAACGACTACTGGTTTGCAAAGCGATCAGCACAGCTTGTTGAATCGCACAACAACGTAATCCGATTGTTGTAACTTTGGAAGATGATCCAATGAAATGATTTAGACAGCGCAAATTGGTTCAACTAGAATATAATCGAACCAAGTATACGTTACTTCCTATAGAAATAACAATACAGAGAATTTAACAAATAGCTATAACATCAAGTGAGTTGACGTTGATCTTCTGAGCGGTAGAAAAATAAATAACGCAAACACGAACACGAAATAAGAAACAAAATATCAAGTGATTAGAATAACTTGGTGTTTGGCTTCAACGATAAATATTGGTGTTCGAATCCAATATCATTTCCGAGTATTTATATCGATGTTATAATGTTATATATGTTATAATGCTATATATATTATACATGTTATATCGATGTTATAATGTTATATAAATATGTTAAATCTTTAAAGCTATTAAATTAAGTGTGTGTTGCACTTTTTTTATTTGAATTATATCTAAGTATAAAACACATTATTATCATCTAATACAAATTGAATCACTGACTTTATCATATCTATTTATCTAGTGTGCTTGGTTAAATAAGTAATGTGACGACTTATTGTGTTTATGTTGACACCGTGGTCTATGCAGGAATCTGATAATCAGAGACTCCTGAGTAACTTTCTCGAAAAGTTAATCAGCTATCCCGGGTTTTAATCTTAACCGATCGTTTATTATTTATATTTTACGCATATACTACACTGCATTTACTAACCAATTTCTCAACTAAAAATGTGAAAAAAACACATATATTTGCACAGGTAACATACACTATTAGTCCTATGTAAAAATCTTAAAAAATGCATCGTGTAAAATATGTATCCGTGTCACATTAAGAAAACTATTGTATATTGTTTTGTATACATTCATGGAAGGAAATCAAGTTCTAATTGGACCGTTTCAATGTTCAGTGAAAGTCAAGAAAATGTACATACTTCTCTGTATAATAAATACATCACTTTAGGTATCCTTAATCGTTTTGTAAGTTCTTCATGGTTCGTTACAAATGTTATTTAATCACAATTCACTAATACGAGTAAATTAACCGGGTATCCTATTCATATTGTGTACTCTGCGTATGACAGGAATGAGGTGATCACCGCTATCATAGAGCTTTCAGGTGTTGTTGCAAAATACGACGCACAATAAATGTCTATCTCAGTTTTTTTAAATTTGTGTTGCGACCACAATTTCGGATATTTAATTCTTAGAAACGAAAGGAAAAAGTATTCCATAGCACCAGTAATTAAATTACCGGAAGAAAAAAATGCGATAATTAAAAATGAAAAAAAAACGATAGTTGTTTCACGTAGACATTGAAAAAAGAACAGTGTGTTTACTCTTTGCTGTTTCATGTCTATTTGATTCGTATTTGTAATATGCAAGAGTATAACGTTCATGTTGATTAATCGGGAAATACCGGGCTGAAAGTTAATTAGGTAGAAATTGCCGATAATCATTATAGGTATTTACCCTTATTATCTATACTTAACGATAGGGACATTGTTTTAATGACACTCGGCAGGGTGGCAGTGTCAGTTGAACACATCTAGAACACATATTCGGGAAAGACCAGGAGAATATGAAAGTTGTGTAAGTGATTCTGGTAAGCTTGCTAGAGCAATAGAAGAGAACACTTGTCGAAATAGTGTAAGCGCATTTAAATAAGAATACATGAACATCAAAATGAGTGCATACCAGCCTTATCATACTGTCATATCCGGAGGCAGCATTAGGAATGGAAAGGGTCATACAGGCCAGCCTCTTAACTAGATATATGGGAACTTTACAGAAAAAAGATGATTGGTGTTCCTTCATTAGTGCTACTCTCGCTGGTGTATAATACGTCTTATGGTTGTCTAAAGCCCGCGATAAATTGGACGGAATATGTGCAGGTAAACAGTTCAGTATGAGTTGTCTACAGGGAAATGAACTAATTAGAAAGCAAATAGGATTTGAGGACGATACAATTTCGAAAATAATGTATTATCCTGCCGGTTGTGTAGATAGAAAGTTCAGCAAACCAGATTAGTCTGACCCGTTCTTGATGTTTCTAACCGTATGTAAAACATTACTCATCTATCAGTATACTCGTCGCATGATGTATGAGTCGAGAATTGTACTCCACACTATGAGAAAAGCAGCAAGTAGTCTCTTCATTTATATACAATGTACTATTTACAAAGCGCTTAATTGTTCGCAATACACAACCCAAAAAGTGTTGATATGATTTAAAGCACCATTAATTGTAAGCAAACTCGCTTAACAATAACAGCATGTCTACTATTTCAATTACTCATATCTAAAAAGTTAGGTCGTACTTGAAGGATTGAAAGATATGTGTCCCAGCTATGTCTGAAATATTAATAGAAACGTATATTTGAATGGGCACCTTTTTCGTCGTGTCAATATTTAGTATGAAGATTAGGATGATTTTGTATATTAGTTTTCACATAAATTTACACGTTAATGGAAATTAAATTTATTAAGTCCACGTTAGATTTAACTCGTATGGTATAGGTTGCATTATAATATTAGCCATATGTTCTTAGATTACTTGTTTATTTTTTTTCTAAGAAATTCCTTCATATAAAGTGGTTCAATTTCCATGAGATATCGATGTTGTCATCTCTGGTCTTTGTTTATAATCAAAAAACAAGTATTAAAAACGGAAGAAACTAAAAAATATCGTCAATTATTTTTTTAAGAATATTCTATCAAAAACATAAAATATATTGCCGACAGAAATGACAAACTAGTATATTGATGGTGAGTACTTGGACAAATATAACAATCAAGTCCAAGTTAATTAATTCTCCTCTATGCCCGAGATAAATTTGAAACGATGGCGAAGATTAGAGATCGTTTTCAAAATGTAATACAAAAGATGAACACACATATGGATGCACATAATGTCCTCACAGAGCAATAAAAGTCTAGCTTCGTCAACTCTTTTTATCTAATTTAATCTTACCACGAACTGTAATCAGAATAAATAATTATTCGCATACACTCAAATCTGTGGAATACATTAGTGACCGGTACGTACAATGCACTAGCGTCACTATCGACTAATAATATTCGCGATTTAAGTGATCGTCAATTTTAATATGAGTATACGATTAATCGCATTGTGTGATTTACTCTGGTAATATTGACGATGCACTCAGACGACTTTAAAGGTACCTACAACCTATTCTTTGAGAATGTATGTATGTTTTTATTGTTTTGATATCAGAATTATTAAGTAAAATAGGTCTGAATGACCAGAAAATGTAAAAGTATTAGCTAATAAGAATTAGTACCTAATATAGATGTATAAGTGTGTGCATGGACTGAATTAGGTGCGATTATTTCTATATATATATATATATATTCTCGCAGCCGTGTGATCCTGAGCGTTTGTCTCGTGATTCTAGGCTAGATCTACGTACTGTGTTCGAGACAATGCGACCGTCTAAAAAGTTGTACGTTTACTCACACACACTGAATTACTTTCAAATGATAGTTATAGTAAAAAAAAAACACTTTAATATGTAATAGTATTTCCTTGTTTGGAGAAAAACTATTGTTTCTATTTCTGAAAAAAAAAACAAGCTTATCACGTACGTGTATCACTATAGACGCCACTCCGCGTGTCTAATTGGTGTTCGCTGTAGTGTCTCACAGACGTGGTGTCCTGATTGTTAGTTTCGTGCTTCTAAGCTGATTCTATGAACTGTAAGCGGCAGTCCTGTTTTTAGGTATAAAGAAACCTTCAATATTTTTAAATAATATATATATATATATATATATATTTAATATTTATAAATAAATATGAAATAATTAATACCTACAGACGCTAGCGTTTCAAGCCTATTGCTCTCATCAGTGCAGGACAGTTACAATTTCAGACGGTCGGAAGGTGTGAACACGGTTCACAGAGTAAGCCTAGAATCTGCAAGCAGTCGCCATATCCACTCGGCCAATGGAAATTGTCAAGTAATTAAGGGAAGATAAGATCTATATGTACCTTGAAGCGGGCACAGACAGAAGACTAGTAAAGAGTGTTCGACGAACGTATTCGGAACTTTGCATAAGAGCTTTTTGACAGCCTATTTTTAACATCCCCGAGAGTTCTCAACTTAAATTTCTTAAAGGGGCTTAGCATAATATTTATAAATAAATATTAAATTATTAATGCATACAGACGCTAGCGTTTAAAGATTGTTGCTCTCATCAGTGCAGGAAAGTAACAATTTCAGACAGTCGGGAGGTGTGAACACGGTTCACAGAGTCAGCCTAGAATCTACTACATACAACTACTACTTATATACAATATGTATATATATAATATATATATATATATAACATATATATACAATATATATATATATATATAACATATATATATATATACAATATATATATTTACACTATATATATACACTATATATCTATACACAGCATATATATATATATATATATATATATATATATATATAAATATATATATATATATACATATATATATATATATATATATATATATGTAATCCTATGACAATGGTTTCTCACTTATATTATTTTACACAAATAATCACTTATGAGATAATCCTTCGTATAAAAACTATGGTTTATATTGCCAATTAAAACACACCCACAGTCTTCCATAGTTGTCATTCTTAATCTTTCATGCAATACATCATATTTATATCTGCCTTTATATATTAATATATACATATATATATACATATATATATATATTAATATAGTAATGCAGACATAAAAATACATATACATATATATATGCATGTATATATATACGTACATATATATATATATATATATATATATATATATATATATATATATATATATGTACACATATACACGTATATATATATATATATATATAAGTGTTTAAAGTTCATATTTTTTTTTAAAGCATCTATTGTTAAATTTAAAAAGGAATAGGTATAATAAATACCTTTATAAGCATTAAGATGCGATATACATTTTTTTTTTCCATAAAAAAAAGAAAAAAATTAAATCGAAACCGATTTTTTTTTTCGTTTTCTTTTTTTTATTAAAACTAGAATTTTTTTTGTTACTTTATAGTGATACAGATATTTCGCCAAAACCTGGCATCATCGGTGTGTTAATATATCCTGATGTCATCGGATTTGTATTTTTTTTATCTCTTAACGGCTTGTTGTTATACAGCCGAATGGGCAAGATGTAGTTTCCCATCATAAAATATGAAAGAACGTGATGCAACACGTGACTTGTATAAGTGTTTAAAGTTCATATTTTTTTTAAAAAAGCATCTATTGTTACATTTAAAAAGGAATAGGTATAATCAATACCTTTATAAGCATTAAGATGCGATATCAATTTTTTTTTTCCATAAAAAAAAGAAAAACATTAAATCGAAATTGATTTTTTTTTTCGTTTTCTTTTTTTATTAAAACTAGCATATTTTTTTTGTTACTTTAAAGTGATACAGATATTTCGCCAAAACCTGGCATCATCGGTGTGTTAATATATCTGATGTCATCGGATTTGTATTTTTTTTATCTCTTAACGGCTTGTTGTTATACAGCCGAATGGGCAAGATGTAGTTTTCCATCATCAAATATGAAAGAACGTGATGCAACACGTGATTTGTATAAGTGTTTAAAGTTTTTTTTTTTTTTAAATCATCTATTGTTTAATTTAAAAAAGAATAAGTATAATAAATACCTTTATAAGCATTAAGATGCGATATCAATTTTTTTCCATATAAAAAAAAGAAAAACATTAAATCGAAACCGATTTTTTTTTTCGTTTTCTTTTTTTTATCAAAACTAGAATTTTTTTTTGTTAGTTAAAAGTGATACAGATATTTCGCCAAAACCTGGCATCATCGGTGTGTTAATATATCCTGATGTCGTCGGATTTGTATTTTCTTATCTCTAAACGGCTTGTTGTTATACAGCCGAATGGGCAAGATGTAGTTTTCCATCATCAAATATGAAAGAACGTGATGCAACACGTTATTTGTATAAGTGTTTAAAGTTCATTTTTTTTTTAAAAAGCATCTATTGTTAAATTTAAAAAGGAATAGGTATAATAAATACCTTTATAAGCATTAAGATGCGATATCAATTTTTTTTTCCATAAAAAAAAAGAAAAACATTTAATCAGAACCGATTTTTTTTTTCGTTTTATTTTTTTTATTAAAACTAGCCTTTTTTTTGTTACTTTAAAGTGATACAGATATTTAACCAAAACCTGGCATCATCGGTGTGTTAATATATCCTGATGTCATCGGATTTGTATTTTTTTTATCTCTTAACGGCTTGTTGTTATACAGCCGAATGGGCAAGATGTAGTTTTCCATCATCAAATATGAAAGAACGTGATGCAACACGTGATTTGTATAAGTGTTTAAAGTTTTTTTTTTTTTTAAATCATCTATTGTTTAATTTAAAAAAGAATAAGTATAATAAATACCTTTATAAGCATTAAGATGCGATATCAATTTTTTTCCATATAAAAAAAAGAAAAACATTAAATCGAAACCGATTTTTTTTTTCGTTTTCTTTTTTTTATCAAAACTAGAATTTTTTTTTGTTAGTTAAAAGTGATACAGATATTTCGCCAAAACCTGGCATCATCGGTGTGTTAATATATCCTGATGTCGTCGGATTTGTATTTTCTTATCTCTAAACGGCTTGTTGTTATACAGCCGAATGGGCAAGATGTAGTTTTCCATCATCAAATATGAAAGAACGTGATGCAACACGTTATTTGTATAAGTGTTTAAAGTTCATTTTTTTTTTAAAAAGCATCTATTGTTAAATTTAAAAAGGAATAGGTATAATAAATACCTTTATAAGCATTAAGATGCGATATCAATTTTTTTTTCCATAAAAAAAAGAAAAAAATTAAATCGAAACCGATTTTTTTTTTCGTTTTCTTTTTTTTATTAAAACTAGCATTTTTTTTGTTACTTTAAAGTGATACAGATATTTCGCCAAAACCTGGCATCATCGGTGTGTTAATATATCCTGATGTCATCGGATTTGTATTTTTTTTATCTCTTAACGGCTTGTTGTTATACAGCCGAATGGGCAAGATGTAGTTTCCCATCATCAAATATGAAAGAACGTGATGCAAAACGTGATTTGTATAAGTGTTTAAAGTTCATATTTTTAAAAAAAAAGCATCTATTGTTAAATTTAAAAAGGAATCTGTATAATAAATACCTTTATAAGCATTAAGATGCGATATCAATTTTTTTTCCATAAAAAAAAGAAAAACATTAAATCGAAACCGATTTTTTTTTTCGTTTTCTTTTTTTCTTAAAACTAGCCTTTTTTTTGTTAGTTTAAAGTGATACAGATATTTCGCCAAAACCTGGCATCATCGGTGTGTTAATATATCCTGATGTCATCGGATTTGTATTTTGTATCTCTTAACGGCTTGTTGTTATACAGCCGAATGGGCAAGATGTAGTTTTCCATCATCAAATATGAAAGAACGTGATGCAACACGTTATTTGTATAAGTGTTTAAAGTTCATATTTTTTATATATATATGCACTCATTTTTATATCCATTTACATATTTATATGTACTTGTCAACTCGTAAATATAAAATGTTATCATTGGGAACATTTTTACACAACATTAGAGGTTATAAAATGTTTTTGTTGTTTTTTTTTAAATCTGCTTTGTACAAAGGTGGTATGGGACTAGAAGGTATAAGTAATTGATGAAAATGCAGATACCTGTAATAGTTTTGTAATTAAAATGATTAGTATTAGCTTAAAATAATAAATATTAAGTGAATATAAGCTTATTTT
>OY744526.1:129817031-129864531 GCA_963556195.1 Sepiola atlantica | reverse complement strand
GTCGTATAATTATGATAGGAAAAAGTAAAATGTTGTCTGAAGGAATAGTCTTAAAGCATCACACTTGTAAAATGTATCTTCTTTACATGTAATATTTCTGAAATAAAATATTAATGGTGTGCGCACGAACGTAAACTTAATTACAGATTATTTATAACCTAAGATAAACTAATTACATCTCATTATTATTTAAAATTCATGATATTTGAAATATAATCAAATTGCGTACGGAAGTGTAGTTTGTAATTTAAAGATATAATTTTGTGTAATAAATACCACCGATGCATTGTTAAATAAGAATACTTTAGCGAAAAGTTATATCGCTCTACTTCTCGTGACGGAAAAATCTTATCGAAAAGACATGCATATTTAACTTTCTTGTGAGGTTTTGCGACGCTGTTGCATGTATAATATCTGTCACTGATTATGTAACTGACAAGGGCGCAAAAGCGGTGCCACAAGTCGAATCCGATATAAGCGACTTTCTGTTTGCAAAGAGCAACCCCGTAAGGCAATTATTGTTTTTCTCAGTCTCTCTCTCGAAAATAACTAGTTCTAAGATCGATGACAAGCCAAACACGTGTAATCCCTCTATCGGACGTTACCGTTGAAAGTACTCTATCAACGAAATCTGCCAGCGCTATTTCTACATAAATGGTGTTAAGTATATATACGTACATCGCTTTCCGAAACTGTCGAACCTGTTTAAAATAGTCTAAAAAAAAATACAATAAAAGAGATTTTCAAACAGTCGTGAACATTATTCATTAATTTAAGACATAAATATTCGAATGTTTTCTTCCTAGAATAGTAAGTGGGTCTTAGAACCGATGAACATCAATATTTTGCTAAAAGAAAAGAAAAAGGGATAAAATGAAAATATTAAGATGCCCGGGAAAATAGAATTTGAGAGAGCAAGTTATATATATATATATATATATATATATATATATATATATATATATATATATATATATATATATATAGTAAGGTGTTAGTATATATTCATGACAATTGAGCTAAACAGAGGTGTTCGCGTTACATATCCGTATGGAACATCCAAACTAAGTGCACGTTTACACTGAGAAGTGTAATATATCTACGTGGTGTTTATTTTAGTTGGGTAACCACTTATATTCGTTTTTATTTAATCCTACAAGTAAAAGTGTCCATTGCCAAAAAGGGTTGGCTGGTCGTTACTTGACATCATTTCTCTTCTTTTGTGACACAGCCATTCCGTTAATGCTTCGAATTAAGAATTGATATCACGATAATAGTGGTAGGGAGTGTTCTATTACGGTGTTGATGTATTGTTTTCAATATTTATGACGCATTTTTGGCCTCAAGTAAATTTTATTCTGGTATACAGTTGCTTGCAACTTTAGTTCTATAGTTTAGTAGGTGTGTGGATCTTTGAAGTTTGGAATTTCAAATTTATCATTCAGACATAAAGTGCACGTGGCGTCTACATATATACGCGTACTGGCTCATCGTACTATTTTCCACTTATTTGCGAGCGCTCGCATTCTTACAGTTCGTAGAATTGGATTGCTTATTCCGTTTTTTATCTGTGTTTTTGTTATTGAGTGTGCTTTTATAGTTGTAATACTATGTTCTAAGATCCAAGGAGGGCATATCCACGTATTACTATTCATAATTCGGGTTTTTACTATGCAACTAGTGTTGCTCGGTAACACATACTTTTCGTTAAGCAGTTATTTTGTAGTGGGCAATGTGCACGAGTTCTACAGGGACATATGTTGTCTGTATTGGTAACTTTATGATTGATACTTTGATGATTGCTATATTTAATGTAAATTATTTCTCGAGATTATATTTTTGGTCTTTCTCGGGTGTGTTTCTACTGTTGCTATATTTATTACTTTTTTATCCATTTTTAATTTAGCTCCACTACTTTCGTTTTGTATTTTGTTATTGTGTGGTTCAATTATAATTTATAAGTTTTCGCAGCAACTGCAGAAGTGTTTTAATTCATTTGTTATAGAATATTGTTTTGTAAGGGATAAATTACAGGGAACTTGATTTCGATAAGAATGTCCTGCCCAGTTGCGATTTTAGCACATTCCTATAACGTGATGATAACACAATGGTATGTTTCTCTCTTATTTGTATTTTTATCCTAATTACTTGTTGCAGGTTATTTATATGCATTTTCTATATCATAGTAAAGATAATTGTAAGAGCTGTATTGCAAATGCTACATTTCCGTTGCTAAGGTTAGAGATACAAGTATGCATATGTTTTATGAGTGATAAGAGAGTGATTGGAATGTGTTTACATGTATATAAGATTGTCATTCTGTATCCAATGGTGCGTGTCAGTATTTTGTATTAAAGTTCTTATTGGCATATTAGAATTAGGTTATTTTTATGGCAGTTAGTATGTATAACGATAAACCAATTTATTTGTATATCCAGATATTTATCATAGTGTTGAAGTGTTCACCAGTGATCTTATTGAACTCCCGTATTATAGCCACCCACTGTCTTCACATAGGGTGATATTTGAATAATGAAATATATTTGTGAGGGTATATAAAACAAATAATCCCATAAGATACGATAGCATTACAGAGTCAAGCAATGTGAACATGGAACCATGTTGTTATTTTAGTGTTCATCTATTGATAACACTTATCTGTTAGATTATTAAATGATACAATGTCGCAAAAATGTAATATATCAATGTTAAACATACATCATAACTGTTAACATCGTTGTCTTTTAAAGGAGCTTAAATGTACAATAGCGTAACTTAAAATCATATTCACATATTGTTTCTAAACTGAAGTGGGCGATTCTAATATTCTTAATATTTAAACATTTAAGACTACGATAAATTTTAAATCATTGGCGTGGAAGATACATTGAAAATATATACAGAACGAACACACGTTTGAATTTTCTTAAATAAAATTTTCTCTTTATTTATAAATTCCATCATTTAATTAGTCGTATAATTATGATAGTAAAAAGTAAAATGTTGTCTGAAGGAATGGTCTTAAAGCATCACACTTGTAAAATGTATCTTCTTTACATGTAATATTTCTGAAATAAAATATTAATGGTGTGCGCACGAACGTAAACTTAATTACAGATTATTTATAACCTAAGATAAACTAATTACATCTCATTATCATTTAAAATTCATGATATTTGAAATATAATCAAATTGCGTACGGAAGTGTAGTTTGTAATTTAAAGATATCATTTTGTGTAATAAATACCACCGATGCATTGTTAAATAAGAATACTTTAGCGAAAAGTTATATCGCTCTACTTCTCGTGACGGAAAAATCTTATCGAAAAGACATGCATATTTAACTTTCTTGTGAGGTTTTGCGACGCTGCTGCATGTATAATATCTGTCACTGATTATGTAACTGACAAGGGCGCAAAAGCGGTGCCACAAGTCGAATCTGATATAAGCGACTTTCTGTTTGCAAAGAGAAACCTCGTAAGGCAATTATTGTTTTTCTCAGTCTCACTCTCGAAAATAACTAGTTCTAAGATCGATGACAAGCCAAACGCGTGTAATCCCTCTATCGGACGTTACCGTTGAAAGTACTCTATCAACGAAATCTGCCAGCGCTATTTCTACATAAATGGTGTTAAGTATATATACGTACATCGCTTTCCGAAACTGTCGAACGTGTTTAAAATAGTCTTAAAAAAATACAATAAAAGGGATTTTCAAACAGTCGTGAACATTATTCATTAATTTAAGACATAAATATTCGAATGTTTTCTTCCTAGAATAGTAAGTGGGTCTTAGAACCGATGAACATCAATATTTTGCTAAAAGAAAACAAAAAGGGATAAAATGAAAATATTAAGATGCCCGGGAAAATAGAATTTGAGAGAGCAAGTTATATATATATATATATATATATATATATATATATATATATATATATATATATATATATATATATATATATATATAGTAAGGTGTTAGTATATATTCATGACAATTGAGCTAAACAGAGGTGTTCGCGTTACATATCCGTATGGAACATCCAAACTAAGTGCACGTTTACACTGAGAAGTGTAATATATCTACGTGGTGTTTATTTTAGTTGGGTAATCACTTATATTCGTTTTTATTTAATCCTACAAGTAAAAGTGTCGATTGCCAAAAAGGGTTGGCTGGTCGTTACTTGACATCATTTCTCTTCTTTTGTGACACAGCCATTCCGCGAATGTTTCGAATTAAGAATTGATATCACGATAATAGTGGTAGGGAGTGTTCTATTTATATTTGTTGTGTTATTCATTGCTATTACGGTGTTGATGTATTGTTTTCAATATTTATAACGCATTTTTGGCCTTAAGTAAATGTTATTTTGGGTATACAGTTGCTTGCAACTTTATTTCTATAGTTTAGTAGGTTTGTGGATCTTTGAAGTTTGGAATTTCAAATTTATCATTCAGCCATAAAGTGCACGTGGCGTCTACATATATACGCGTACTGGCTCATCGTACTATTTTCCACTTATTTGCGAGCGCTCGCATTCTTACAGTTCGTAGAATTGGATTGCTTATTCCGTTTTTTATCTGTGTTTTTGTTATTGAGTGTGCTTTTATAGTTGTAATACTATGTTCTAAGATCCAAGGAGGGCATATCCACGTATTACTATTAATAATTCGGGTTTTTACTATGCAACTAGTGTTGCTCGGTAACACATACTTTTCGTTAAGCAGTTAGTTTGTAGTGGGCAATGTGCACGAGTTCTACAGGGACATATGTTGTCTGTATTGGTAACTTTATGATTGATACTTTGATGATTGCTATATGTAATGTAAATTATTTCTCGAGATTATATTTTTGGTCTTTCTCGGGTGTGTTTCTACTGTTGCTATATGTATTACTATTTTATCCATTTTTAATTTAGCTCCACTACTTTCGTTTTGTATGTTGTTATTGTGTGGTTCAATTATAATTTATAAGTTTTCGCAGCAACTGCAGAAGAGTTTTAATTCATTTGTTATAGAATATTGTTTTGTAAGGGCAAAATTACAGGGAACTTGATTTCGATAAGAATGTCCTGCCCAGTTGAGATTTTAGCACATGCCTATAACGTGGTGTAACACAATGATATGTTTCTCTTTTATTTGTATTTTTATCCTAATTACTTGTTGCAGGTTATTTATATGCATTTTCTATATCATAGTAAATATAATTGTAAGAGCTGTATTGCAAATGCTACATTTCCGTTGCTAAGGTTAGAGATACATGTATGCATATGTTTTATGAGTGATAAGAGAGTGATTGGAATGTGTTTACATGTATATCAGATTGTCATTATGTATTCAATAGTGCGTGTCAGTATTTTTTATTTAAGTTCTTATTGGCATATTAGAATTAGGTTATTTTTATGGCAGTTAGTATGTATAACGATAAACCAATTTATTTGTATATCCAGATATTTATCATAGTGTTGAAGTGTTCACCAGTGATCTTATTGAACTCCCGTATTATAGCCACCCACTGTCTTCACATAGGGTGATATTTGAATAATGAAATATATTTGTGAGGGTATAAAAAACAAATAATCCCATAAGATACGATAGCATTACAGAGTCAAGCAATGTGAACATGGAACCATGTTGTTATTTTAGTTTTCATCTATTGATAACACTTATCTGTTAGATTATTAAATGATACAGGACACATTTATAAATATGTCAAACATGTAGGTGATGTTAAAGAATCATTTACGTATAAACGGATCAAAAATCTCCGATGTAATATGTAGGAATTAACATTTATTTTAATTTTAGATATTAAACAAAGAGGTTGCCCCAGCAGTATTACACTAAGTGTTCCTTATTGTAGAAAGGTGAGTTGTAATATTTTTTTCTTATTTCGGGTTTGGTCGGATTTATTAAGCGAGTGTGATATTTATTTTTAAACTGCGTTTCTAAACTTTTATGAGATAAGTTTAATTTACTAATATATTACTAGGTTATTTTACTCAATAAGTGATGTGTTTACTTTCGACATTTATAATATTTATTTAGTTGCATTGGTTTCATCATGTGTTTTTTGTAGTTTTTCGCAATGTTTTCGCTGATTAGTTTGTTATACTATTGTATATTTACCTGTGACAGTTTCTAGTTTAATCGATGTATATGATGATAAAAAAAACTTTATATTTCTTACGATGTGTTTAAATTGTTTTTTTTTAAATTTGTTGTTTGTAGAACTTTACATTGTTAATTATATTTAAAAGCTAGTTAGATGATAATATATGTTGTTCTATGTATGGTAATGTTAATAAGAAAAGTATGTGTGTGTTTCTGTGTAATTGTGTATTATATGTGTGTAAGATTCTTAATACTATAGTGAGGTTGCAAGAACACGTTTTCCTTAGCATAAATTTTACTAAAACATGCAATACTTACTCGCGATACATGAATATGTTTTCCGTGTTCTGTTACCTATTTTGGCATTACTCTGTTGTATGGGTCTAATTTGTATGTAATTTAATCCTATTATTTTTGTTATTTTAACTAATTTTTAAATTACAGGTCATGATGTTTTTGATTTTCATGTTGTGGATTATAATATGAGGGATTCTTGGTGACCTCGATATTTTGAGCGTAACCCTCCTTTCTTAACGCATTGTTTAAAAATTCAGTCACTAATGGACACACTTCTGGGTATTCTCTCAGAAACGTTGGGTGGAATTAGATTCATTACAATGTATTATATTAGCTTTGGATTACCCAACGTACTTACAATAGAGTTAATTTGAACCCTGTAATATCCATTAGTATCTGGCTGACTTGACTTACTTAACCTTTTACCTGTGTTCTAGTTAGGAGACTCTACTTATATATATATATATATATATATATATATATATATATATATATATATATATATTTATATATATACATATATATATATGTATATGTATATATACATATATATATATATGTATATATATATATATGTATATATATATAATCGATTCTAATATAAGTCAGATGTAAGATGATATGCTCCTATTGCTTTGTAGTTTACATCCGATTTTCAATATAATTAGAAAACAATAATAATAATAATAATAATAATAATAATAATAATATATAGCACAATGAAAAACAAAATAAACATTTGAAGTACCAATCTACTGCATTCTTTCTAAAATGAGTTATCAGATTAGCATTTCATGGTTACCCTTATTAAATTAATGTTAAAATAGATAACCCGATTTTAAATCATTATCGAAAAAAACATTTGATGCACTTTCAGCAGCTTATTTTGGGGCTACACTTGTATAAGAACTATTGTCTGTTTTCAGCTATTCACTTTCTTTTATTAATTTTAAGAATGCCACATCTGGGTCAATAATAAATGGCAATTTACAGGTGTCTAGTCAGCCTGTAAACCTCTTTCTATCGTTAGGAGTCGGTAGTAGACCAACCCCTGTTACATATACATTTTAAAAGCAGTCCTGATGTTACATCTATGATCACAAAGTTCCATCTAATATAATTCAGGAAGGTATTTAGAAGATATTATGGGTGCAAAATTATGTACTGATTAAAGCATTAAACTTATATGAGTACCGTCGGAGGGTCATACTTTTTTACTATAATCAGAGGGTAGTATATAGTCCAAGGGATGCTAAATTCTGTAGAACGGTATCGTTTCTGGCTTCAGGCGTTGAAACCGCCTGTCTTAAAAAAAAAAAAATATACATATATATATATATGCACATAAATTTGATCGAAACATATATATAACACATATATATACATATATATCAAATAGGCATAGAAGTAGCATTGGAAGAGAAGAGGAGAAAATAAAGAGCGGAAAGGGGTCCAAAGGATATTTAATTTAAAGCTCAGGGAACTATCCGGTGTCTAGAATTATCTTGTTTTCACTAATGATTGCTTTTGATAGGTTGGGGGAGATATTGTAGAAGCCCATTCTTTGTTTAATTTTATTTGTGGAAAGGGCTATGTGGGCAGATTCAATTATTCGACGTGTTGACGTGTTGACTTTTTTTTTTTTTTTTTTGCATACCCTTCATCTCAACATGAACCCAACCACTATATATATTCCCCATAATTTACAGACTTTCTCGTCTTTTGTCATTTTTGTATTCTTCGTCCGCTCTTGACAAATCCCACGTGAAATTTGGGCGACACGTTGAGCGAAAAGGTCTTCCGCTTTTCCATTTTAAATTCCATATATATATATATATATATATATATATATATATATATATATATATATATATATATATATATATATATGTATGTATGTATACGTATATATATATATAATAAGCTATGAACATTTATTCATGGCAATTCAGCTTCATAGAGGCTCTATCGGTTCATCCCCGGGGGAATCTTCAGGCTAAAATGCATGGAGTTATATTTTCCGGGTGTTTTTATATACACAGCTAGCTAGTAAATTATTCAAATTCTTTGTTGTTCTCTCGGGCAATCGGTTAGCTTCCCACGAACAAAGGTGTTATTAGTGGTTCCTTGTATTTCTATATTAGGTTTTCATTTTCATAGTGTTAAGTTTTTTTTTAGTTATTTGTGTTAATTTATTTATTTATTTATCGTTGGCTTCAAGTAAATTTATGTCTGTGTAAGCAGCTGTTTTCTATCTCTCTTCTACAGTTTAATTGATTTCAGGGATTAAACGCGGGAGCCTCTGTGTTGCCTCTGTGTAGCTAAATTGCCATAAATATATTTTCATAGATTACTACCTATCTCTATTTACGTATCGAGCACGGTTTAAGTAAATACTGAAAATTGATACATACAACATTATATCTCATTATAAAATTGTGCAGATACATGCCACACTATATATATATATATATATATATATATATATATATATATATATATATATATATGATTATTGTGATGTACACATACATGCACAAAATTGGCGACACAGGCATGTCGATGTAATCGATCAACACCTATAATAACCTGAGATCTGAACCTTCGATCATGTTTGGAAGTATTTCAAAATATGATCTACTGTTTATAAATCTGGTTGAAATTCTTTGGATTAACTCTCATGTAGATGTTTTACCTGGGTTATTTTCATGATATGTATATATATATATATATATCTATATATAAATATGTATATATATATACATATATATATATACATATAAATATATATATATATATACATATATATATATATATATATATATATATAGTTCTTGCAATGTTAGTTCAGTTCAGCTACGCTGTTTATATGATGATGCTCAATAATATGTAGAGCAATATTGGGCTATACATTTTTAAGTATACTCTTTTGTTAATGTATGTGTTACGATACATTTTCATGTGTTTTCTTCGTTCGAGCCATGTATGGGTGTTCTTGTGTGGTAGTTTAAAAATAGCTATCTTCTTTTGAGTGTAAATATAGTTGTTGGGCGAACTTTGTTATACTTATTTCGAAAAACTCATGCAATAATATTCATTTGTTAAACGTAAAATCGTATATGTCGGTTTTCCAATGATTTACATATACCCTGGTTCATGTGATTTAGAGCTTTCGTCATATAATAAATCGATATTTCCTACAGATACTATACTAATCATAGTTAGTACTGTTTTCTATGTGTCTGTCAAGTTACTCTATTGGTAATACCCATCTTCTATAAATCACATGTCGGTATTACAATTTAACTCGGAATTACTAAGCGTGTTAATGTGGGTGTCAATCATGTTGGCTTTTGCTACTTTTATAAACCTGATATAGTCAAATATGCAATTTCTGCGTGGAGGAAACAAATAAGAATCCTGAAATACGAACACGGAAATAGAACAATTATATAACGGAAGATAATGCGTCTGCATTGTTTCACTGTGTCTATTGTTGGTCTTGTTGCGCAAGTGAACTAACTGTAGTAGAAAAACATAGCAGAATGCATTTCTTATATAGCGTGCATTATTCAGTGTCTGAACTACTTCGACGAAACTATTGACAAACACTAATTACTTATAATTTCGTAAATGTTTCGATAACAGAAATATACTCAA
Organism: Sepiola atlantica; assembly: GCA_963556195.1. NCBI lineage: Eukaryota > Metazoa > Mollusca > Cephalopoda > Sepiida > Sepiolidae > Sepiola > Sepiola atlantica. The sequence continues at coordinate 129,854,464 of OY744526.1, read as the reverse complement.
TCAGCAAATATTTTATAAGCAGCTTGTTCAGGATTTATTAGTTGTGAAGTAAAATATATGTAGTGATTTCTGTAAAAAAAAGAGGAGTATAATGACCTCTGTTTCAGTTGATTGGGTTGAACAAGTTAGTATATAATAATAAATCTGTTGTTTTAGTAGAAAACAGATTTGAGAAACAATTAATCTTGACATACAAAAAAACAGTGTTTACACTCCGATTTTTTTTAAGGTCTTTCATTTAAAATGTGTGGCAGTTAGTGGTCTTCCGACATTTCTATTCACAAAAAAGTGCAAGTTTATGGAAATACACTCATATTGCCCGGAATGTACACGTCGTTAACAATAATAGACAATTTATATTTTTAAAGTGATACAATGTAACATTCTGTGTCAATGAACTTGCCAATAATTTAATAATCTTCAGAAAAAATCATTAATTGAAGCCAATTTATTGTTTTTAATTCATCTTTGAATAGAGTGTGTGTATAAATAAATAAAAATACAACAATTTAATATAATTTCAAGCCTTTAAAATGACGCTCTTTCTCTCGTGATTGCATTATCTAAATAACCACCAATTATGAAAGCCAAATGCCGTCAATTGTCGTGCGCCTCTCCTTTTTCCCTGGCGTATTTACAGACACACGCACATTGGCAGACGCATGCGTTCTAACAATGAACTTCCGTTGCACACTTATATGTATGAAGTAGAACCCCATCAATAAAAAGATTCGATTAATAACGGATTTTACAATTTTCTGTTTTAAGTTGTCTTTTTCTACGATGGGAGAGTGTGGTTGTGTTGCTAATTAAAGCCACACCTTTTAATTACTGGACGGAATCAAAACGTATCAATGCATTCTTCCTGCCATAATTATCGCCATTTTTTTTTTCACTGTTTCTCACTTTCTCTCTCTGTCACTCACGATTGCTATCTCATTTACGCACTCTCCATCTATGTATTTTCTATTTTACTATTTTCTCAGCAATGATATAATTTTATTCAAAAATATATATTATTTTTTTGTTATATTTCAAACAAAAATATCAAACAAGTAGGTACCCGTCTAACACAATGTTAAATGGGCAATGATCTGACAGCTGCATTGACTCTGATAGAATATTAATGTTAAGTGTAACCAGCTGATATAAAAATATATAGCTAATAATTGTGTGTCTAATGGTAGAAATGATTGCATGCATACACATCTAGTCAGTGTACGTCGAACTACGCGAAGCTCACTTTCTGTTTATCGTAATTACCTAAAAATGTTTCATGTAATGGTCATCTACAAAGAGGAAAGTGTTAATAATGAAGTAGTCACTTATGTTAGCGTATGGTACTAGTTTTATTTGGTAAATATAGCTTCTAAAACTGATACAATAAAACTGTTATTAAGAGGTTCCGATTTATTAAAAAAACAACAGTCACAAATGGCGGTACGTGCACTCTCAGTGTCCTATACAAGTAGTATTTATTGGTTTCCTTCACCGCTTCTATTGATTGTGTATCCTTTGCACGCACCGTATTCTTCTCTTCTATCTAACCCTTATACAAACATGACTTCACGTAACTTTTAAAAATATGCTAAACTATACACGACATTCATGGGTTAGTATTACGGTTGTTACACATATGTCCTCATATATAACGTGTATAGCTACACCTAACGTCAACTCTTTTCGACTCGATTCTTGGAAAAAATCATATATATTTCTAAAAATATCCGAACAAAAATCATGTGTACACTGTCTTATGAAACTCTTTATATAGCACATAAATAGTTATACCAAACACTTATTGATCTAATGTATGACTCCCCGTTGTATATAATTACTGCGACAACTACTACTAGTGCGAACATTTCCAATGTATATTATTTCTTCTTTGGTTCTTTATCTTCGCCCACAAGAGTCAAATGCTTTTACATACAATTAACACTGTCTGTCGTTATGCAGCCGGACACTCTTAACTGAGATGTACTGTTTTCTATTACACACCTATTGATTAAATCAGTTTTTTTATATAACTGCCAACTTACATTTTTATTATCGTGTGTTTCAGCTCACTTTATGAAAATAGTTATCCTACAACTACACCAGTTGAAACATCAGGGTACAGATCAACTTGAATGCAATACCCTTATCTATGTGCTGGCCACCTCAATTGATAAAACACTCATCGGAGAGTGTGAAACATCAACATCGTACTGATATCAATCAAAGATACTGGTGATTAGTCACTATCCGTAGGACACCATAGATACACCCTGATAGATTTTCGGGTCCTGTGTGGATAATGTATTGGAGGCTCACTACATCTCCTATATATATATATATATATATATATATATATATATATATATATATATATATATATATATATATATATAGTAAAGTATAAAGGTATACTCAAAAAAGAATAAAAGAGAAATACCAGTAGATTGCTCAATTAAATGAAATTAAGAGCGTAATATTTTTATTTTAAAATACAGAATTTAATTAGACATGGACCAGTGGTTTCTGACAAGTAACGGGTTTAATTCCCGATTCCGTCTTCTTCAGCATAGTCTGAAATAGTAAATGATGGAATTTCTTCAATAAACATTTATAACCGTTATGAAACGCTATGCCCACAGAATTTGAAATGGAGGGCCGGCGAGACGCTTCGATCAGAAAAATAGCCGTTAAGTAAGAGATTCGATATTTAGAAGTGAAGAACGAGAAAGTAAGGAAGAAAGAAAGAAAGAAAAGAGAGAAAGAAAGAAAGAAAGAAAGAAGGGAACAATAAAATTAATTTAATTAAATTTATAATAATAAAAAAAATAATTAAGAGTTAATAAAATATAATTTTTTTATTTAGAACATAATTAAGGGTACGCAACTCTAATTAATTTAATTATCTAAAAAGAGGAGGTAACTATTTATTATTATATAATATATATATATATATATGTATATACAATTCACGATTGTTTCAATTAATAAATGTCAAATTAAAGTAAAAATATAAATATAAATAAAAATAAATAAATATATAAATGAAAAATCCATATATAAATAAAAAATCAAAAATCAGTATATAATTAAAATATCAATATATAAATGAAAAAATCAATATATAAATAAAAAATCAATATATAAATAAAAAACTAATATATAAATAAAAAATCAAAAAATCAATATAAACATTTTAAAACAATTCATATATAAATAAATTTGATATATAAATAAAATCAATATATAAATAAAAAATAATAATATATAAATTAAAAATAATAAATCAAAATGTAAATAAAAATATGAATAAAAATATAAATAAAAAATCTAAATCAAAAATTAAAAATCAATATATAAATAACGAAATATATAAATAAAACATTAATATATAAATAAAAAATCAATATATCCATAAAAATATAAATAAAAATTCATATATAAATAAAAATCCAAAATCAAAAAATAAATATATATATAGACACGTACATATATACATATACATACCCACATATATATGTATATATATATATATATATATATATATATATATATATATATATATATATATACACGTATGCATGTATAAATAAAAAATCAATATATAAATAAAAAATACATAATATAAATAATAATCAATATATAAACAAAAATAAAATTTAAAATTTAAAAATTTAAAAATTTAAAATTTAAAGAAGACAGAGGGAACACGTGGAGAAAAGAAAAAAGAACTGTGATCAGGTTCGTAGAACGAGAAATCTGCAGTAGAAGTATATAGGTGTCTTAAAAATGTATGTAGGGCTCTAGGAATATTTTACCTTTTTAAATTTTATTTTTTCGAATTTTTATTTATTTATATATTGATTCCTATTTATATATGAATTTGTTATTTATATATTGATTTTTTTTATTTATACATGCATACATGTGTATATGTATATATATATATATATATATCTATATATATATATATATATATATATATATATATACATATATGTGTATGTATATGTATATATGTACGTGTGTATATATATATATATTTATTATTTATTTTTTTAATTTTTATTTATATATGAATTTTTATTTATATTTTTATTTATATATTGATTTTTTATTTATATATTCATTTTTTTTATATATTTATATATTTATTTATTTATATATTGATTTTTGATTTTTTATGTACATTTTTATTTGTATTTTTATTTAAATTTTTATTTTTTATTTTTTATTTATATATTATTATTTTTTATTTATATATTGATTTCATTTATATATCGAATTTATTTATATATGATTTGTTTATTTTATTTATATATTGATTTTTTATTTTTTATTTATATATTGATTTTTTATCTATATATTTTTTTTTCATATATTGATTTTTTTATTTGTATATTGATATTTTAATTACATATTTATTTTTTATTTTTTATTTATATATTGATTTTTCATTTATATATTTATTTATTTTTGTTTATATTCATATTTTTACTTTTATTTTATATTTATTAATTGAAACAATTGTTAATTGTATATACATATATATATATATTTTATATTATAATAAATAGTAATCTCCCCTTTTTATATAATTAAATTACTTAGAGTTGCGTACACTTAATTATGTTCTACATATAAAAATAATATTTTATTTACTCTTAATTAATTTTCTTATTATTATAAATTTAATTAAATTGATTTTATTTTTCCCTTCTTTCTTTCTTTCTTTCTTTCTCTCTTTTCTTTCTTTCTTTCTTTCTGTCTCGTCCTCTACTTCTAAATATAGAATCTCTTACTTAACGGCTATTTTTCTGATCTAAGCGTCTAATGTTTTTTGGAGAAAGCCCATCATTTACTATTTTAGACTATGCTGAAGAAGACGGAATCGGGAATTAAAGCCGTTACTTGTCAGAAATCACTGGTCCATATCTGATTAAAATCTGTATTTAAAAATTAAAAAAAAATATATATATATAAATATATATATATATATATATGTATATATATACATATATATACTTATATATTTATATGTATATATATATGTATATATATATATATGTATATATGTACATATATATATATATTTATATATATATGTGTGTATATATATATATATTTAAATATATATATATATATATATATATATATATATATGTATCTATATATACATATATATATATATATATATATATATATATTCATATATATATATATATGTATGTATATATATATATTAAAATATATATATATGTATCCATATATACATACATTTATATACATATTAAAATAGTTATATATGTGTATGTATACATATTTATATTTTGTATAATCAAGCAACACTCCTTCTTTTATACATATCTAATTGAACAGGAGTGCCAACTTCTGTGTATTCCTTTTGTGATCCAACATTTCTATACGTCAAACGATAGATCTGTTAACGTCAAATGAACATAGAAAGTTTGTTTGCGACTCACATTTCAAATCGCGAATAAATGAAGCGAAACGGAAAGAATCAGCAATGCAATTAACAGTACACCTCTGTAAGACAGGATATCTGCAAGCTATTTTGGTCAGCTCATGCTGAAGAGAACCTATCATAGACAGAGTGGGTCTCAATGGAACTCCCTCCTTATGAATCTTAGGAAGCCCGTACATTCTTGTCGTGTAGAAGCCACAGGGCGGATCCTGTCATAGATATCCGTATCAATAAACGTCGTTCTATGTAACTGAAGAGCACGTATTTGAAGCATTACTTCAGTACTTAAAGCATTGTTAATTGACATGTCACCAAGCTTTTTAAATTTTGCTGTATCACTTAAAATGCTCAACATTTTATCGGTGTAGTCATTAGTATTAAGAAAGACCACACCTGCACCTTTATCCAGTTTGGCAATGTAGATCTTTTTATTTGCCTTCAGAAGTTTCGCCGCCTAGTAGTGGATCTTACTCCAGGCAAACTCCCGGGAATTGATAGGAGAACTAGCGAACTCATGTGCTCGTTCAGCTAATATAACCTTCATATAAAGAAGATCATCATTAGATCTCGGCTCATGATGATTTTGTTCAGACTGTAATATTTCAAATTCGGCAAATATACTTTCTTTATCAATCCCAAGAGGGGGAATGTTCACTTCCAACCCTCTGTCAAGTACAGTTTTCTCCGTGTGAGAGAGAGAGGGTGGCGTCGGAGCAGTTGAACACATGTTGATCGACATCAATCCATGTACCATGCCTCGCTCTAATAAACGCGTCACGGTAAAGCTTGTTCTTTGAACGGGCTTTATTGCTGCGTAAATTGTATCCTGCCGATAGATATTTTGAACATCCTAATCTATCAAAAAAAGATATACTGAACCACGCAGCAGACCATAACCGGTTGTATTTAACAACAATTAAATTAAAAATACGAGCGAAATTATTGCATTCGTCCTTGATGAAAGCCCGTTCCCAGTTGAGAGTATTCCTGGCTTTTATTTTGGCAATGCGCCTAGAAATAAAGCCAGGGGTGACATAATTCTCCAAACAGGACATGAGAAACTTTATTCTGGCTCTCAACGATGTAATATCGCCCTTAGTTCGAACCAGTTCGTTTAAAGAATTTTAAACAACCTTTCTGTACCTACTCCTGAAATACAACTATATATAGGAAACCGACGTTTATGGGCCTGTATATTAGTTGGGACTCTTTTGTACCCATGAGTAGAAAGATCATCTTCTTCAAAATACTTGTTCATCGCGCACTGATGATTTGCACTGCCAGAAAACTCGCGGCTGAACTTAGAAATATAACTGATATTCTTACTAACAATGGTTTTCTCTAAGGGTCTTATTTCCAAATGTATTGATCGAAAATTTGTAAAATTTAATGCTAAAAATTTCTCAGGTCCACCTAAATGTCCTCTTTATTTGAAACTTGATTTTATTGGTTCAATCAGTAAAAGTGTGTTGGATAAAATTGCATCGGTTGTATCTTGTTGTTTTTATGCAGTACAGCCCCACCCTTTCAGAAACATGTACTTCCAACACAACAGAAAAGTTTGATTATATATAAATTCAATGTCAGTGTGAAGCTAACTATGTTGGTCGTACTCTTCAACGATTGCAAGGCAGAGTGGGCCAGCATATCCCTGCATGTGTTCGCAGATCACGTGTCGTAAAAAGGAATATATCGACTGACACATCCGGGTCTTTACAAAGAAAATCCGGGCGTTTGCAAAGCACATCCGGTCGCTAACAAGTTTACGAGTCATCCATTGGACAGCACTTGTTTGATAATAAACAGAGCTCTTCTGGCTAGATGTGATGGGAGTCGGTCTTATTTTGCTCGATTCGGATTTAGCGGGTTTTCTAATTAAACAACGAATTTGGATTTGACTTGAGTTGCACGTTTTGGGATTTCGGAACTTTGATTGGACTTTTTGTATTATTTTTGTATTATTTTGATTGATTTATTTATCATTAACATTGAATATGGACACATTTCGCGACTGGATAACTTTGCCGGCCCCTTCAATTTCACGTATTTTGACTGCTGTTTGTATCTTGGAGTAATGTCCTTCCTGATGATGCTTCTCAACTTGTATGACCTGGATGGACTGTATGGATTCAACAAAAGTATGTTTTTGGATTGATATGTTTGATGTTATGTACTTTTATATATTTGTGTATATAATTTTATATATTTTCAAAGCGTAATTGTATTGCCTGTAGTAGTATAACTGCGGTAATGGTCCTCTGAAGAGAAGAATTATCTTTGAAAACTCATGAGCTAAGGACTTAAGGATGCTTTGCATGAACTTTGAATTCTAATAAAATTTGATTGACACCTTATTTTATTACTTCATTTTATATTATAATATTAATGCTCTATCCAGTATATTGAGCTTCAGTTTTTTATCCGGATGTTTCACTAATTATAAGATATTAGTTGACGCTTATATCTTTTGTTGGATAGCTTCATATATATATATATATATATATATATATATATATATATATATATATATATATATATATATATATATGCGTATGTGTATGTGTGTGTGTGTTTGGGGGTGTCTGTATGTCTATTATTATAATTGTTAGTTAATATGTGCATATATTATGCAAACAAAAAAACATGGACATGTATAGTACAAATTAACATTGCTAAACATTTAAGATTTACTTATTTCAATAGATGTAGGTTATCGTATTTTTCTGTCATGAATTCTTCAAAAATAAACATAATTTTAAGATGTTATTCTTCCTATGATCCGAAGTTTTTTTTTAATGAAATCCGTTCTACAAAAATGTATATACGTGTAGAAGTACTTATAGTGAACGTATAAGTAATAGTACGTACATAATGTATAAACACTTCCCCATTAAAAATGTTAAGCTAGTGAGAGAAATACCAGCAAGAAAATAAGGGACAATCATTCGTCGAGATATACATTTTCACGAAAAAACGTATAGGTGAACTCTAATGTCCTGGTGTATCTTTCGAATACAATAAACGTTCACATTATAAAAATAACTCTTTACGTCTGCCGTCGTTTATATTGTAACCCCACTCATTGCCCTAGTCGTTTTGCAGTCGACAATATTTTCATTGTGTTATATATATCCGTAGTCAATCATTAATGTAATTAAAGATATACATATTACACCGCTTTTAACATACTAGTAACTCAAATATTCGTCTACAACAATCGTTTATTCAACGAACTCTCTACAAACTTAAGTGTAAAGTACGACCTCTATTAAGGCCGTAGTTGCCCACACGCGATTAATGTAAAAACCGGATTTTGTAAGGTGCTGTTGTCTATAGTGCCGTGTAACCGTTCCCAATCTCATAATTGCCAAATTTGCGCTGGGTTCAGGCTTTGTTATGTTAGTGTCATTTCGAAGTTGAGTAAATGTGACATATCCCTTGGTCAAAGCACGACCAAGATTCTCGTCAGCCAATCTACTGTCATTTAAAAAGTGTTTGTCCCACCTGCATTGTATATCTCTGCTGACCGAACCCTGCTAAGTTGTTCACTTTCTTCTGACGACTCAAGTGTGTTTCTGAATTGCGTACGCTTTCCTAGGAAAATTGGCAATCTCTTTACATGGTGTGGGATCCAATCAACCAACATCGATGTAAGTCTGTTCGGGTCCCCCATGCTAACCTGGACTTTATTAAACCCATCTTGTCTGGATAATTGACCGAAAAGTTCACCTACCCTTATTGTCTCTCGTCATCTTTCTGAACAGGGTTGGTCACATCATCTATAACATGTATACTGATGCTGTACATATATATATAACGTTGAAAAATGTCGTTTAAAATTACACCGTGTATTTTGGCATAACCTTACACAAATACGCCACCTCTATTCAGAAAATGGTTTTCTAGCCGACATAGTGTTTTACTATCTGTGTTTTTACTCGACGATACGCTTTCTCATTGATTTAAAGGCACATCTGGATAAGAGCCGTTCACAACTGTTCCACAGTAACAACTGAAACTATACGAGTTGTCATTGCTCGTCATTATCTCAATATATGAGCACGTTCATAGTATAACGATTCTAACAGAGGTGCAACGCGTACTTGCACTTGCAAAGGTAAATGTTGCCAGACGTTACATCGCCAACATTTGCAATTAATAAAAGCAAGATAATGGTACTTGCCGAAATGAGCGCTGCCCACTCGCAACCTGTTTAAAATGTTCTGCACATACATGTTCACCTATATACATACGCAGAATAAATTGTTTTGCAATCTCTAATACTTCTTAACCACAATGGTGATCCTTCCATTTAGCAAAATACACCCGATGTTTTATTCTTATATATCAACACCGCTGATTGACATTTAATTTTGTATCGTACAGTATTTTTGAAGGGGTTACCTTTTTTACAGATGAGCATTTTACTCATTAATCGAGTTGATCAGTTCTTAAATGTACTGGTAGCTTATATTCCTTAATGAAATCTACTAGTCGTTACTGTAGCAAAGTTTCAAGATCTGCCTTGCTTGTTAGTCCAGATTTCCTTGTATTGGCGTCAAAATTCATTGGTAAACACATGCAGTATATGTCTTTATATATAATACACTTGCCACAAGAGCATCAGGTAAACTCAGTTTTAAACAACGTCGGATTCTGTTTGGTTCTGATTTTGTTTGCCAGGCACAGTCAGCGTGCATATGAGACTATTGGTTTTAGCAGCTTTTAGACCGACTGAAGTGGCAAATTATATTTCGTCTACATTAACAAAGAAATTCTTGTATTAGTAAAGCCTTGGAGTAGTAAAAGTTGTATATAGAAAGTGAACAAAAACGTTATACCTATATTATATAAATACATATAATGTTCTCGAAGATTGACGCAGGTCGCGACGCGATAATGGCTTACACGTCCTTTATAAGTTAAAAGTGATGCCATGTTTCTGAGAAATCAAACAATTTGTTACGAAATTGGGGCGTTGTAGAGGTAATATAAAACTACAATGTTAAGAATAAGAGTTATGAAAAATAAAATGATAGCTTAATTAAATCATTCATACATTAGCTAAAAAACAATAATAGTTTTTTAGAAAGTATATATTTGCTGTCTAATATCAATCAATTAAGCACCCCGACACAGTCCCGAATCTAATACACAACTTTTATCGAATTCTGCTTAGGGAAGTGAGAGTTTCGCAACTTTAAATCAGAGTGTGATGCGATATTAGATTACTCGAATAAGGCTAAGTGAGGTGCAGTTTCTAACGTTTGTAGAATACTTTCATACGATTTGCCCATATCACCGAGCCCAAAATAGTTAGTAAGGTCAGAAATACTCACTGATGTGTTCTTATCAGTTTCACAAATCCCAATTGCAAAATAAAAACAGGTGATAACACCGTCAACAATGGAGCATTAAAATACGCCAAAACCCAATGTCGTCTTCATCATTGTATCGGATACAAACAAGCGAATTCACCATCTCCGTTCAATAAAAAAGGTACGACCGAGCAAGTATTTTCTACCATCGCCGAAGTTGTAAATACCTTTTCATAAGTGCACTATTTTAATCTAGGTACCCTGTGAAGGTATGGAGTGTGTGGAAAACACTTCGGTAAATCGTTCCTCTCAATATGTTCATGACAAAAAGTATCTCTTGATCATTTCCTTTCGAGACAAAATGTGGGTGTAACGGAAGCTTTAGAAGACCCGTAACAGAAACGCCAAAGCTCGCAGTAAAAAGAAGATTGTCACCGGAAAATATCTGGGAAAACCTTATATCTAATGCACATTGTTTTACATCTTCTCTTCGCACATTCTATTCAGGTAGTATAGTCGAAGCCAATGTTGACAGATCCTGACGCGTAGCATTCCTACACTGTTTTAAGAAATATGCAGATTATATATCATGTGACAATACTATAGGTTCCAACTCAGCTACCAACAACTTAAAAGGGTCGGCTTTAAACCACGCAACGTATCTGACGTCCATTCACGCTCTTATAAAAATACAGTATACTTGGAAAGATGTGTCAACACATACGCCCTTTTCTGTTTAAGTAAACAACATTTTGTGTACTCACACCAGCTCCAACACTAATCTGCCCTGTTTTCATTGGTGAGGAAAGGCAAGTCGTTATTTTGAAGCGAAATGAAACAAATGTATAGTAGAGTTGACTTTCTGTGACTGGTTATGAGAATTCGAAAATATAATTGTTGGTAAGACTAAATGGAAGGACGATTTATGTTTAATAGGATCACACTTTGTTTAATGGAAAAAGTAACAGGTGAAAACAGTGTGTGTTGTATGAATATCGCTTGACCGATGAAGAGTAACGTATAAACTGGCGAAGAGACATTACGTTGCGTTGTGGCTAAGTACCTAATTGTAGATAAGTGCAGAAATGAGAGAAAACAAACACATGACGAGATAAGACGGTTGTCTAACTAAATCGTCCATGCGCAAATACTGTTTATTTAAAGAAAAAAACAAAACGAATCCCATAGACTAGTGGTAAAAAGTATGTGGTGACACCAAATCTTATTTTGCATCAGGACTGTCAACAAATAACTCAAGTCCAGCATATGTTGGCTGCATATACAACACTATCTTATTCAACGCACTGTGTTAAAGACCAAATATCATATCACATCGACGTCGCCCACAAGCAATGCATTTCGCAACATTGATGTTCTGCTGGTAAGAAAATAATATCTAGACGCACCACATTTTTTACAGGTAAATGTACTAAACACTATGTACTATGGACTAGTTTACTTTTGCACTGCCTTGCTGAGAAAGGAGATTTACTCCACAAAGTCTGTATACACCATTGAACACTCCAGCATGAACCCATCCCCCACAATCTTAAAAGCAGATAACGAGAAATTGTCTATTTATATACGTACAAAAATATATTCCCTACATGTATAAACGTTTCGTTGTTTCTATTTTGGTATGTTCTTTCATTCATCATAGAATGTGGTGCGCATAATTCGTTGATGAGGAATGATTGGTTTACTAAAATAATTGTATTTTCTATCATCTCAAAATAAATCCTATGCTCTTTTACATGTGTGTACCAGATCAAAAGGTGCTGTTTTGAGACATTGTTGAAAGAATTACAAAAAATCACTTACTTTTTAAAATGGGGCATTATATGTCACCTCAAATTCTTATTGAAGGTCCCACTGAGTCAGCTTCTTACTATAAGAACAGTAAGAAATGTGTGTAAGTTTGTACTAATGAGATTGTGCTTGTGACGGGTGTGTGTTGTATTCAGATATCAACTGGTATAAATTATTGTCTTGGTGAAAATACATGGTGCTTCTGAAAAGTTGTGTTTAAAACATTTTTGGTTTTATTTTAGATTCCGTCTAGCAATTATGTTATTACGATATTCTGTTGTGTTCATATCAAACGCCGGTTACATGTGGTAACTATGTATAAAAAGCTATTTAGGTAAAATAGACTCATTGTATATGTGTTCCATATATAATGCTTACCAATTACTTGTCTTTCATAAGTACTGACATGAAAGTATCCTTTACCCTCTAAAATACTACAAACTGTACCTATTATGTTCTACCCTACGATATTTATGTATATTAATATGTATTAAAGTTGAAAAAGCGAAATTCGTTAAGTAAAGCATCATTTATGACAGACTATTAAATAGTGTCTCGTTGTATATTATGAAACCTTTCTAACGCTGATTCGTGTGATAATAAAACTATTGAACACGTGTAAATTAGGTTACATATAAGTTAACAATATCAAATGTTTTCGCTCGAACGCAAATATTCAGAATGGGTGGCCGACAGTGGACTGTTTCTGTCGTACGAGCGAGTCTTTCACAGCGTTTCAGTGTAATTTCGACGGTTTAACATAGATAAAAATGAGTGCACATTATAAAGTATCAAAATGTTCAAACGAATTACATGTTTTATCATAATTCTTTCTATTTCAATTAGAATATTTGATGTTAAACTTTAAAAAAGCTCTGTTATTCTGTTGGCTATTTTGTAAACAAATACGCTTGTAGAGAATGTCGTAAGGGGTTTATAACATTACACAACATAATGCGACACTCTTTAAGATTACAACACATTTTGTGACAGATACTGCGACGATTTTGTTAATGGTTTCGTAATTTAGAAGAATTATTTAGTGTATAAAGTAAATGGGAAAAACTTGATAGAGAAGGGAAAATAACTTCTCTTCATTAAAAATATATACATTATATATATATATATATACATATATATATATATATATATATCCATATATATAATCATCGATATATATATATATATATATACATATATATATATATATATATATATATTTCTATGAACATTCATGTATGCCAATTATGCTACACAGAGGCTCCCGCCTTTCATCTCCCGGGGGGGGGGGCAACTTAAGGCTTAAATTTACTTTTGCCGGGTGTTTTTATATTCACGACTAGAAAGGTAAGGAATCAGATTCTTTGTCGTAGTTTTACTTCCTATAACTGTTTCTATTGGTATTTTCATATAGAGTGGTCTATATGCTGTTTCTTTGTTGTATTAACCAAATGGTGAGCTAATTAAAATACGCGGTTCCTTGTATTTCTATTTAAGGTTTATTTTTTTACATTGTAAGGTTTTAGTTAAGTTCATTACTTTTTATTTATTAGTTTGTTTATTTATTTATTTATTCATGTATTTTTACCCGTGTACATCAAAAACCCGGCAAAAATAAGTCCATGCATGTAAGCCTGAAATTCCCCCGGTGATGAAACACGGGAGCCTCTATGTAGCTTAATTGTCATAAATACATGTGGATAGCTTACTATCACGCTCTACTTACGTATCGAACCGTTATTTTTAAATAATGTGTAGAGTGTATTACAAACATTATATATATATATATCTATATATATATATATATATATATATATATACATATATATATATATATATATAAATATATATATATATATATATATATAAATATATATATAGAGAGCGAGAGCGAGATAAAGATATATATATATATATATATATATATATATATATATATACATATATAGTTCCGGAAGTTTCCTAACCATTAAAACTATAAAAAAAAAAATGTTTAAATAAAAAAAATTTTTTTTAAAAAAACAAAACAAAAAAAACAAACCTATAGTCCCAAGTCTTCCAGAGGAAAATCACTCATGTAAGTCAATTTATTTTTTACAGTTATTATATTAGTTAGTTTCTAACACTATTTTAAGTGATCATCAGTTGTTTACCATATATATATATAAATATATATATATATATATATATATATATATATATACATTTATTTCTAGTAGTACAATTTTTTAAGACAATGTATACAGACGTTAGTGACATTTCGTTTTTGTTTGGAATGTAAAAACGAGACAAAAAATATCAATACATACACCTACTAATCCGGCTTTCGTCCACATTCATCAAAGTTAATACGTAGTAAATAATTCAAGCATTATGAGTAAAAAACTACAAATATTGAAATGAGAACAGGTTTAGGGAGAACACTAAAATAAATAGGAGGTCACAAGTAGATCATATTCAGTCCTAGAAGCCACTTTTTTTCTTTACAAACAAGGGGTTCAATGTTTTAATGTGTACTGCTTCCAATACTTTATGTGGAATAACGAACGTGATCAAGGTTTGACAGAAAACACTGTAACAGTGTAAGCGAACTCATTCGGCGCTATTCATAAGATAGTGAGCAATAACTGACCCGGATGTGTCGACATAATTATTTAGTACGCATTGGCGAATTGCGTTTTATTGTGGATGTAAACCTCTGCACTGTTCGTCCCACGTATACAGCATCGCACCGATATTTAAAATCATAACTAATATTAATGATATGTTCAAGTGAAAGAACACACACACACACATATATATATATATATATATATACATATGTATATATATATATATATATATATATATATATGTGAATAAATATATATATATATATATATATATAAATATATATGGGTATGTGTGTATATATATATATATATATATATATATATATATATATATACAGAATTATAAAAAGAAAAACTATACACACATTAAGGTTGTACACATAATAACTTATTTCGACCCCTTTAATTAGGTCTCCTCAGATGTATAGACAACCACGTCAAAAAAAACAAATAATGAGAGAAATTGATCGTCTTAAAAAGATAAATTCACTTCTTTGATTGGTCTATGTAAAAAGGAGGTAAATGCTAAAATAATCGAGGAGGGGTGACAGAAGTAAGATTAATTTTTTAATATATGCAGAAATATAAAAATATAAAAATATATATAAAAGAATTCTTTTTTGCTATTTAAACAAATAAATCATCTCATTTAAAATTTCGAATGTGAGCTTTATGGGTAAAAATATATGATGAAATATTCGAGCGTTCACGATTAAAAACTACGTTTAATTATTTACGATTAAAAATTAAAAGACGAAAATGTAGGACGAAGATTTCGGTTTAGATAAGAACATATTAAAAATTTAAGTTGTATAGCGTCAAGATTCGAGATGATTTACACTATGGAATTAAAGTTTAGCGACAATTTACAAACGGTTTATTTACAAAATTGGTAAAGATTCGAGCGTTCACGATTAATTATTTACGATTAGAAATAAAAAGACGAAAATTCAGGACGAAGAT
The DNA here is from genome assembly GCA_963556195.1 of Sepiola atlantica. Taxonomy (NCBI): domain Eukaryota; kingdom Metazoa; phylum Mollusca; class Cephalopoda; order Sepiida; family Sepiolidae; genus Sepiola; species Sepiola atlantica. The sequence continues at coordinate 129,838,280 of OY744526.1, read as the reverse complement.
TTCGATTTATATAGGAAATTATAAGAAAATTAATTGGTTATAACGTCAATACGGAATTAAAGTTTGGCGACATTTAAGCACGATTAATTTACAAACTAGAGTTTTACTAAATTAAAAAAAAAAAAAAAAAAAAAAAACTAATTTGTTAACATTTACCTTTACAGTTATAACTCTTATTGTAACTATACTTTAAAAGAATTGTTATTTTCAAAGAACTTTAAAACGTGCTGTTGATTTTACACATGTGCCTGTGTCTACATTTAGACATCAGTTCGTCTCGTCTATTTAAAATGTTCTTGTCTTCATATTTTAGTATTCTAATTTTTTCCTCCAGGCACAAATTGCATCTATGTCTTAATCCTTTAGATTATTTTAACATTTACCTCCTTTTTACATAAACCAATCAGAAAAGTGAATTTATCTTTTTAAGACGATCAATTTCTCTCATTATTTTTTTTTTTTGACGTGGTTGTCTATACATCTGAGGAGACCTAATTAAAGGGGTCGAAATAAGTTATTATGTGTACAACCTTAATGTGTGTATAGTTTTTCTTTTTATAATTCTGTTTTGCTCTGTTTAAATTACATTGAGCTCTGTTATTAAGATTCTCTACACAAAATTGAAATCTACACACTATATATATATATATATATATATATATATATTTGCGTGTGTATGTGTATATATATGGGTGTGTATGTGTGTATATATATATATATATATATATATATACATATATATATATATATATATATATATATATATATATATATATATGTTTGTGGCAAAATCCTCTCACACTTAACAAAAAAAGCCAACTATGTAAAATACACCAGTATATTTAACATTATATGTTGTTACATACTTATTTATTTTACAGTGAAAAGTTTGATAGGAAGCAACCAGCCGTTAAGGCGACATATTCCTTGTCTATAGTAATAGTTAAGGGGAATTACCGTAAAGTTAAGAGTTCTGCCACAAGTTCCGTTACTAGTTGTAAGGAACATTGTGAGCAACGTCTGACTCGTCTTGGATTTGTGTACAATAACTGTTGGCGTAGTATATATATATATATATATATATATATATATATATATATATATATATATGTGTGTGTGTGGGTCGGTGGGTCGGTGTGTAAACAATATTACTTTATTTTGTGCAGCAGACTAGAGCTGTCTATTATATTTTTTGTTGTTTCACATATTAGACTTACCGGGCCAAGATAATTGTTTCAAATACCTGAAACTTTGTTTAAATCTATAAATGCTGGAGTGCCACTTCCAGATGCAGGAACATTAAATACCTGGTTGCCTATAACTGCCTGCAGTATAACTTGTCTGAAAGGGATTCATCGTGCTAGTATTTAGTATTGTTATTATTCATATTTCTTATATATATATATATATATATATATATATATATATATATATATATATATATATATTTTTTTTTTGATTTTATTCCATTAGTTGCGACAAAACAGGTTTTGTTTCATTGGTGCGGATAGCTACCAATTCATCAGGCCGGCGAAAGGAATTCAAACCTTTCGCCGGCCTGATGAATTGGTAGCTATCCGCACCAATGAAACAAAACCTGTTTTGTCGCAACTAATGGAATAAAATCAAAAAAATATATATTTTGCTCTGAATTTTCATTGAGCACCCTCATAAACCCGGTTTCAACTTCCTTCGGATTCATACCCCCTGGATATTTGTAACAAGTTAATTATATATATATATATATATATATATATATATATATATATATATATATATATATATATATATATATATGTGTGTGTGTGGGTGTGTGTGGGTGGGGGTTATCATCCACTATCGTGATAAAACTAATATTACAAGGTAAAATCAAATCAAAAATAACAAATACACTAACACCGAAAGCAAGATCTAGAAAAGTCCACTACAAGTAAAATTGCTACGATTTCATTGCAACACATTTTTTTAGAATCATTGTCATCTTCTAGATATTCCATTATCTTTATTTCGATTGCTACTTGTCAATAAGATGATTGTATTAACAATTTTAGTTTGGTGTATGTTGATTATTTAAATCAGTTCTTGTAAAATCTGAAAGCAATATCAAGTGCATAACGCACCATTTCACCAAGTAATCTGCTGCCTGATGAAATGTAAACACATTTATTATTTAGACTAAAAATAAGCACGTGGTAAATAATGCATCTTATAATGCCTATCATTCCAAATAACACTCAACTCTCTCTCTATATATATGCCTTTAAATAATGCAGATACACGCATGTTAATATTAGTTGTATATTGTATAAGCAAACTAAGTGTGTTGCAATCAAATAGCATAACGTGTGTATATGCGTTTAATTTTTTTTTCTCTTTGATACGATGCAAATATAAACTACTATAGAGATAAATTATTTATTGAAACATGAAATATCTGTCTCTTACTATGAGAGGTTTATATTAATTCTATATATAACCAGGAGGGCCCGTATCTCGTCGTTGCTAGGAGGTCTTTTGACCCCTAATATTTTAAAATGTATATTTTTTATTGATATTGATTAGTTTTAAAAAAATTAAAAATTAAGTTATTGATCACTTGTTGTTCGTGTACTTTTTGCATGTTACAAACCATGCTTAAATAATAACGTTATTATTGGCTTATTTTGTATCAAATTCCTTAAAAGTTATTCATTTAGTCCTTAAAAGTTATTCATCGAGTTTCTGTTAGTAGTCTTTTGGAGTTTTGGGCTTCAGTAAAAATAAAAACAATTCGTTAAGTATTTAACAGTGTGTAAGTTGTGTTTTAGATTAATTAAATCAGTCACACATTCCGTATGGCTTACATAATGTGCAACTTTTTTACTTAATATATATATATATATATCTATATATATATATATATATATATATATATATATATATATATATATATATATATATTATAACAACGTTTGATGATATCTTAACATTCGGTTGATAGGAACTTCCTGAAGAATTCAAAATAATTATATATGTGTATGAATGTAACTTTGATTCGTAAGCTAAAACTTTACATTTGTCTAAAGAAATCGCTTCCATAAGTTTTCTCAAATATTATAAAAAATAGCCGATCTTGTAACTAGCATTCTGAGTCGCCGTTTAAATAATAAAACAAAGTGATTGCTCGTTGTTCATGAACTGATGCGATATGCACAATTTTACAGTGAACCAACTCAAAAGTAAGCTTAATTTTCCACTATTATTTATATTTGTAAATGCCGCATCACTTTCAATCACCATGTGATTAAAATGAAAACATACTTATAATAGTAATGATAATAATAAAAAATAATAATCATAACAAATGTAATAATAACAAAAAAATGCTATATATTATATGTTTGCAATAACTTTAAAATCATTATATACATGGATTCCTAAGTAAATTACTTCTCAAAATCAGAATTCATAGTGATTGCATAATAGACCGAGCGCGATATTTTCAATCTCTATTGATATATCTCTTACTCACACTCTATCTATATCACTCCTACTATCGGGTTCTCTTTTTGATAAGTGTTGGGTTATAACAGCACATTGCAAACTGACTTATCTAATATGAGTTTATTTCGAATAAGACACCGGCTTATTTTGACATCGTCGTTTGTGCCAGGGTAGGGGTTATTGTTAGGGTTAACGCGAGATTTATAGTTAGGGCTAGATTCATAGTCAGGGTTAGGGTCAAGGCCATGGTTGTGGTCAGGCTTGAGGTGCAAGTAGGGCCGCGTTTTAATCTGAAAAAGTAACCTTATATTTGTATTAAGAAACATATATAAAATGAATATTGATTCAATTCCCAAAGAACTGATTCCAACTATGAAAACTATGACTAAATTGGATGCTACATCTCATATCTTATGATATAATATCTCAAAATTCCAAACATTCTGACAGTCTCTTTCGATTTTGTTTACGAAATTATATTATATTCAACAGTTCTTATTAAATAATTCTTACTTAGTAGAATATGATATATATATATATATATATATATATATATATATATATATATATATATATATAATATAAATATTAAGTGGAATGGTGTCCTCTTAATTCCGCAAGCATTATAGTTTATTAATTGTTGCGTAAAATACAAACATCTTATTGATGCAATATAGAGCAAAGATACCAGTATATGTAAACTATATGCACTTAAACCATATGCAATACGGATGTAACATAAAAGAAAGCACGTGCGTATTAAAGCATAATTTTATGACTATTTTAATCAGCGATGTGACGTTGTTTAATTATATTGTGTATTTTATTATTTTTATTTAGTTATTATTCATCTAGAAATGAAAATATTTCAAATCTGATTTATTCAATTGTCACTGTATTCATATTTTCAACAAGGTAGTTGCAATAAGACATAAATAATTGGAAAGACTATTTATGGTTGTAAACTACCAAGAGGAGTGATCTATTTAAATTAAATTACTTTACATATAAAACACTTTTAAGTAAACGAATAAATATTTGAGATACATAAAAACACTTGTTTTGTAGGAGTCGAACCATATGAACATCCATTTCATTTATCATATATATATATATATATATATATATATATATATATATATATATATATATATATATATATATATATCGGATTCTAACTCTGCCTGATGAGATCTCCGTTTATAGTAACTGCTGATCGATAACTTCGACATGCCAGTGTCGCAGATTTTGTACATGTCTGTGTAAATAACATTATCATATATATATATATATATATATATATATATATATATATATATATATATATATATATATATATATATATGGGTGTGTGTGTATATGAAGTTTTTTTCATGGATAGGTAAACGTGTATACACATATGACTCGTTAATATAAGTGTATATGTTTATTTATAATTGTGCTCTATTCTCTATTATGTAATTAAAATATTGATGCGGCGACGTCTTGAAAATACTCAATTAAACAAACCTCGCCTATTCAATTTTCTGTGATGTAGAATCTATACCTTTTATGTTATTATTTGCGGAGAAGAAAGCCATTTGATTTGCCTAATAAAACGGATGGCTTTTCTTTTCATATTAGATACACTTTAAGTGCATTTTTTTGTTATTTTAAACCATAAACGGCTACACATTTAGCGTGATCACCAATGGTTCTATCAGTATTTTGATATTAATCGCACGGTTTAATCTCTTTTTCTGAGAGTTCGACTTTGGAGTGCGTGAATGCACATGCAAATTTATAATTACTTTCTTTTCTGTATCTCCTAGAGTTTCGTGGAATAAAGGAAGAGCAGACAACTCATTAAGAATCGTCGTCATAAAAAGTCGAGTTGAACAATGTATTTAACCTCTGGTTATGTATTTGTGCACGAAGTAAATAAAACACGAATAATGGTCGGTTTATGTTGAGACATCTTGCCGACTCTTTCTGAAACTAACTAGCGAAATTATGAAGAACCACATCCGTTGTAATATATTCAAAATTAGTACCCTAAACATGTTATGCGATAGCAAATACTAGCAGATTCTGTAAAAGATGAGGGGTGTCACATATTTTTAATGTTACTTATACTTCTATGGTTCAAAGGTGTTCCAGCAATGTAAATTTCTTACCACGAGGTTGTTAATATAATTTAAGACAGAACCGATGGATTACTTAGAGAAGACTTTTGTATAAAAATACTATTTATATGATGATGGAACTGTTTTAGAGAATATGACGGGAACGCATCTGAACACAGCGATGGGGGCACTATAGAACTGACACACCGTGTGCTCTATAACAAGTATGTTTTAATATGTGCATATTGCATATTTCTGTTTTTGTGATCTCTTAAATGATCTAAAATCAGTTTGTATACTATAAATCAAACACGTAATTATATCAGCACACTTGTAATTATTGATATACATTAGACCTGGTCTGACTATTCCTGCTTGATAGGTTTACAGTGTATCTCGATACGTAGTATGAATCATACTACAATCAGTCCGAAACACGCATATATAAAACAATACAGGACACTAGACTGGTAAGACATGGCAAAATATAGCTTCTACAACAGATGTGACGTGCAAAATAAGTTTCAAATCTGTGGAGTTAAGACTTACTGACCAGAGTATAGGTAATAGGCAACCATATTGTCTATCTTATACAGGATTAATATGTATGCTGTTATATTTTAATTTTAATTTCTTCATTGACTTTCATTTTGTTTATATTAAACATGAGATACTCATATTGTTTATCTTTTACAAACCATAAGATAAAGTCTTTTTTTTATCACATCATAAATGTATTTTCCAATGTAAATTAACAAAAGAGATAATAAAGCGATTGAAATAATGAACTGAATATATATATATATATATATATATATATATATATATAGTATTTAACACATAAAAAGGAAACCATCAGTACCGTCGGTTTAAAGTTCTGGACGTGTCCGATTTCATGACTCCTATCAGCCTTGTTGTTTATTTGGGAGACAAAAGATAGATGAAATTGCTCGAGAATTACGGTGCAGACGTTATTAGTTTTCTAAGGGTTAATTAATGTCCTTCTATTATTTTAATGTAAAGGCATGAATCTACTTTATGTAAGGAACTAAAGCAATACCACTTCAAGGTAAAAACCTAGCCAACTATAAGTCGTATATAGATAGACTATGACCCAGAAAACAGCAATTCTCTCTTCTTTGTCAGAAACATTGCACATAGAATGTGACGATTAAATGACAACATATGGGAGCCAGAGTTACAATGCTACCGAAAGTATACCCAAGGTCCACTTTCTACTCTCCTATTTTATGTATTATCGCTAGATATATGAGCCTAAAACGTTTTACTAAAGCCCCTAAATAAACAAAAATGAAGATAAGTATTTTTTGAAAATATTGCCAAGCATAGGATGTGCTGCTCTCTATGTGGATATGAGCAAAAGAACCATTGAATAGAGGAGATAGTTGTGTATTTTTCGTTTTGGACCTAATTGTTAGTTTGGATGTTGTGTGTAGATATAAGTTTTCTCTCCGATTCTTTATAATGTTTAATTTCTACATGTCAATTGAGTGTAAAACGGGTTAAGGTTGGCTGTAGGAATTCTCTAGCGAATTAATCAACATACACTTTCTAAAACCGAGTTCATCAGGCCCCAGTGAGCTGGATGGATTGATGGAATATTATGTTACTTTTATTTGCAGTCATTCTTTATAAATATATTTTGGTCTAATTGAATATTATCATAAATAAAACGTCATTAACCGATCGCCAGAATTTAAATTCTAATTTGAAGTATTTTTGTTATTATTTATATTTTGATTTCAATAAATTGTACTTAATTAAACCCAAGAATAATCAAAAAGGTAAATCATGAAGAGCTATTTTTTCTCTATGACCGAAAAATAATTTGATTTTTTCTGATGTTGATCTTTGTACTAGAAAAGGTGATTGTTCGAAAACATCAAAAGAAAAATAGAGTGGTAGAGGGCGACTGCTCTTGAGTGAACTTATTTTTTATTGTGACTGTTGGCTGGAGACTTATGCGGTGTATAAAGCATTATACATATGCGCAGGAGGAAGGGGAAACAGAGCGGGATTGAATAACAATTATAATTAGAATATGATTAAGAGTTATCTTGCAATGGTTAATTTAAATTTAATTAAACTACATCTATTTAAACCTAACCCAGATTCAAAATCATGAACCAGGTGAATAATTAAAAGTCTTAATTGGCGGGAAAAAATAGGAATTCAACTTTTTAGATTGGGGATATATAATGTTAAATAAACTTATTTACTAAAAAGATTCATTATTGAAAAAATCGTCATGGGATAAGGTGGTTTGTGTTAGCCTGGTGTTGGAATCAAATTGTTTAACGGTGATGAGGAGGCAAAGCATAATAACGTTTGAACCGTAATATACTTTGTGAGTATTTAGAGGATGTTGTTCATATATTATATATATATATATATATATCTACTCACGAGATTGATATGAAACTAATCTGTATATTTTAATTTTTTTTCATATTTTTAAATGTTTTCCATTTTAAAATGTAAACTGATACTTTTCACCTCCTTTTTTAAACATTATTAAACGTCAATTACACTAAAGTAAAAAACAAAATACATAATATTATATGCAAATAACGCGTCTAAACGTGAGTGACCCGTCACTTCACATTTCCGAAACAGATAACAACATAAGCTGAAGCTTAATACCGACAGTACTAGTGGTGTACTAATTGTTATGTACCAAAAACAAACTAAATAAATAAATACATATATATATATATATATATATATATATATGTGTGTGTGTATATATATACATGAATATATATACATATATATATATGTATATACATATACCTTCATATATATATATATATATATATATATATATATATATATATATATATATTTATATATATATATATTGTGATGATACGGAAATGACTTATACTTTTAAAGCTTGCACTGTAATCAAAATAATGTTTTGAAAGTGGAGGTTAATTTTATCGCATATTATTTTACTTATTTAATTTATTTTATAGTTTTTCAAAGTATTCACGCGTATAACACTACAATTATAGAGTATGCTATACGTTTACTAACGAACTACTCTTGAGTGCTAGTTGTGAACGGTGGTAATACCAAAACAGGTCTGGCAGAATGGACCGTACGCACGAATGATTTATTCTGACAGAAAATAAATAAATTTGGGGAACAACTATTTTTTGGATTTTTAGAGTACGCGTTAATATATTAAGTGAATATTTCTTGCAATTTACACTGGTAGAATGAGGCTGCTTATTTGAGTTTCTTTTTTCAATGACCGAACCTAAGTTCAACGTTCACTGCTGCTACAGCTTCCAACATGCGACTTTTCCAATGAATTCTTTTATAAAGTAGATAAACTGTAAGGACAAAGTAAGATAACCATTGAAACTAACTCCTCTTTTCCTGCAGTTATTTATCAAAATATGTTCGTTAATATATGATTAAGGCATGTTCCATTAAATGTTACACATTGGTCTTCTTCCCGGAATGTATCGCATTCAATAAAAAAACGATACTATTAGGTTACATTATAAAGACACCGTGACACATTTATATATATATATATATATATATATATATATATATATGTATATATATATGTATATATATATATATGTATATATATATATATGTATATATATATATATATGTATATATATATATATATATATATGTGTATATATATATATATATGTATATATATATATATATATATATATATATGTATATATATATATATATGTATATATATATATATATATATATATATATATATATATATATATATATACGCTATTGACTACACGAAAACTGTCTGTCATGACTAATCAAGTTTCAAAGTCACACGGAGAGTCAAGTATTAAATATGAGAGGTAAAATCAAATTAAAAAATGCAATATATGAAAGCTTTAATTGTGTATTTTTTATAAATCACATAAGTTAAAAGTGTAAACAGGTGTCCCCCTCTGTTCTGCGTCACGACACCACTTATAACAAATACCACCCTCTCTTCTGCGTCACGGAATCACTTATAACCATGTACCAGACTCGTGTCTCTGTCTCGCTGCTCACGCCTCTGGTTCTCTACACAGAAATCTTGCTAGACCGCTAACACTCTCTGGTCGATCGTCGTAGTGGCAGTAAAAAATAATATGTCGATCGAATTCCTCCAGGCCGGTATGACGACGATGATGATGATAGCTTCGTTGATTCTGTTAAGGCAAAGGTTATTCAAGCAGAACAAATTAACAACTCGGCGTGGTCTTTTTGTAGCAAAAGTAATTATTAACAAAGGTAAAAGAAAAGAATTGATGTTACATTGAATTAATGTCCATCGTATGGTAAATGTATTTGGCGCTAAGCTATTTCGTTGTCTCTCTGTGCGTGTGTTTCAATGCATTTACGATCGTATTTAGTCACAAGTTGAACTAACTTATCTAAAGAAAACGATGAGAGTTTACTTCAGTAGACGCGTTTTATCCTCGGCCCGAGAGTGCCGACCGCCGACCTGCTCGTTCGGCGGTCTCCTCGTTCAAACTCAAAGTATTTTCTCTTAGCGAAAATGTCCATCACTACAGTCCGCACTTTCTCCAACATATTCCTCTTTGCGTTTCTTCTTCTCTCAGGGGTTTGGGGCGGTGCGCCCTCTTTTAAATGACACAGATAAATGAGATGTACCTCTGTTATTTTTTGTTATCATGAAAAGCAATTACTCGCGGTCTTTTCGCCGTGTGGTCATCATTCATCTGCCCTAATTAATGAAGACGGGGTTAGATGATTATCTTGCCCCGCACGCGATCTCGAAGTGTTGACATTTTATTAGTTTTTTGGTAACTAAAGGTTTTGCCCAAATCTTCGGTATATCTGTTTTATAACTGCTGTTGCAACCGTCATCCATTTTGACAATTACATGACTTTTCGTTAACATCTCGACGCCTGCTCTGACCGTTTGGACAGCCGATTACGTCCAATATATGCACTAGTTTTATATCACAACTTCGTTTCTACGTAAGGTCTAGCCAAATTATTAAGATGCATACTAGCGTGTAACTAGGGCACCCAATCCCCGTCGGCCCCGGCTACTTTGTCACAAAAGTAAGTAAACATCCGTTCTAAACAGGCACAATGCTACCTGTTTAGTGCAGAGTTTCAATGCACGAAGATTGCAAGCAGGTAAAAATAAACTAGATGTATTTGGCTTGGATTAACATAAATAAGGTTTGGATTATTTATGTTCTTCTTTTACCAGAGGTGTATGCTAGGATATACAGTTTACTGCATATAGAAGACCTGCTGTTCAGTATGTTTTATATCAGGGGATGAAAACGTACCTCTTGAAGGAGGTGCACTGCTATGTTTACCCCTAAAAAACACAAATGTCTGCATCATCAGAGAGTTCATACAAGTTACCTGATTTTAAGAGACAACTTGCCGTTTGAGCCTTAAGCTTACTGCGTGTTAGTTTTCGGTTAGGAGAGAGGTTTGTTAATTTTTCAAGTCTCTCGATCATTTATTACTTTAAAAAAATGACTATGTGTTAATTCAACTATTGCTTAAAAGTTATATGCATTTATGTTTGAGCGGAGAGTGTCATGTGGTTGTTCATTATGCACTAAAGCAAGTTCTTAACGTTGATGTGGAGAATACGAATAATAAGATTGTAGGGCCATTTTTTTCACCGACAACTTCTAGCGGAAATGTTATATTATCTACGGTGTATTACAGGCTTGTTTTGCAATAATAATTATGGTTTCTGTATATATATATATATATTAATGATAATAGAATTAACGATAAGCGAAATATCGTAGTGATCTATCTCGATAAAATAAAGCTCAATACGTTGAGTAGAGCAATCAATATTAAAGAAAGATGAAGATAAAGAATTGTACATAAATTAATACAAATTTTATTACATCGAAAGTTCAGATGCAAGGAGCTACATTAATCCTTAAACCATGGTTTTTCAAAGATAAAACTCTTCTCGTCAGAGGATAAATCTGGTAATATGGTATTTATATCAATTAAATATTACCTAGTTCCATTTCACTTTGAAAAAATTGAAGAATAAAAACCAAAAGGGATTGGGGATAAAGAAGTTAAAAAATAAAATAAAATAAAATAAAAAATAAAAAATAAAAGGCCGGGAAGTGAAAGTTAGCAGTATTGGGAGGTGATTTTGTAGATAGTTAATAGCTAAAGTAACGTTTTGTAGAATTGAAGAAAGTTGTTTCACAAATAAAAGGTGGAGTGTTCAAAATATCTCACTTGGTCCGTATGGATTCGTACTCCGTTATAGTATATTTCCGTGGAGTTACAAGTAAAAATCCTGTACTGGTATTTTAAATATCCAATTCGGCAAATCCGGATTTATATATATATATATATATATATATATATATATATATATATATATATATATATATAAATATATTACCTAAGAATCGCTAGCCGCGTCGAGAAATGGGCAAGAAAGATTGTGAAGAGAGAACACTCCGTGTTCTTTAATGAGGCTTGTACAAGAAATGACTTCCTTCCGAACTACATGTATTATATATATATATATATATATATATATATATATATATATATATATATATATATATATATATATATATATATATTCCGGGTTTCAGAATGCAGTTTGTATAATATTTCGCCGATTGTACTTCACTCGGCAAGTGGTCTATCGCTTTCGATATTTTTGCTCGTCCTCAGGAGATTATTTTTGGATGAGAATTCTTCACGTATTTTTTTTACATATATCGTGAAGGGTGATTGAAGGACAAGATAATTGATGTGGCTGAATTGATTATTATCTTATGTTTTTTTTTGTCATGTTTAATTATATTTTATTTAATTTGTTTGTTCGTTTTATTTTAAAAGTTATTCATTTTTTGATCGTTTATTTCTGAAATACATTTAGTATGTAAGTGCTGGTTTTGAAACTAAGTGTGCTCTTCTTTCGTAAGAACAAGATGATTCTGGTGTTGGCATAAGTTTATCCCAAGGTTTACTTGGTAAGAATCTTTCTGGAAAGGAATCGGGTAATTATGGGAGGGACCACGGGATGGGTGTCAACATCCCTAAGTGAAAGTAGTACTGTGGAACCGACTGGATTACAACTTGAAACTTAACCACAGCCACCTACCAGCCATTTTGTTAATATTGTCTTGTTTAATGTAAATAAATATTGCTTCTAGTATTTGAAATCGGTGTATGAGATTATTTGTGTATATTATTTTGATGTTAGATGTCAATATTTTCTGTGTATCGACCCACTGTAGTCTTTTGTTATGTAAGGTAATGTGACGTTGATTGGTTCTGTTATCAGATAAATGGTAAGTTAGACGTCGAGAGAAAGTTGTAGTATGGAAACTATAAGTTCTATGCAATTGTTTTTTTATAATATATATATATATATATATATATATATATATATATATATATAACTCATAATTGATAATGGCGTTTCTTTTGTTGATGCGGTATCACGATAACGTTACAAGAAGGATGTATTACCTTTAAGTATATTCTTTATTTCATGCATTGAACTTAATTAGTTACTCGCTGATACACAATAAAGCGTAGTTTTATTACGAAACTAGCAGGACCCGTGTCCCGGCGTGGCCCGGGGAAATATAACAGCCTTATTTTAATTTTTAAGTTAAATAAATAGATTCAGAAAATAAATCATTTCACTGGAAGTAATTTAAGTCATTAAAAAAGGATTGATGTTTTACCTTCTGGTGACAATATGTATAGACATTGTGGAGAGCCTACCATTGAAAATCCTACATGAAACTGCCCATGGCTAAAGCAAGGTGAAGTCAAGTTAAGACCAACCACTGCCAATGATTGTCCTTGGAACTTGTTAATTGTCATAGCAAAACACAATTTAACTGGGAGCTGAAGCCTTTTAAATTCTATTGCAGAATCCGACGGAATAATGGGTATTCTGGGAAGGAATGTCAGTTTGCTCCTTGCCACACCAGTTAGTATTACAGCTTCTATCACATGAGGTGTCATGCGTTTAACACAGTCTCGTTCCACTACATAGCCTTGGAACATGAAGATTCCGGAGTAACATAATTGGGCATCCAGCTTTCAGCTTTAATTTGTGTTGGCATACCAAGCAATTCTAATGAATTTAAAAATTCTGTAGGGTATTGTACAGCCTGGTCGTCATCGAGAGTAGAATCCACAGAAGTGAAAGTTTGTTTATCACCTGGAATTTCATCAAGCAGTTGTTAATTGATGACATGTACCATGTCATTTTCAGTAGCTAGAATTGCTCTCTCCGTTAGCCATTCAGGATGCACATAGTTTTCGGCTATATTTGGATTAACTTTGCTACTAAGTTCTGTGAGTGATGAAACAATTGAGCCAATACATGGAGCCAATAAATCGTGCCATTGTTCGTTGTTGCAAGCTTGCCATCACCTATTTTTAGGAGTAGGGAGGCAAACTCACCAGCCATTGGGTCACTATTGAGATGTACACGCATGTTTGTAAATAACGTTACAGTCTCAATGTACTTCCACAAACATGACAATTTAATGTAAGCATTAAGCTCGTCAGCGGGACTTCCACGTGGAACAATAGGAAGCGTTTGTCGGAAGTCACCTGATAATAAAAGTGTTATGCCACCCATAACAACATCACGTCTCTTGAGATCACGCAATGTTTTATCTAGAGCATCGAACGCTTGTTTATGTGCCATTGTACATTCATACCATACGATCATGGAACAATTCTGTAAAACTTTAGCTGGATCTGATCCTGTTTCTATTTGACAAATTGGATCAGCATCTTTTGTTAAGGATAATGGCAACTTAAATGTGGAGTGAGCCGTTATACCACCAGTAAGAAGAGTGGTTGCACTGGCAGATAATGTGACTGCCCCAGCTATTTTGCCTTCTGACCTAACTTTAGCAAGAATTTACTTGGTAAAAAATGTATTTGCTGTACCTCTGGGTGCATCAAGGAATATCAGGCCACCTTGCTGATCTTCTACAGTATTAACTATAGTACGGAAAATATGAATTTGCTCATTATTTAGTTCGATTTAGATCGATTAGGTGAGGTAAGACCCAATTTTGTCAGTGTTTTACCATTCATCCTATAAGTCATAGCTTCTATATGTACTAAAGCCATATTGAAGATGTCGTCTGAAAGTGTTATATCAACTTCAGGCTGTTGATTGCATTTCCTAAGAAGGACATCTTCAGTAAAAGCGTCTTCAAGTAGTCCATGTGCACTACATGCATCCCTGAATATAGTCATAACTTGACCATTGATCGTTTTTAGGTCATTAAAGCTCTGCGTATCTCTAACATTGTGTAGAAGCAGTCTCAAACAGAAGCAGTGAAATTGATTTAGATGCACGGTGCATACCCTGCCCGAAACTTCTGTTTAACGCAAGGATAGCCTGGAACTGGCTTACCCTGTAATCGTTGCTTTAAGACCTTATTTTTTGAGTCCCAGGTATAATAAAGTGGAACTTCTGAGTACAAAAGTGTACATGCAAAAAAATATGTTTGACACAATTTGAAGAAAGCTGTTAGAGTGGTTGAGTTGGATTTTCAACTCTATCTGCCGCAGTACTTTCAGTAAAGTATATCCGCTGTCCATTTTCTATATGAACTGATAGGTGAATAACTGGGGGATGATATACATGTATGTGAAAGTTAAGTATTCTCCAAATGGTTTCATTGGTTGATATGTAACGTTCCGTTTCGTACTCTTAACTTCATCATGAGCATTACTTTCAATTGTGAAGGTATCTTGATCACTACCTTTATTTACATATTTACAAATGTATTTTATTGATTTCACGCTGTTGCAATAGTCAACATTGATATGTGAATCAAAAATCTTACAAAGCAGTTTATTATGTGGTTCAATGCATCGGTTATCTACAGGAACTGTTATGTTGCCAGGTAGGGTAACTGTCATCTCAAAACCTCCAGCTAAAGGAGATAGTTGTCGATATTGTGGGTAGCCATTTGTATCCGATTGAGTTTCACTCAAGAAGTGTCTGGGATATCTCTTACTGCAGTGTCCATCTTTGAGACAGAGTGAACATTTGTTTATGTTTCCACATGGTCCATGAATCATATGGTGCCTAATGATATCATGTAAAAGATGCCATTGGATCCGGAATTTCCACACTGATAACTGAATCTATGTCAGAGGATCTCAATTTTTGTTGCACCTCCATTATGCTCCATCGCCATCTGAAATTGTTAGATATATACATTTTCTCTGTGAAGCATGCTTTGCAATGCAAGAACAATATCTAATTTAGTGTTTGAGAAAGAGTTATATCTAATCGGCCCATACATTTGCTCACCAGAAGGTGAATCGTAAACTAAAACGGGCAGCACTTTTCACGGCCACCATCGTACGCCACCAGGCATTTGGCTCATGTGACTCAATGGCAGTCATTTAAAAATAGAGAATAGTGTTTATTATTATAAATAATCATATAATAGGCAATTCTCCCCCTCCCTCCCAATACATGTTATTTTATTTCGGTTTAATTTTATTTGTTTTACTTTTCGAAATAGTAGAAGTAACGTTGATGGATTTTCCGCACATTCCTGAGTCTTCTGTCGATTTAAATATATTGTACAATTCGGTGTTTTATGCCCCCTCTCTTGGATACAATATTTTTCTTTTCGGTTTATTTATATTTTGTTACTTTTCAAAACAGATCAACCACATCAACCTATCAATCCCGGCACACCCCACTGCTAGGCATTTAACTCCTGTCACTCAATCGCAGTCAATTAAAAAAATAGCGAATAGTCTTCCTTATTGAAAATAATCATATAATCGTCATTTTATTTCTCCCCGACCATCCGAATACAATTTGTAATGCTCTGCCGGTTACATTAATTATGTGTGTGTTTCAGTGGTGCTCATTTTCCATTTGTCTTTTCAGCCAAAGAAAATGGAATTTCTATACAAAGATAATGTGGGGTGGGGTGATTATAATGGGGCTCTGTAGGCCTCTTTAATTAATCGCTGAGATTTCAATTCCCCCCCCCCCCCCAACATTGGATTAAAAAAATTGTATCTAGTCTGTTTTGGTAATTTTCTCAAAGTATTTAACGTTGAGGGAACTTTTCACAAGGAAGCAATTGTTAGTGTAATTTATTTATTAATAATTTATAAAAATAATAATATTTATTTTTATTCCATGAAATAAACTGTATCAAAATAGTGAACAGTTATTTTGAAAATAAAAAGTTATCATTTAAATGCATAGCCATTAAAAGAATGGGAAGAAGTAGGTAATGTCATTTGGCTAATCTATAACCTTTTTTTTCCGAACGTATTACGTTGGGTCAAATTCTGTAGAAGTAAAGTTGTTTGTGTTCTATTAGTAAGTTTAAAAGGTAATTGTTTTATCTTATTTTTTATAGTTGAAATATTTCATGTTTGTTATTATGTAATCGCTGTCCTTTAAGTGTAATAATGAGAAAAACGTAAAGGAAAAATGTATCTTTTCGGTTTGTTTATGTTTTTTGTATTTTATCAAAGGATTTAACGGTTAGGGAAGTTTTCCCAAAGAAGCAATTGTTATTGTAATTTAGTTAGTAATAATTTATAAAAATAATATTTGTTTTTTTTTTTATTGTACGAATTAAAAGTTTCTCAAAGTAGTCAACAGTTATTTTTGGAAATGAACTGTTATCATTTAAATGAATAGGAATTAAAAGAATGGGAAGAATCCGTGCGAAGCAAGAATTAGGGAATCTAATTTGGCTAATCTGTAACCGTGTTTTTTTTCTTAACGTTATCCGTTGTTTTTTGTGTTTTTTTGTAAAGTATAACGGTGGGTAAAAATCTGTAGAAGTAACTGTATTTATTTTGTATTGTATTTTAGTTAGTAATAATTTATAAAAATAATTTTTTTTTTATTGTACGAATTAAAAGTTTCTCAATGTAGTCAACAGTTATTTTTGGAAATGAACTGTTATCATTTAAATGAATAGGCATTAAAAGAATGGGAAGAATCCGTGCGAAGCAAGAATTAGGGAATCTAATTCGGCTATTCTGTAACCGTGTTTTTTTTCTTAACGTAATCCGTTGTTTTTTTTTTTTTGTAAAGTATTACGGTGGGTAAAAATCTGTAGAAGAAACTGTATTTATTTTGTTTTAGTAAGGAAAACGTAATTTTTTTATATTAATTTTTAGAGATGAAATGTAATGTATTTGTTTTTATGTAATTGGTGTCGTTTATATGAAATAATGTGAAAAACGTAAAGAATAAATGTATGTAATCGGTTTGTTTATGTTTGTTTATTTTCTCTAAGTATTTACCGGTGAGGGAAGTTATTAAAAAAAAGCTATTGTTATTGTATTTTATTCAATAATAATTTATAAAAGTAATATTTGTTTATTTATTGTAGGAATTACAAATTTCACAGAATAGTGAACAGTTATGTTTTAAATGTTAAGGTATAATGTAAATGAATAGCCATTAAAAGAATGGGGAAAATCGGTGTGAAGTAAGAATTAGGGAATGTTAATCGGTTAATCTGTAACAGTTTGTTTTTTCTCAACGTATTCCGTTGGTTCAAATTGTGTAGAAGTTTTTTTTTTAAGTAAGTAAAACGTAATGTTGTTTATGGTAGATGTATGGTAAATAGCAGAACAGGAACGGCGTATTACCTGAACGTAGTGAATTCGGCAGGCGTTTCGTGAACTGTATACGCTATTCGAGGCTGAGAGTATGAGATTGCGTAATAGTATTTAACGGAAGTGACGTAGGCACATGTAATGAAGGGGGCGTCTGTTATATTTTCTGTGCAACGTATGCTACTGTGTTGTAATTTGAAGACGGACCTAACATAAATAATAAGGTGTAAAGTATCCGTTGTGGAGTTGTACCTGGTGTAGACTGGTAGCGTGGAAGGAGTAAAATGTTAGAGAGAAATGTTCTTGCTACTACCTGTATGGTGTCTGTTTTGGAGAGGATGACTGAGTGATGAAACGAAAGTAACAATTTGCCCGTGGTGGATGTAAGACTGCAGAGTTTGCTAAGAACACGCTCGAGCGAATAAGCTTGATGTTGTAGCGATTGTAGTAGCGTATTGAGTTCGAGTTTATTTTCCTATTCGACGCGAAGGTACAGGGGAAAAACGTATTTACTTTATATATAAGATATATGTGTGTGTACTATTTTGGTGTCGGCCGACTGTAGTAATTTGTTATGTGAGGTAATGCTACGTTGATTTGTTCTGTTATCAGATAAATAGTAAGTTAGGCGTCGAGAGAAAGTTCTTCTAGTATGGACAATATTAGTGATATGTACTTGTTATTTTCTACTTGTTTTTTTATCATATATATATATACATATATATATATATATATATATATATATATATATATATATATATAATCCATAGTTGATAATTATTATATGTTACAAAATAAAGTGTAGTCTTATTTCGAAATCAAATTAGAAAATATTTTTTTGATAATATATTTTAATTTCTTTGGAATTTTTAATATTAATTGAATAAAACTATGTATAATGGCAACATAACGTGTTCGCGAATTTACATCGCTTTTATGTGGTACACACATTTCATTATCTGATATGTTATATGTTCTGCTCAATGTCGATCAAGATACTACAAAGCATGGCATCGTGCTGACACGAATTAAGTATTGCATTAAAATGTTACGAATAAAATAATATCTATATATATTCTATGTAAATTCAGAAAGTATGTTATTATCGATTACTATTCATTTTATATATCTGCGTTATTTAAATGGTCTTAATAAATAGGTGCTATTATCTTACACATTAAATGGTATCGCTATTATTCTTTTGTTAGCTGCGTCGTTTTTCTGTCGGTGTACCTCACTCATTAATGGTCCCAAAACAATAATGACGATAATGCGACATCATTAAAGAAGTTGTTGAACCGGCCAACCGTAACAATTTCTTTTCTCCACGGAAACAGACAATCTTAAGGAGGAGTTTATTAGTCGAATGGCTACCTCATCAAGGCGAACACACTCGTTAGAATGAGAAAACTATTCAATTTTGGTCAATCGAAAAATCGATTTTCATGCCGAGACAGAGCGTCACGGAGATAAATACTTATCGTCTCTCGATGAATAAATTCAAGCGGAATTACATTAAGCAGATCATAACGCGTTATCAGTTCACTTTTGTGAGCCGATTTAAAACGCAGTTTTGGTAAAGTTATCAACTTCTTCTTTTGCACAATAATAGCGCAGGCTTATCGGAGCACATTGCAAAGAGCAAAGGTTAAAATAAACAATAGCTACACACCCACAGAAAAACTTTATCTTATTAAACACACACACGTATGTCAAAAACAAGAAGAACAGCCTACAGTAACATATGCCTAACAATAATTATTATGAGATCAAAGTGCATCTTTTAGGTCCAATATAAATTCTGACTTTTAAACGTGAGACGTATTGTTTTAATATGCATTTATAGTTATAGAGTAGTTGGTATTTAACGACATCTTTTTATTAGTATAAAACTTCACTGAGCTATCTCTCTGCCTCTCTTTCTCTGTCTCTGTCTCTGCCCCTGTCTCTCTCTCTCTCTGTCACAGTCTCTGTCTCTGTCCCTGTCTCTCTCTCTTTCTCTCTCTCTCTCTCTCTCTCTCTCTCTCTCTCTCTCTCTCTATATATATATATATATATATATATATATATATATATATGTCTGTGTATGGTCAAAACAGGGAATAATATTATGGGCTACTCGACCATAGAGACAGAAACCTGCGTGATCATCATTTCAATGATTTTTTTTCGTTTTTTCTCTCCTAGTGCCATCACCCACAATTCATAATTACAATGACGAAGCCGAATAATTACGGCCGAAATTTCTGTTCTCCTATCTTGAAAAAAGAAATGTTTTTCTATATAAGGGAAAATTGATTTTCCTAACTTCAAAATATAGAACAGAAATTGTGAAAATATATGAAAAAATATCTTTCCCATTGATTTTTGTATACACACACATACACACAGACATATATACATATATATATATTTATTTTTTCCGTAGAATTTCTGTAAGATGCGGTGCTAAAGCTTTTGTTTGTTTTTTTTAAATAAAAGAATGAAATAAAGTATTTCCAGAATGTTTTGGAAACGACCGTACGCCAGAATGAACTTGTTGTTCTAATTCTTTGAGCAATTGGAATCTTATGATTCATAATATCTGCTTATATATATATATATATATATATATATATATATATATATATGAAGTGTCAGGTTTTATATGAAAAGAAATCTAATAAAGTGCCCGATCATATAAGAGAGCTAATATAATTTATTTAGATACTGTATATTACATATTTCAGCAATGTACCGCGGTTTCATCCAAACGGGCAGATTTAGACATCTTTAGTAAATCTCCGTGCCCAGTGGAATCATCGGCAAGCTGAAACGATTGTGGTCACGCCCGATAGGGAATGGCGGAACATTGCGCAAATATGTAATATACAGTATGTAAATAAATCATATATATATATATATATATATATATATATATATATATATATATATATATATATATATATCGGTGGTTCTTTAATATACAAGGTAATGTATATGTATATATATA
Organism: Sepiola atlantica; assembly: GCA_963556195.1. Taxonomy (NCBI): domain Eukaryota; kingdom Metazoa; phylum Mollusca; class Cephalopoda; order Sepiida; family Sepiolidae; genus Sepiola; species Sepiola atlantica. Next base: position 129,817,043 of record OY744526.1, on the reverse strand, counting down.
TATATATATATA
>OY744526.1:129794531-129814531 GCA_963556195.1 Sepiola atlantica | reverse complement strand
CTACACTAGTTGGTGGAATAAAAACCAAACACATTTAGCATCATTGTATGAAAAGTGCAACTATTTATTTGACAGTCCTATTGCGAAAAGGACATAGTTACACGACAATACAACATAAACAAAGAGTTTTCTCATAGATGTGAGTATGGTTTATTGGTTTAAATGCAGGTTTATCTTCCCGTATATTTTCTACGCCAAACAAGCAAGTCTGATAAACACGTTCGGTTATCTTTACTCGTTTACTAGTGAAAACACAAACACTAAAACAAAGTAATTATACGATACATTACATTTCTGACTCGAAATAATTATTTATAAATGCAGTTTGACCTTTACCTACACCTTTTCTAACACCTTATTTGTCCAATACCCAAGAAAAAAAAAATCAGAATTACTTATTTTTTAAATATTTTCCTCGATGACTTATCTTTTATCCATTACTTATATCAAGCTTTTCAGGGCATCTTAGTTCAAGTCAATGTTTCAGTTAATTCTTACAGCATATTAATTCTTATTTACTTTCCATTAACATCGCTCTATTTTTTAGCGCTGCGTTCATAATACCGCTGTTTTAGCAGACAATACTTATTGGATAAAAGACCTGAAAGACATATTTAAAAATAACTATGTGCTTACATTCACTCCTGAGCCTTATGTTAATAATAACATTCCGTTTTCATATGTTTTCATTGACTCTAACAATAACGCATTCATTACATATCCCTATATAAAACCTACTTTTAATAATGCATGCATGTTAAGTTATATAAGCTAATGTTTATAACGAGTTTACATTGCAATGACTTACATATATATTAAGCGTGCAAAGCTCATCTCTTCAAGCAAAAAAAATGCCCTAACAAATAAAAAAAACCTTAAACGAGTCCTAATTGATAATCAATTCCCCAATGATATTGTAGACGGAAAAATAAACTCAATGATTACAGATGTATACACTACTAATAATAATCAGCTCAATTCCCAATAATTAAATATATTCCACTCAACTACAATGCATCCTAAATTTAAATTAGATCACAAAAGCTCTTAAAATATAGTGCATTGCAACATAGCTCCCATCAACTCTGGTAATTAAATATGATTAATCATTTATTACGAGAAAATTATAACATCGAACATGTAGTTAAAAATAACACTTCTCGGATGCAAAATACATTAGTAAGGACCAATTTAATATATCAGTTTCACTGCCCCATGAGAGAATGTATCTTCGACAATGATAATAAAACTAATTCTTATATCGGTTTCACAACCACAACATTTTACTGAAAATTAACCTCACATTAATCCGACACATGCTTGATTTGGCAACACCTAAAAACATGACTGGTCCCCCTTCATAATATAGACGCATAAAAGTGAACACTATTTAAATAATACACCACGATATCAACACCAACAGTTTAGAACTTCTTGAATCCCCTTCACATAAAACTAAACATCCAACCATCACTAATGTAAATTACGAAAATGGTAATACTACTTTAAATTGCCTATCTTAGTAATAAACGTTAGCAAATCCTTAGCCATTAAGCAATCATACGTTTGAATCCTGAACGCTCTCAGAACGTAATCACATTTTAAACGGTGAAGTAACCAAATTTTGAACATTGCATGTCTCTAGAACGTAATCAGGTTCTCATGTAACATCTCAATATTATAGACCCTCATTTTAAGTACTTAATTACTGGCTAGTATAATAATTTTAAAATCTCAACAATAAATACCTATTTTTAAGAAACCAAAATAAATACCGCCTTTACATAAGTTGACAAATCAAATCGTAAGTACTCGAAAAAACACGAAAGAAAATAGAACCAGAAACACATTCTACTTACATACAGCAATACTTCAGAGACGTACCATAGTGTAAGTAAGATAGGCTGACCTTTTCATTGTGTATAATAATGTCGTCAAAGTCCAATTAAAATCACAAGCGACTCACGAAATTTAAAAAAAACGATGAATTAAGTCATAAGATAACCGTAAGATCTCTCTCTCTCTTTCTCTCTCTCTCTCTCTCTCTCTCTCTCTATATATATATATATATATATATATATATATGTATATATATATTTATGTATATATATATATATACATATATATATATATATGTATATATATATATAGTATTAAGCTAAAAAGAACACTTAAAGAGAACAGAAGACAGGAAGAAAATATAGCAAAACAACACCACGAAAAATAAAAATATAAACACTACAAATATAAATTTAAAAAAGCACTAATAGTAATAACCCCAATAGAAATGAAGACGTAAACAATGAAGACAAAGGAATATGTTACTGCATAAATCGTACACTCTGTAAACGCCAAAATAAATGCCTAACAAAAAGTATGTTATACTAAGTAATAATAGTTTCCCAAGAAATAGTAAATTACATCATGAACTACGTGGGTATGCCCTCCCTAAATTTTTAAACCAGATAGGATGGCCACAATAGCACATTTAAACACAGAGAACGTCGAATTAAAAGAGCACTACCAAACAACTATTAGGAGCTCAAAGAGAATTAGTTCTTACAAATAATTGAATGGATAATAATATGACAGGTAATTACATGTTGAAATTAAGACGACCCGAGTAGATTATATCTGAATGAAAAATTTAAAATCCTAAACTTTAAAGAGCCCCAAACCATAGTAAACAGTAGAAATTAGATTGCAAAAAGCTGCCGACACAGAATTAAATGTACATTAACCTTACAATGCATACATAAATACATAAATAAATAAACAAACAAATAAGTAAACAAAAATAAATAAAAATAAAACCTGACAATTTAAAAAGAAAAACCTGAAATAAAAATACAAGAAACCACGTTTTAAAATAAGTTCACACATTATATTGACACACTAAAAAACCCTAGATATAGGCCACTCGATAGAAAACAGAACAATGGATCCCGATATAGGAAGTAAAACTACCAGATCTATGTTCGTTAGAAGCCCAACGATTCGCTAAGAGAACAACAAAGAATCTGAATTACTTAATTAGCCAGTAGTGTATGAGAAAAGACTCAGCAAAACAAACTCCATGCATTTTAGCCTGAATATTTCCCCATGGATGAAATACGGGAGCCTATGTGTCGCTTAATGGTCATCAATATATTTGTTAGATCTGAGTTCGTTTTAGCGTGTATTAAGGCTTTATTAAGTAGAATGGGGGTAATAGATTTGTAGTAATTATCTATGTCGAACGTATCAAATTTAGGTAAAGATTTGACTTGTTTCTGACAGAGGTGAAAATTGAGCTGATCAAACTAGCTAAGAAAATCCCTTCTCCGATTTGACAACAAGCTTTGTACAAGGAGAGACACCCTTAATAATTTCGACATCACAATGGGGGGCAGACTCTGCCAAGGTGACGGACTTAGTAGAGATATATTTAATGATAGAACTGAAATACAACTTCGGACATTTGAGAGTTTGTCTGTACAGGGACGATGCACTATTTTTGTCTGGAGAACGATCAAGACAATATAACAACACCATAAACAATATCCATAGCTTCTTTAAAAATCACGGACTTGCAATTACAGTAGAACCTGAAAAGAGAACCTCTAACTTCTTAGATTTAACTCTAAACCATAATCTTGAAACGTTTAGCCCCTATCATAAGTAAATCCTTACCTTTATCTACGTACATAAATACTCTAACCATCCTAAGTCAATTATTAACTTAATTGCCTAGGCAGTCGCTAATAGAAGTTCTAAACTTTCTGCTAACAAATTTATTTTGTAACAGAATTGCATTTTTTATAATAACGCCTTACTTGCCTAAGTATATAACCATGAAATTAGATACAATAACACCCCTCCAACCTGTAAAAATAAAAATAATTTCACTAGCTTTATTACCAATAATATGGCTTTAACTACCAGAAGACGGAATAATTATAATATCCCCTCGGATCCTAACCCTCACAGTGCAGATAACCTGGAAACTATAAACACTAACCAGAAATCTGAGGGAGACAAAAAGTCAAGAAGGAAAAATAATATCTGGTTTTACCCACCCTGCAATATAAACACCAACATCCCAAAAGAATTCTTCAAAATCTTAGACAAATGTTTTAGGTACACCCCATAAGTATAGCACACTACTAAATAAAACTCCATTAAGATATCCTACTCCATTATGCCCAACATAGCGCAAAGTATAATTTCCTCCAATAAAAAAATAAAAGCTGCCCAACAAACTCCCCCCACTTCTCGCCTAAAATAAATGTAATTGTCGTAGACCCAGAGACTGACACCTAAATGGTGACTGCATTCATAGTGATGTTATATACGCGTGCACCATTAGGAAATTCCGACATAGCTCTGGCTTTAACTCGAACCCCGTCGAGACAGACCTGCAACCACTGCGTGCTGCTTCTTGCCACAATGCTCAGCCAACCCATAGTACTTACCATAATACCTTGGCTCTTACCCCTCACGCTCAACAATTAATTTTGAAATCGACCCTAACAGCATAAACACCCCGATTGTTCTTGGTCCTCCCTAAACACCCCAACTTTATATAGTTTCAGATGCATCCTTACAAGCATCTACCAATGGATGTAATCACTCAAACGTAAATTCCGCACCTCACAAAACTCACACTTAAATAGGTTTTAGCGCCTTCCCAATTAAGATAAGAATCTCAAACCATATGCAATCATTTAAATTAAATAACGATATCTCTTGCACCTTGCTCTCTAAATTAGTTAGAAACCTAAAAATCAGTAATACAACCCACTCATTGCATTGGTCCATCTCGAAAAAAATCTAGATCTAACACCCTAGGCTCTTTACATTGCAGCACCTGCACTATGGAAACTTACACAATAGCCACGGCTAATAAATCCTTAAACACTATAAATTCTAAAAACGAATTGATCTCCCATAGCAGACACAAACGTAAATTCAAATACTTCTACTTTTTGGCCCCTCCTACCTAGCAATACTTAATCTTACCCTCCCTCCCCCATAACTCTTAATCTCTTGTTCACTATTTACCTACCATGGGTAACCCCTTTACTAATTCTTCTTGTTTGAACATTTAGCCTATCCCTTAAAACTCACTAATCTATTGCTGAACTGCATCCCGACGACTGCCTCGCGGTTGTCTTTGATCTTGGTGCTGATTTGCCATCCCTTATAATATCATGGCCTTGCCTAATATCTCGAGTACATGTATTAGTGCTGCAGATATGCTTGTTTGCATGTGTATATGTATATTGTCGCCTGAAATCTTGAGTGTATATATTAGTGCTGCGGATTTCTGTAGACGTAAATGCCTGATGTGAATATTTGCGGAGGACACTAAGATTCTTTTGGTTTTGTGGATGCGGGTGTATATGTATATATGTGTATATGTATGTATGGGTATGTATATATGTGTGCATTTTACATGTGCATTTCTATGTATATGTGCTTTTGTTCACGTGATTATGTTAACGTGGTTTCACCCATGTGCCTTTGTACATTTTAAGCCCGATTGTATGGGATACTCATTGACATGGGGATCAGTGGGGTGCTGCGAGCGAGCGGTTGGAGGCAGCACTGCATCTATGCAACTATATACATTGTTATCCCTATTTTTAAATTATTTTTTATACTTTCCATCTCCTATTTTCTTATTCTTTATTTAATTTTTTTTTATTTCTCACTTTCTATTGCTTATTCACTATTTATTTTTTATTAATATACTCTGCATCTGATTAAACAAGCTCCCTCTCTTTTCTATATTTAGACAACATACACTGTCAATTTATTTCATAGAATGACAATTAGTTCAAAATCCTTCAAAACCATTTTTTCTACATAGATATCTATTAAATCCTTACGGCTTTTTAAAGCCATCATGGGAAAAACAATATTATTTTTCTCGCTTGTTTGATCGACGTAACTAGCGACACCACATTTTTTTTCTAGTTTTCTATCACCTCTTATAATCCCATACTCACCCGACCTCATCTCCCCAACCAAGTTTTTTAGTTTGTTATCTAACCATATCATCTTTACAGCCATTTTCCTTTTGCCCCGCCATCAGTCTAATCATCTTAGAAAAATCTTCCTCAAGTTATAATCTCTGAAGCTTATCTACATTTAATCTAAACTTAATTTCCCAGTACTAGCCAGAAGTTATAATATTTCTTGATCCGACCACCCTAGGTTTTTATTTTCTTCCCTCTTTTGCCTGATTATCATTAACCACACCCCCCACTCGTAGGATTGCCCCTCCTTCTCGTTCTCCCTTGCTCCTTTTCCTTACTCTTTTCTTTTTTCATATTACGTCTTCTTTTCTTTTTCTTTTTTGGCTTTTCCTCCTTTTTTCTTCGGTTCCTAACCCGCCACCTCCTGTGCTATATCCACTTTGTTCTTACTCTTACCTTCCCCTACATATCCCACAATTCCAAGTACGTTTCACACTTCACAACAATTCGGATTATCATTTTTCATTGAGATTTGGTTCATTGCTTTTTGCCTTTGGATCTGTTTACTTGAACACAGGAAGAAATGCGTTTTCTTGATATGGCTAATTTTGTCTGATGCCCTCTCTAAAGACTATAGACTTGGGTGTAATCGTCGTCGTTGGATTTTCATACATATTCTTCTGGTTTTACTAATTACATCTGAAACCCATACCACTTGGATCTCCGTGTTTGGTGAATTTCATTTACATTAAACACAGCCGTTTGAACTTTTAACACTTAAAAAAAAACCTTAAAAAAAAAACTTTTTTCAAATTTGAATATTGACTGTGCTTATATGTCAACTATATATATATATATATATATATATATATATATATATATATATATATATATATATATATGTATAGTCTAAATAATTTAGCTTTAAATTTCACTAATACAGGGTGACCCTAAAAAAAACGGGCTCCAAATCTAATTAGGCCCCGTTTCTTAGTGTTTCGTCCGAATGAAATGAATTTTGGGGCAAAACAAGGTTATTATATTCACAACATCATACCAAACCATTAGGGTATTTGGACTTTGTTTCTCCGTTCTACAGCATGTGTTCTAGATGGACTCCTTTTAGCTCCGTGTATTTCTTGAGGCACAGAACGAAGTTGTCTATGACGTTCTTACACACTGAATTGGGAGTGGCTCTCATCTCCTCCCTGATTGCGTCCTTGAGTTCTGTGATGGTTCTGGGTTTCCTTGCGTACATTCTGTCCTTAAGATAGCCCCAAAGGAAATAATCTGGGGGACTTAGGACTGGGCTATAGGGTGGCTACTTAAAATTAGTCTTGAGACTGATTACTCGGCCTCCAAAGTTCTCTTTCAGCCAATCTCAGGACAGGTTTCAGGTGTGAGAACTTGCTCCGTCTTGCTGGAACCAGAACTTTGTTTATGAGCGACGGGTAGAGGGTCTGGAGCTTACTCTTGAAGGTTTTGAGAACCTCCACATACCGCTCCTTGGTGACTGTCAATGCTGCGTCAGATTCTTCGATGAAGATTGGTCCGATGATGACTCTTACCAAGATTGCAGCCAACACCGGGCAATTAGGAGAGTGCAGGGGCTTGGTGGCCACTTCATTGGGTCTGGACGACCCCCAGAAGACATGTGTCTTGGAGTTAGCCTTTCCGTCAAAATGGAAGTGGGCGTCATCTGAGTTCCAAAGGAGGTTAAGGAAACCTGGTGTCTCCTCGATCTTATCGAGCATCTTGACTTCCATAGCGGTCCTCTTCTTCTTGGCTGAGGCTGTAAGGGTCTGCAGCGTCTGTATTCTGTATGGGTAAGCCCTGATATTTTTCACCAGCACTCTCCTGCAAGTCTCACGGGAGATACCGAGGGACTGACTTCACTTACGCACAGAGCGTTTCGAACTCTCCTGGAGAGACTCTCTCACACTTTCGACCAGCTCGGCTGTCCGCTTCTTGGGAAATAACAAATATCAAATAACATTAATTATAACAATAATATATATATATATATATATATAAATATATATATATATTTATATATATATATATATATATATATATATATATATATATATATATATGTGTGTGTGTGGGTGCATGTGTGTATGTGTGGATAAGAATACCCTTTTAGACTTTTTGTAAATACTTAAATTTACTTTTTATAGGACACACACTCATACATACACACATTCAGTTTTGTATATAATTTCAACCGGGTTTATAAAAAGTGCTTAATATCAAATAGAGCTTTTATATATGATTATTTTTATTTACTCGAACATGCACAAAAACTGCGACACTGACATGTCGAGGGTATCGATCAACAGCTATTATAAACTGAGATCTCATTAAGCAGAGTTAGAATCCGTGTTTAACCTGAGATCACTCGGGTTGGATCTTTACTCTGCCTGATGAGGTATTTGTTTATAATTGAAAGTGCGCAGTTTTGTACATGTCTGTGTAAATAAAAATAATCATATTCATTTATATATATATATATATATATATATATATATATATATATATATATATATATATATATATATATATAGGAAAATGAAAAAGGAAAACCAAAAAATGGATGTTTTTTATGTGTACATCAACGTTTCGTTCCCTGCATACACCCCCCATACACACACATTCCAACTTACTTTTTCCCCTTCAATCTTGAACCGCAGCCATCTGGTCAAACACCCCCTCCCTCCCTCTCCGCCATCCACTTTACCCCTGCTCATCCCCCACCTCTTTCTATTACCACCAGCCACAGTAGTCCTGGCTCACCCCATCCTTCCATTTTTTTCCCCACTCATTCTTTTCTACATTCATTTCTATTTCTCCAACAAATACGGACGTCCACCCAGCAGTTGGCCCCTATTTCATTCTTTTTTTCCCAATATGTCTACCCTACATGTATCTTTGCTTGCATGACACTTTTTCTCTATTTTATCATCCTGATGAAGTCTTATAAATAAAGACGAAACGTTGATGTACACATAAAAAACATCCATTTTTTGGTTTTCCTTTTTCATTTTCCCATCACGTCGGATTACTTTCATCCTTCTCTTCCCATATATATAACTATATATGGGTATATAATACTAATTCTGCTAATACTACTATAACAACTACTACTAATGATAATAATAAAACAAATGATAATAATAACAACAATAATAATAACAATAATAATAATAATAATGATAATCAAAATAATAATAATAAAAATAATAATAATAACAATAATACAAATAATAATAAAAATAATAATAATAATAACAATAATAATAATACTAATAATAATAACAATAATAATAAAAATAATACTAATAATAATAATTATAATAATAATAATAAAAATAATAATTATAATAATAATAGTAATAATAATAAAAATAATACTACTACTACTACTACTACTACTACTACTACTACCACTAATAATAATAATCATAATAATAATAATAATAATGATTCTGGGGAAACTTGTTGTCACTCGGACTCCAGGGAATACCACCGGTTGTTGGTGAGCAATCACTGATGACCTGTGTGAGAAATCCTAGTGAGTAAATAATAATCCAGGAGAGGTAAACTTCATAGTTGTGTATCTGTAAAGAAGAGTGAGCTGAATTAAACAATTGCATTCCGTATGAGAATTCCCACCACATAATATTCGTGATTAACTTCTTAAGTCCAAAAAGAAAATGACAGGCATCATTTATCTACAGAAACTAATCTTCAAGTTATTGGACTTGTAACTTTCATTTTTAACAACATAGATCTATTTATACTTGTCTAGTCTTGGAGGTTAATTAAAGCTGAGTATTTGATAGGACGCAATTGTCACTTTTTGCACGTCTATCATGTTAAAATGTATTCATCGTCAATCGCGTCTTCTGTTGTGCATATCCGGATGTTGGATTCATCATTTAAGGTTGGAATTCATATTAGATTAAATCGTTATTAACGTCTTATTTGATATTTATAACGTAATTCTTTTTTCAATTATCCCAATTAAACTTGAATATGATAATATTTTTATAACAATGGTTTCTATTGTAGAATTATGAAACACAATATTTGTGTTACTGTTAAACCGTACAGGAATATAAAAATTGAAGTCTATTAAAAAAACACGCATTTTACATTACTTAAGTAAGAATGACGTTTGGGCATACCACGATTCGTATTTCCAAGTGTATTTCCAATTGGATCGATTCTTTAATCAGAAAAAATAAAGGCAGCACATCAAGTGATGTTTTAATAATATTGTTCATGTTTTATTAGCGTATTCCCAGGATTAAACCACACAGTAGTATCCACTGCATGTTGTGTATAAGACATCATTGCGTTGTTCCTTATGCGAAACTTCATGTAGTCCGGGGTTGTATGATTCTAGCACTTAGGCAGCTAACATATTTGACTTCACATTGATCCCATTTTTCTAAGATATGCCGACAACAGTTGAGCTAATCATACATTCGCAGTGTTCAGTTCCGCTCTACGAAATCAGTCGCGTATACCGGACATATGTGTCTGTTTAATATTCTCACAATATGAGCAGTAGCAGCGTATATAATGATCCGCAACATTTCTCTCTCTTCGTTTACACGAGAAAAATGAAACGCTGTATTTAATCAGTTTAAAATGTGGCTTATTGATAAAAAAAATCGTGAATACTGGTGTACTGTGTTTTGCCTATTTCGGCTGGTTTTAAATTAATGTAACGCGTTTACAAAGATGAATGATTATTTTGTGAGATTAATCGCTACCACATTTTGATGATGATTATATTATATTCCAATCAGACATTTCACGTATAAAAAAAACTGTTTTTATTAGTGGTGCTTTGAAATTGATTATGATTTCAATGTGACATGAAGATCAGTTTATTTAATTTTAAATGATAGAATATTAAATATATTCAATTGTCTATCCTGTGTTCATTTAATAGCAGTTTTTCCTACATCAAGCAGCGAATATATTAAACACAAAATCAAACAACTATATATTATCTAAGAAAAAAGGGTACACCGAACCAGTGTATATTATATTATGACAAAAATAAAATACAATAGATTGCGAGTTTCTATGATTATTCTTAATGTACTATACGAACCATATATAACAAGGATTTTGTTTTCTTCAGAAACAGCCTTCACATTTTTTAAATACTTTCATGCAATACATTCTTTTTTTTTTAAGTTTTGGAGTAAATATCAATCCAAATCGAAACGTGATATGCTTGGAATTATTTTTTACTCGACATTTATTTGTTACTGTTAAAAGAAACTAAATGTAAACACTCCCGTTATTCATCGCGTATTCGTATATTGAATGTGGAAATAATTACCATGAAATGTGGTTTAGATATAAAGAAATAGAAAATAAATATCATATAAGCTTTTAATACAGTTTCTTACATACCATTACAAGTTATTCTATAATAAATGTGCATACATGTGTGGTTACTTGTAACAGTGCAACTATATCTATATAGAGCTATATATAAATGTATATGAAAAAGTCCATACACATACTGAGTTATTTATCTGCTTATAAATGCTGTACTTGCTAAGTTCTAATAAGTACGGTTTTTCATGACGACACATAGAAGAACACTTCAGTTCTTATGATAACTAATTACTACGTGTATATTGAAATCGAAACACATGGTGATATTAACCATGTTTTCTCTTTACGATTTTTAGTGACCTGACAGTTGTTTGACGTTCGATAATTGAGACAAAAGTAGCGAGGTCATGATATTCACCTGACAAGCAGGAATTCCATGATAAGCTTGAATACAGCATAGATATCAAGCAGGATCGATATTGACAGTTAATTTGGGTTGAAGATGAGGGACGCTTGCGCTGCCAGGTGATACCTGCCTATTACGCCTTCACAAAGGAGGTATGGTCCGATGCCATGAAGCTAGAATAGAGAAATGTTGTTAACGATTGTGTGCCAGCGATCTTCTGTATTCTTTTCTTTCTTCTTCTTCTTCTTCTTCTTCTTCTTCTTCTTCTTCTTCTTCTTCTTCTTCCACTTCTACTACACTTACTGCTTCTCTTTTTTTTCGATTTCCTGAGACCGCGATTACTGGCACGAATCCGTTCTTCATAAATATCGAACCGATTCCTCGTGGACTTCTTAGTTAACAAGGATGAAATGAATAATTGCGGCCATGTAATAAATGTGTGTGATCAACTAGTTCTGAATGGATCAGTTCATTAACGACTCGCTCCATTTTCAAGTTTTAAATGAGAAGCAAAAGGGTATATAGGGCAGATTCGAAGTATTACCGTTCATTGCGGTAAGGTGAATGAGTAAAAACTCCAATGTAGCCGATCAGAGAGCATGGCCACGGAACGCCATATATTAAAAACGTTAATGTGTATTCTTAAATACAATTCAATATTAATAGCTGATAGTGATTAGAGGTGGCTATTAAACGATTGTGTTTTTATAAGTTTGAAAGATCGATTGGAAAAACAACGTCTTAATATCATCCGGTATATATCAAAACCTCATATTTCAAAATAAAGTGTTATAATAGGTCAAATGAGTGTTTAAGTTAAAGGGCAACATCCCTACTGACAGCGGAACCCATTATTTTATTATTTTCTATTGCAGGGTGATCTCTCACATGGGCAGAATGTGATTATGCAAACGTCACCTAACCAGAAATGTTTTTATGAGACCCGCAATAAATGCCTAAGCATATATGCCTGCATTTTTCGCAGAGGATCAGTGATGAACTAAACCAACTTGTTAATGCAAGATAGGGTAGCTATCGTAGGACTATATAAACAAAAGCTCAACTTGAGATGTGAATACCATTACGGCACAATAATACTATATTTTACGATGTTCGTTATAGTAATGTATACTTGAGAATAAATGCGATCTTGCCCCGTAGCAATAATAGTAATAGTTACATTTGTTGAATTGTATATGGTTAATTAACAAAAAAAGGTCAATACCTTAGACAGAACCCGGGTGTGTTAACACTGCATTGATCGGGAACAATAACTTCAATGTGTGTAACTATGGTTGTGTATACTTGACGAATGTAATAATACTAATTATACAGTGTTACTAACTTTCAAGAACGTAATTTCGACTGGTGTGACTGATGTATTAACACACACGCTTTTGATAGTGGTAACACCAAAATAACATTTGAACATTTTAAAGTCATGCATTAAGTTATCGACACAAATAGAAGTACATAAATAATAAAGGCAGTGACATTGAATAATGTTAAAAATAAATTTTGACAAACGGAAAATATTGTATTAAAATCTAAAAATTGACAAACTTACTATCAGTCAAAATCTTAGATATGTTTAGCAGTCATATGTTTATTAAATCTACGTGTTTAGATATTAAATATAATATGTTTAAATTATAGAGCGAGCGAACGATAGCCAGATAAGTATATACATTTTCGAAGCCGTATAAATAAATAGCAACACGCTATGATATTTGAGCGGTGTAGACTTTTCTGATTAATCACTTCAATGGACACTTATTAAAAAGTACTGCATCGAACAGTCTGTGAAGCATAACACAACGTTTTTATTATGGAAGTTCACAAATAGAAGATAACACGCATGCTGTTTAAAAGCCACGTGCGAATTAGCGTTTTAGATGAAATAAGGTAATCTTAACCAAAGATACCATAACATAATATGTTAATGAAGAAAATAAACAATATAAACTCGTGTAAATAATATTTTCAAACGAAAAGTAGTTAAAAATTATGTTAACAATTCGTGCATGAACACACATCTATGTAAAAAGAAAATAGTTCAACATGTATGCAACAATAATATTTTGTTTACTGTTACTCAGCTGAATTCAGCTATATTGCCACTGAAATTGAGGGAGCTGCTCTAATTCGGGACTTACTTTTATAGTAAGGCATCTCAGTGAGGTAGTGTGTAGTAAGATGATAGTTTACAGGTTGGGATTGATTAAAGCCACCCTAAATTATTAAATTCTGCATTGTTTATTAAGGGCATCAAGGAGTAACTTTGATGATACCAACCCCTATTCAATTATGTGGGGTGTGAGTCAGCACATGAATTCGCTTGCACGAAGCGCCTTTTCTCTTTTCGACCCCTTAACCCAGTAGGACTGAGGCAGGATCACTAAGCGGCAAAGCTTACGATGGCAGTCACAGAGAGCTCTCGCCTAATCCTTGGTACTAACCCATTTTAACAATAGACTACAACTCTACAGCACTAGACGGCAGTTCGGGATCTAGCCAACCGAAGTTCCCGGTTTTTATCAGACCGCTTGCATTCGAAGACGTCACTCGCAAATAGTGTTGCCTTCCCCACGACAAAAGCCGAAATTGAGGCGCGCAAACTTTCAACCAGTGAAGCGAAATAGCGAATCACTTTTCGAAACTAAATTCAACAACCTTCTTCTTTGAACTTTATAACTGCTGTCTGATATATATACATATATATATATATATATATATATATATATATATATATATATATATATATATACACACATATATATATATACACACATATATATATATATATATACACCCACATATACACATATACATATATATATGTACACATATATATACATACATATACATATATGTATACATATATATATATATATAAATATATGCATACGTATATATATATATATACATATACATATATATATATATATATAAATATATACATATATACATATATATATATATATATATATACATACATATATATATATAAATATGTACACACATATATATACATGCATATATATAGATATATATATATAAATAGATACATATATATATATATGTGTTTTGTATATATATATATATATATATATATATATATATATATGTGTGTATATATATATATATGTGTTGTATATATATATATATATATATATATATATATATATATATATATATATATATATATATATATGCATTCATATTTCTCACCAACTGAATATGCTTTAAAATGACATACAAGTGTTGTGGACAACCTCAAAAAGAGATGTCGGCCTATTTCTATTTTGCATTTATCTTCCCAATTGTTATGGCATTCTCACGTGCGAAAACCACACTTCCTTCTGGGGTGTATTAAATCGCAACACACATTACACTTAATTTGTTATATTTTGAGACAGTTGTTGAAACAAAACACAATTACTCAATTCCAAAGTCAAGCGATCTGAGGTACATATTTTTAAGGTATATAATTAAAAAGGAATGATATGCCTAAAACATGTTTCCTACATATGTTATAAACATGACATATACATATATATATATACATATATGTATATATATATGTATATATATATATTTATATATGTATATGTAGAAAATATATAAAAAATGTAAACTGTATGTATTTGATTTCCTTCTATGTAAACTGAAATGTATTTGGTTGTTTAACTACTACCGATGTTTTTCTTTTCTTTTCAAATGCGAACTAATATTCAGAGGATAATTAGGGCGTAAATGGGTTCGCATTTTCACGCGTATCCGATATGGCCACATAGTAAAGTGTATTAAATAAATTGTCTACACAGACTCATGAACTAGGGACGCACATTGGCAATAAATAAAAAGAAATGACATGCCGAACAACTGGTAAATAAACCTAACGTTAAGCTTGAACTTATTAAAATGATCAAATTCTTGTCTCATGATTTGAAAGTTGTCCTGCGACGCATATTTCTACTTGTACACGATGAAACATATCGAGTTAATGTCGATAATAGCACAATAAAATAATTGATGTTCAAATGAATCAGTTACTTTAATACATATACACTTTGTTTTACATGTCCAACATGACAGCTTATAATTGACCATGGGTTGTTTTATGAGATTGTATTTGTAATAAAATGTGTAGTAGCTGGTAAAAGAAAACTAGCAATCATCATTCGCCTATAATGAATACGTATTTAACCGGCTGTTCTGGCACATTAACTAATTAAAACTAAACGACTCCTATGAGACAATTCATAATATTTCGAAATATTAATCTTGTGGGTTAGATAAGCGAATGACAAAAGAAACAGCTGTTACTATTTACATTATATATATATATATATATATATATATATATATATATATATATATATATATAGATATATATATATATATATATATGATAATGATATCACTCACAATGCTGTTACTCTCTGAAAATAACCTACATTATTTGTATGTAGTTAGATTATAGTCACTACGACTTGGGTTCGCCAATGGATAGTTCAGGGTTTGATAATTACTATGGTAATCAGTATTGTTTCTTCAGTAGCACTAAATTATTTATATAAATTTAAAAAGTTTCGTTTCGAAAATCTCAGGAGGCTAAGCAAACATCCCGACGTAATATAAGTTAAATAGTCATTCTGCATAAACTTTAAGGGCGCGTCTTACAAACTAATCCAACATATATACTTTCGTGTTGTCTGATAGGATGTTGCCCAAGAATAACAGAAGCACACATATCAGGATGGATATAGCGTTTTACATCTAAGTGGGTTATCTCTTTATATGAAGATTTACCAGGCAATAACCAAGCGCCCGAGAGTTCAGTAAAACAAACACGCTTTACACTGTAACTTTACCCGGTTAGGTAGGCAGATTAATCTCGTATACATCCGATAAACGTATCAGAACCGCCAATCTTTACAAATACTCTGACTTACCTCTAATGTATATTTTTGGGGTTAGCTGCAGTACAAATCTGCAAAAGATGCAGCTATTTCTTCGTGGTTTGATAAATGAAGAGAGGTGGAAGTACCAGAACGATACACTTAAGCAAATTTTCCGATTTTTCTAGATCTTCGAGATGTGGGAATCCAAGATGGTCAGTCACGATGAGGACACATATTTTTTTTTCACAAACTAAACACTTTTTAACAGAAAATTAGGAGTAGCATATGTTGTTACGTTTTCGACCAGGCCACCCGCTTTTGCTCCAGAGAGGGCTTCAGCATTGCTGAACGTTTTAGATATAACGGGTTCTAGACTTATGTGAGGTATTTCAAGAGCTCTGGCTCGGACAAATGCAGTGTGTATTGATTTACTCCTCTCCAGGAGTTAGACACAAGACCAGTGTTTATCTTACTCCCACAAGTAAGATGTGACCCAAGGTCGGGTCGGAAAAGTGGGGTTTAAAAATTGCCTGGGTAGCCCTGTCAGCATCCCCCGGAAGGGGCGCCTCAGGCAGTAAGCATTAAACTTACTCCTCCCCAAAGAAGGGAGGCGAAGCCTGGGAGGGTGGACCTACTAGAACTGCACAGGACAGACCCGTAGATCGGCGTAAATCAAGCCCTGAACACCAAGACAATATCAGTCAATGGGGGTGCAGTATCAATCGGAACAGATACTACACTTCGATCTTAGCCAAAATGCCAAGAAAGGAAGTGGGTAGGTAAAATGTTATACATATATTTTCGAATAAGCGTTGCCAATTATTAGTGGACAAGAATTGATTTATAAATGTATCGCTTATGACCTCACACTTATGTTTTTCAGCCCTACCTGCTTTCAAGTTACAATACTTGTTAAAACAACCACGATTCAGAAAGTATTACGCAAGTGACCTTTTCGGTTGATGTCGGTGGGTTGTTACATGCAGATATTTCGTTATTATTCTGTTTATATAAGCTCTAGAGTAAATTGGCTGCTGCGCTGTAGTCGGGACAGTAAAATATTATCCCGAACACTGAAGCACAAATAAAGTTAAAAGTCAAATATATTTGCCTAATAAAGTATTGTTTCCAGAAACTGTTAATAAATAGCAAACCGGTGCCTCAAAAGATTTGCAGCCGTATTAAAACTGTAGATAGATTTAAATATCTGTAGTCGTTCTATTTGTAACTATTTTTCTAAACAGTTTGGATTATTTTAATTAATAGTTAAAAAAAAACAGGACGTATATATCACGTGTTTAAGTTTTATCCAGAACAATAAATACGTGAGTAAAAACAGAAATATTTAAAAGCAGAAGACGTCTATTACTACAATACGCGCATAGTTAAACACGTTCGTCATATATATACATATATATATATATATATATATATATATATATATATATATATATATATATATATATACATATATAATGCACGTATTGTATTAGTTTCGGTAGATGTAAATCCGTTGAAGCTCCAATGTTTATAAAAAGTTCTCAGTAACACATGGAGCTGTTCTAAAGTGCAAACTCCTCTGCCCTTTTTGGTCTGAAGAGGTTGACTAACTGTGAAGAGTACAACCGAAACATACGTGCATATATGTAACCAGTAATGTCTGTATGAATAAAAAATATGTTTTATATATATATATATATATATATATATATATATATATATATATATATATATAAAGAAAGAGAGGGACCGAACGTTAGATAATATATATATATATATATATATATATATATATATATATATATATATATATATAAGTATATATATATATATATATATATATATATATATATATATATATATATATATATTGTCATGAAAGATACACTATTTATTAATATTGATGAATTAAGAATTAAAAAGATGAAATATATGCTGACCGGTTTTATACCTTGCTACACCAGAGCCAAATATAATGTATCGTGTAACAAATATAATAAAAATGCTATGAGAATTATAGCGAGGGAAAGGGGTTAAAAAAAGAAAAACAAGTTCAACGAAATAGAAACAACATTAAGCCCGATGAAATTTTCTCTTTGCTTGCAAAGAGAACATCTCAAGGACTTAATATAGATTGTTTCTAGGATCTTGAGATAGTATCGAGAGTGCGACTGACTAAGAATGTAGAATAAGTCGACACTTGAATTAGAGGCACACGTGCGGTTATTTATATGATGTTCGGCTATCGACGACCCATAAGTATTATCTAAAACGTCCGTTGGTGAATAATTAGCATTGCGAATGTTTGTGGGCACGTGCTGTTTGACCCGGAGGTCTAATCTGCAACTAAATTTAAATACATAAATACTATCATTAGTGTGATTTTGGGGAAGGACACATTTTCGAATAGAAGTCAAGATCGGACGGGAGGAAAACACAACTTGTGTATTTGCAGCAAAATAACATTGTAGTAAAGACAAATATATTTGTTTGGCGAATCTATCGCTAATGTTACCAAGCCAAGGTAGGCGAAGGTAAATAGGGCATATCTCTACAGAAGCTGATTTTCGTTTGTAAAAATTTTATATTTTTGTTTTAATTGTAGATTGTACAATGTCTAAAATAAAGCCATTGGTGCAGAGGGTCTTAGTGATGAATTTTATTTCTTAATCCAGCTTGGTCTTCGTACAAATAATGTAGTCCCTATGGGTAAGGAAGCCTAATCCCCACTCCCATTTCTTGATGTATTTGTTAATAAAGCTTTCTCTGGTTTCTTGACGTCAGTATATCGGACACCTACCTTTACTGGTCTTTACACTCGTTGGAACTTATTTTGTCCCACAAAACAAAAGTTTAATCTTATTAAGACTCTTCCCCTTTTTTTCTTCCTCAAGAGATGATGAGACGTTCTTTATTTGCAGCAGCAATACTCGCTCTAATTTAGTTAAGTGTGAACTCAAAACGTAAATAATGTTGCTGACACACCACAGAAATGACGTTAGTTGCTGTACAAAAAAATCTCCTTCGGGCAAAATGCTACTATAAAGCATTTTTGGACTGCCATCCGCACATCTAACGTTTCGTTTCAGCGGGCACATGGTGGTCGTGACAGCGTATCTTTTAGTCTCTCCGCACGTCACATCATTCTCCCTAATCCAATGATCGCAAAAGCGAGGCCCTAGCGGCGTTTTTTTCTTTGGGGGGGGGGGGGTATCTTTCGGAGAAAAGGGCTTCTACAGAAGCGTGAGCGTCGTGTGATTGCGCGGGTTCTTCTTAGGCGTAAGCTACTACTTTCTCCTAGGGTAAATCGTCCGATTTTGTCTATATTTTGTAGTCATAAAATTATACAGAATATTA
>OY744526.1:129697031-129789531 GCA_963556195.1 Sepiola atlantica | reverse complement strand
AATGCTGGCATTAGTGATTTGGTCGTGTGGGTCATGTCTGATACCCAAGGCAGTATTTTCGCCTCCATTTCAGTTAGACGGTTTCCCGGTCTTTTGTGTCTGGTCAATATTCAGCTCCAAAAATTAATATTAAACGGATGACTGATCGACAGATCTTATATTTAAGCCGGTCAAAGAGAATATTATCGCAATTCACTCGAGTTATATTTACCCAGCCAGGATGAACTCATGCGTGCTATTAGGCGTATTACTTATTGGAAATGTATACATTTTCGTGAACGAATAGTACACTCTTGTAAGCGTTAATTGGCGATATGTGTAAGTACACTAATTCTACTTACACTTTTCTGGCGCTCATTGTCAAGCATGTTATATTAAATAATAAAATAATTAATTTTCTGCAAACAGTTTTATATGAATTTCGTTTAAGTTATTTCAAAATATTATCCCGCTGTTATCATATCAGTTTTTGTACTCCCAAATACAATCTAATAAACGCGATATAATTTACTGAAGAGTGTAATTTAGTTGGAGAAATAGTGGAAAATAGTACA
Source organism: Sepiola atlantica (assembly GCA_963556195.1). Lineage (NCBI taxonomy): Eukaryota > Metazoa > Mollusca > Cephalopoda > Sepiida > Sepiolidae > Sepiola > Sepiola atlantica. The sequence continues at coordinate 129,788,977 of OY744526.1, read as the reverse complement.
TAATTATTTTGCTGATTGCAAATAGGAAATACCATGTTACTTAAATATATATCTCCACTTGATAAAATGTGGGTCCATCTAGGTTTCATTACACTGATACGGATAATAGCAATTGATATCAATGTATATATATATATATATATATATATATATATATATATATATATATATATATATATAAGTGTGTGTGTGGGTGTGGGTGTGTGTGTGTGTGTATGTAATTATATATATGTATTTTGATATATATATATTTTTTAAAAATTATTTCATGTTAATAAATGTTGCAATAGTATAGACATCTCTGATATTGTAAACAGTTCGCAAGTGTTAATAGTGCATCTGTGTAGTGATGTGTTTCCTGCCACATAATACCTCATAGTGTGTGTCGCCCTCTGTTAGTGCGCTATGCCCAGACCTCTGTTTCAGCTATCGTAGCGACGTCAGCAGACACACTACGATGCAGATATGTTTGTTGCATGCGGCATAAAATGCTCCATAGAGTACGTTAGTTATTTGCGAATAGATACACCTTGTCGCAAGCAGCAAACTCGCAATGTAATTAACAGCATTCTCATCGCAAACATAGATTGGATGCATATATGAAAAAAAGTGTATCAGAAGAAAATAGTTATTAGAAACCTTATGGGATGTATTAAGTTTATCTATGGGTTCCATTACAATGTAACACTTTTTTATAATACAAAAGCAACCATAGTAATGAGTGGTATATGACATTTGAGGACAGAAGAATGGTGACATGTAAATATGAAACTTGGTCAGAAAGGCAAGTGTAAGAAGCCGAAGAGCACATTTAGAGTAACAGAAACAATACTATTTATTCTTTAGACGTTTATCACAATATATATTCGTGTCCTTGTCTAGTTTTTCTTCTCTTATAATGTGCCCATCTTGAGTTCAAGAATTATATCCAATGAACAGTCAGTTGATTAATATATTTACATGCGTTCATAAAAAAATAGCAAGAATATATGCAGTGCATAATATATAATTACGATCAATCAGTTTCTTTGTAAGGTTTCTTCATCAATAACTTCCGATATTCTATTCTAAGTAGCCAGTTAACACACACACATATATATATATATATATATATATATATATATATATATATATATATATATATATATATATATATATGTATATATATGTATATATATATTTATATATATATATATATTTTACAGACATATTATCTTCGAAACAACAATACAAAATTATATTTCATTTATTCTTGAAAATAATCAATCTTACTAATATTAGTGCACACCCGGTAATCAGCCGTAATGTAATTATACATGGGATGCATGTTTATAGACAGACAAAAATATTAATTCATTGTAACTACTAGTAATACATTGTTGCATTTATTAGCAATAAATAATTACACATTATAATTTATAAACAAATTGAAATGAAAGCAATATGTGTATATACATATATATATATATATATATATATATATATATATATATATATATGTATATATATATATATATATATATATATATATATATATTCGAGAGACGACACATTTGTCCTCTTAAGGTGTGAATTGTGACTCTGATAGAAACATAGACACAGACTGTGTGATAAGAGAGATATAGCCAGAGATTGGAGGAGCATATTCAATGGTAATAACATACGAGAAAAGCAACCGATTAATTGCTTACCAACACGAGAAATAGACGCTGCTTCTACTCCGCAAGTGAGATTATTAAATGTAATAATGAGTCTTGCAAATACATTTTTGAAATCATTACAATTATAGTATTACAATGTTAATGTTCTTCTGGTGTGTGCGTGTTCCGTGAGCTTATCATGATAGTTAATCAATAGCAAGTCTTTTCAAATATTTAACTAGTTATTTCAATGTAAACCGTAAAATAAGACACCCTTCATACAATATTTAGAATAATCAAACGGAAAACTTAAGAAAGCGGTTAAGTATTCTTGACTGTATGTTTATCAGAATATATTAGTAATAGTTATACAACAGAGACGCATGTAAAACTATAATTTCCGATTGAACTACCATACTTCATATATAGAAATTAAATTTTCGACATATACTATTAAATTTTATTTTTCAAAACAGAACGAATTTACCCTGTTATTAATTATACATAAGCCACCATATTATAGTATTTAATGAAGATTCTGGGATAAAAAACAAGGTATAGTATATAAATATTGGCATCAAGAGAACCAAGCGAGATTTAAAACAACAATGCCGTACGAACAAATTAATTTTACATAGTTTTGTAAGAACACGACATCATGCATTTAATTATGAATTAAACATCAGACACTTATCATAATTATAAAATTAATTCTAAAGTACTGCAATATATGTTATTTAATATTTAAAATAATCATTTTAAAATACTGTTACATATATTATGTAATATTAAAATTATTAATCATAACATACTGCAATATGTGTTATTTCATATAAAAAATAGTTTTTATAACATACTGCAATATATTTTATTTAATATGAAAATTGAGAATTATGACATACTGCAATACATGTTATTTTGTATTAAAAATAATAATAATAATAACACACTGCAATGTATGTTATTTAATGTTATTATACGCCTGCAATATATGGTATTTAATATTAACATTCATAACTATAACATACTGCAATTTATGTTTTTAATGTAAGGTTTAGTATATATACATACTGTAGTATATGTTGTTTGATGTTAAAAACCATAATTATAAAAAAACTGCAATATATGTTATTTTATATTAAAAATAGTGATTATAACATGCAGCGATATATTTTATTTCATATAAAATTGATCATTATAACTTACTGCAATATATGTTATTTAGCATTGCAAATAATTATAATACACTGCATTATATTTTCTTGAATGTTACAATTAATAATCATGAAATACTGCAATATATGTCATTTAATATCAACATAAATAATTATAACATACTGCAATAGATGTGATTTTATATTTAAATTCATAATTCTAACATATTGCAATGCATATTATTTAATACAAACATGTATAATGATAACATATAGAATGTATGTTATTTAATATCATTATATTATTATAACATAATCTACTATATGTTATTTAATTTTAATGATGGCAGAGAGAATTTGAGACATACTTTGGTTAAAATAGTAACAACAATTTAAACCAGACTGAGAATAGAGATGGCAGTTAAGAGTAAATATAATAGGGGTTAAAAATGTAGAATGAGGGCGGGGGTCGGAATTGAGCAGGGGCCGAGAGAAGTGAGCGAAGGGCGAGGTGAACGAAGGGGGAATAATCGAGTCTATTCAAAGAGTGAGAAGAATTATTTAGAAGTTTAACAGGAGGGAAACAGTAATTAGAATGCACAGGGAAACGGTGAGCAGTTCGATATCAAAGTGTGCAAAGGGGATTAAGGCCAATCATCAAGTAAATAAGAGGTGTAGGGTCTAATGCAAATATGGTGGGTTAGTTATCAGGTTAAAAGGGAAGATTAGAAGGTGGGATGTGTTGATGGGAAGCGGACGAGTGTATTAAAGGAAGTTAAAGGAAAAAGTAATAGAAATTATATAAAGGTTATACGATTAAGGAGGGTAAAATGATTTAGGGGGTAGTGGGAGAAAGGTACTAAAACTAAGGGGATTGTAAAACTAACGGAATTCATGGGTATTTTTTCTTAAGTTAAGAGAGAAGATAAAGGAATGAGGGAGATATATGCAGCGTTATAGAATAAAAGGAATTAGAACTATCGGAGAAAAATCCGAGATGTAGGGAGGGTAAATCCGAGATGTAGAGAGGATAGTTAATCAAATGGGGAGGGGTGTCTTGGTGATTACTATGGTTGCTATACTTAAATTTACGTGTGTGTCTGCAAGAGGAGATAAGTTTATCATTAGAATTAATAATATTTTTAGATTTAGTAACAGTAGCTATCATACATGGTTCCAATGTACAACGTTGGCAGTGGGGTGCCCCCAGGGTATATGATTTGGACTTTTTAAGTATTGACCAGTGAGGTGAATAGGGGGTGTTGTTTAAGATTGAGGTTTCTAATTAAATTGGAGAGTGAAGTGGCAGTGCTATTATCGTTGCTATTTTTAAAGTGGTAGATATGGTTAGAGATCCGGGTCTTAATGGCGAAAGCGGACGCCCCAATGTATGTGTGTATTTTGAAGGGTGGTGCTATAGTTGTATAAAAATTGCTAGTCGTATTAGAAGAGACTTGGGTTTGGAGATTAAGGTTATTCGAGGGGGATTGGTTGAAGTTGTAGGGCGGAACGGATATGAGGGAACTGTCAGTTAGCCCAAAGACACTATCTATTATTGGGAGTGATTGGTTAGAAGTATGGCTGTATATGTAGGGGGCTTGTGGAGAAACGGATTGGGGTTGTGGAGAGATGTGGAATCCGGGTTGAGAGTGGGAACTGTGATTGCTCACACTATTGGTGGAAAAGGGGGATTGTTTCCCAGTACAAGCGTATATTACGTCTTTCTGTACACAATCGTTGTTTAAGGGACAATCTCTGGGTCTACTGAAGTTACAAGTGGTGACGGGTAGTAGGGGGGTTTCAGTTATATTTAATTAAATTAATAATAACTGCAAGATTTTTGACACCGGACTGTTTGCAATCGGACATTTGCTTGCATTCAGGCAGAGTTTTGCCTTGTGTTTTTTCCCTACAATTTTTATTTTACATTTTCAAATTTTAAATCTTGTCCTTTGCCAACGTATCAATCCCAACGACTTCCCCTGATGATAGATGTTGATCTTTGAAAAGCCTAGCTTAAAGAAAAATTTAACTTGAATGAATTGCCTTTTTTGCGGAATATACCTTGCCCTGAGCAACTGAATAGAAATACGATTTTACTTTTGCTTTTCTAATTCCTTTTCATCATTCTACATATATATATATATATATATATATGTATATGTATATAATATATATATATATATATATGCATATATATATGTATATATGTGTATATATATATATATATATATATATATATATATATATATATATATATATATATAGTCTCGGAAGTTTTTCACCAATTACAACTATATGAAAAAAAAACAATTCAGTCCTAAGTCGTTCGTTGGAAAACCAATTTCCTTGTACATTTATTTACATTTCACAGTCACTATATTAGTTTGCTTAAAATAATTTACGATAATCTTAACACTATTTATATATATATATATATATATATATATATATATATATATATATATATATATATATAATATTGAGTCCCTCTCCGAAGTCTTAAAAATTTAGAGTCTTATTCACTGAGCCCACCTTCTTTGTTGTGGCATGTTTGTAGAAACACATATTCATTTTTTTACAAATATGAAGACTCACTCTTAATAAACACCGAAACGTTGCATTCCCACAAAACGCACATGAGTGATAACAACTCAAGATCGTACTGAAGTAGTTTTTTCAACAGAGACAATCGAGCATATATTAATAATGACTGAGCTCCATACATGAATAGCTGAAAAAGAAAATTTCGCGAGGTGTTTTCTGGCAGTGAGCGGATCGTTGGCTAAGTGTGTGCAAGCACAACTACCCTACTTTAGAAGGGAATAGGGTCCCGATCTTGTAACGTATTTGAAATATTTTTTCATGGCGTAAGGTCGGATACGTTGAAAACAGGCCTCGAGTAATACTACTGACTTACGTCTATACATCAGCCCCTCTGGTTACACAGTCCTCGACTCTACACATCTGCAATTGCACTAATTAACATGTTTAAAATTATACTAGCAACTGTCATCCACATGTAATCTAACACTTATTCTATACTATATAAAAATAAACAACCATGAGATTGTTCACTGTCATTCGTATGGTAAAACAAGAGCTCATCATCACACTCCCCAAAAAACAAAATATTGCCACAATTTGTTATTATGATGTTAAGTTTTCCCTTGACCTGAATTTCTCGTCAGTTCATATGACATTTGTCCTAGGAGTAAATGAAAACGAAAAGTTCGATGAACAGAAAAGGTACAGTAAACCGACGTTTAAAAAAACACAAAAATGGAGTAGATATTTTAGCAAAAATCAAGTAAAATAAATAATATAATAACATAACACATTTATGAACATTTATTATGATTGATCAATAATGTTCCGATTAATGAACACGTGTTGCTGCAATACACATGTTGTAAATATTAATGTATTTAAGTTAATAATGATATGTGTTACCATTAGTTACACGAGGAGGATATACAAATAACACACAATGAAAATAAGGTTTTAAGTTCACCGATTTGATCTTACGACAGGATTTGAAAATAAAGAATATTTGTATATATATATATATATATATATATATATATATATATATATATTACCACACTGGCAACCCACGTATGGGATCTCAAGAAGTCCAACACTCCATACAAAATAGAATGAGAATTAAGGACAAACCTGAATCCTACAGCCTCACGCCCAAGACCTGCCAATTGTTCACTACCGAGAAATTCAGAATTATACAATCTATCAACAACCCTTCCATAAACTGCATGAAGCTAAAACTCGAGGTCTTCAGAAAATGTCCCTACAGAAAAAAATACTGCTAGCCCAATGGTCTGATAACAATATTACATACCCCATTAATCATCCCTATAAACCAACTACCCCCCTAAAAAGATACTAAATTATTTCTGAAAAGCATATAGTATAACTAATCACCCCAATACCTCCCTTAACCCATAACAACATTCCTATCTTTCTATTTACGTACAAAATACCCCCCCCCAAGGTATATGTTAAACACACCACGGGCGCGACTACATAAACCCTGCCTACCCTGATACAACCTAGTCCAAACCAGAGATTAAACGTTCATCAATAAACACCCCACCCTTTCACCAAAGATAATCACATCATCCATACTAAAACCAAGCCCATCCACAGTGGATTATAACTTTATTAGCTGATACCCCATCTCCACGTGCCCCTCCTATCACGGGAATACATATACCCTACAGAACGAAAGATTTCTTGCCCCCTAAACACCCCCCCCCGCTTCATACAAGTCATATAATAGATTCTCAAATCACCCGCCCACCCCTGTATAAATAAAAATGAATGTACAGTCGTATGTATACGCCCGTGTGTGTGTACAATCATGTGTGCGAGAACGCGTGTGTATGTATATGAGCATATTATTAATAAATAGAAAATATGAAATTATATTGATAAAATAATAAAAAAGATTAAATTAAAAAGACAAAAAGTAAATTATAAGATATAAAATTAACAACCCACCGTGCATGTGAGTGATGAAGTGTGTACGTGCGCGAATGTGCATATGCGTGAAGATGTTGTGTATAGGCATCATTGTAGTTCCATGCTCATATGTGTATATAGGTGTATTTGCCGGTGCGTAGGTACGAGTGGAATGAAATAAGATAACAAGATAAGGAATTTAATGAAATACGCTAACTATTAATATTATTAACATTAATATTATTAACACACCATCAATAAAGAGACACAACTAATACCCCTCAAACGGAAATAACAGATAGCATCCATCATTCCGTTTGTAACCATTTTTTGTTTTTGTTTTTGTTTTCAACACTACTATTATAAACGGGACATATCAACGCAACACCACTTTCCTCCAATTACATAAACAAAAAAAAACAAACACGTTCAGTCCATAAAAACATTATTGCGTCATCCTTTTCAACACTATATCGAACAATTACAACGACAACAAAAAAACACCTTAATTTCACAAACCCAAACGGCAAACTATATAGCCGCCCCTTTCGTATTTTTTGTACACTAGGTACAACAATAACATTACAAAAAGAACAGATGAATAAATAAATAAATACAACTTGCTAGGGAATAAAACGAAGGCCTTCCATACACGAACTAACATCGATCTTCCTTTAAGTCTTAGTTAATCGCTATCCACCACCGGATTGTTTCGGGGATCCCTCAGAGATACATCGTTTTCTGTTATCGTTGACGCCATTCCCTGTCGGGCGTGACTACAATAGTTACCGCTTGCCGATGATTCCACTAAGCACGGAGAGTTACTAAAGATGTCTAAATCTGCCCTATTGGATGAAACCACGGTACATTGCTGAAATATTTAATATAAAATATCTAAATAAATTATATATATATATATATATATATATATATATATATATATATGTGGGGGGGGGGTACCCGCGTGTGTTAAAAGTGCGTGATTATATATGAAGCTATTGAAACAAATTATTATGAATTTAAGGATACATATACCCGGTAACTTAGTGTGTAACAGAGGTAGATTACTTTTCTGTAAACTTTATATTTATAGGTTCAACCACCAAAATCCAAACTTAAAAATGGTATAATCGCCTAAACTAATGTTTGTTTGAATGGGTATCATGAAACATATTATGATTTACATATATACACCCTTTTTTGGTGACAATTAACATTTTGGATGTTCATAAATATACAGTTTATTTGTATATATATATATATATATATATATATATATATATATATATATATATATATATATATTTAAATCCAAATAATGTTGTATAGTGAAAACATTATCTACATATAATGTATGGTTATATTAAGCTATATATATTTTGTTTATATAGTTGTTTTCATATGCGTCAATAATTTGTATGTGATTAGAAACATTTGGAATTATTAGACGAATCCTAGATTTATAGAATATGTATTATAGTCAACACGGTATGTAACGTTACTACATTATTTAAAAAAATAATACAATTTAAGGACAGCTACTGACATGGTACCATACCTTTCAAAGAAAAAAACACCAACATTGTTAAACTAATGCTATATCTCTTGTTTATAACTGTCTAAAGATAGGAATTATATATATATATATATATATATATATATATATATATATATATATACGCCTAACATAAATATTTTAAAATACACATGATATTTTTTCAGTACGCAAGGACACATATATTTATTGATTATTCAAATCAATAATAGAATCGAATTAAAGATGTATTCTTTCTTGAAACCAACAAAAATATGATGCATTTGTTTTCTTAATCGATTATTTTGAAATCAACTGTTTTCACATCTTATTTAAAATCTTGTAAATTGTAATACTCACATCTCTGCTACAGTTACTTAAATAAAAACAGATTAAATACGTGAATTAATTATTCATTTTGGCATTTGGTTGCATTTGGTTGCATTTGGTTGCATTCATAATCATGTGAGAAATTGAAGTTATAATTGAATTTTACATCAATAGATTACAAAATGTAATTGAATTTGAATTTATATGAATTCATTTAGAAATATCACCAGATTATATTTCAAATTTACGCACAATTTAAATGTATTGTATTTTATATTTTTAAAACAAATTTTTAAAGTAGTTTCGTCTGAGCGAAAAACCGTTATGAATTTCTAATTCAAATCAGTATACATTTTGAATATTTCAGAAGTGCATGACAACAGATAGAAAACTCGGCATTCGTTTAGAAATTACGTAAGCCCAAGAAAAAAATCCTTATATTCAAAATATGATAATATTAAAACAATACGGTCTTTTTTTTGTTTTAAAGCGTTCTAAGTTGCCTCTACAAAAGAAGGAAACAATTCAATGAGAAAGACACACAACTTCAATACTAAATACGTGCATGAAGACAGCAAACGGTCGCCGAAACAAATAAAAAGTTTCTAATAAAAAATGACTTGTCGTAAATTATATTGTAAGCTTTCCTTTTAGTTGATCCTGTTAAAGTTATTAAACATAAAGTTATTCATGTTGAAATGTTGATATATATATATATATATATATATATATATATATATATATATATATATATATATATATATATATATATTGATAGAGGTGTTGGAGTATGACGGGCCCTGTATTTTTAAGTGCGTAGCTCGACTAGTATGAATTGTAAAAGAAATAGGATTAAGTACAAGGTAAGGGCATATGTAATTTTGGGACAAACAACTATGTATCATAGTGATTCATTTTGTAAAGTCATAACACATTGGAGGTATGTTTGGCCGATAGGAAATGCCAGGGTCAAACAAGGTCAGAACATACATGAGTGACGGACATATTTTGCACGTTGGGTCCACGTGAACAGATGACGTCACATATCCTTTGGGTTAAGATTTGGTTTTCCAGTCAGTTCCCGATGGTGGTTGACAGAAGTCCACGTTTAGCCGGGTGGTTTTGTCCGAAAACAATGTTTGGATTCGAGTCGGGACTCTGGAAGCGAGATTTGTGGCTCTCGTTATAGAAATATATATATATATATATATATATATATATATATATATATATTTATATATATATATATATATATATATATATATATATATATATATATATATATATATACCCACACATATATATATATATGTATATATATATATATATATATATATATATATATATATATATATATATCTATATATATATATATATATATATATATATGCGTATATATTCATAAATAAATATTATCTTATGTTTACTTAAAGACGACGTCGTTTCGAGCTTATAAATTCGTCAGTGTAGATTGGTGGTGATGTAAGACGGTTACGCGAAGCGAACCCTCTACATATATTTGACTCTGCACGCTTCGTCTCCAACCTTCTATGACATCTGATTATTTTAACGTGATACAGATAAATTAAGTGATATGTATACCAGATACAGAGGGTTGTAACTATCAAGACAATATACACAATTCAACAAACTTAATTGTGGCCTTTATTTACAGCTTACTTGAATCTGTATTGTTAATATATCCGAAGATTGCTGAAATGTAATTATTTAAAAAATGATTTTATAATAATAATCATAACTCAACATTAAATTATATGTACGTAAAGAATGGCCACAACGCGTTTATACGGTTCAATAAGTCCGCTATGACTCCGCCTGTTTTTTTTAAAGAGTACCCGAACGAGTAAAGATAGCGTCTTCACCCTTTTTTGATCTCTTGAGCAAATCTCTAATACTTTGGCTAGATGACAGCAATCTTGCTTTACAAAGCGATGTCATTTTTATGCACTAGAACGCTCTATCCAATTATGCCCATGCTATTCAAGCATTTTAAGCATCTTACGGCATCACAGTTAACCAATATATTATCTGGCCTCCAAGTGGCTCAGATGTTAACCGCATAGAACACGTTTGGTCTTATAAGCAAACGATATGTAAAATGCCAATTGACGTCAGATTTTGTTTTGAACAGAATCATAAGAAGACATATGTATGATAGTAAGTACATTTTATTAGCAACGATTAAAAAAATGCTTGCTACAATTAATACAATACTTGTGTTGAAGTAAGAAACATCCATCGTTTTTATACGGGTAAAAAGGTATATTTTCCTTATTCGTATTGCACTTTATATTATTATATATACAATTGTACCTATTAATTGTTAAATACAACTGTCATTCACCTATATTTTATTTATTTATTTATTATATTCATTAATACACGTTATTACTATTGGTCGATAAATATTTAGATATTTAAATGAATATTTGCTTTTGCAAAACGTAGCTATTAGATTATAGTTATCTTTATAGAAAGACTTTTATAACAGAGTGCTATGTCAATTGTTAATAAAATGCTGAAATTGAGTAATGGAAAATTGGGAAAACTCTATTTTTACCAGATCGCTTTTTTCGCTAGTCGCAGTGTTCATATATAAAACAACCAATGACAATAATCGTTGCACTTAATGTTAGTATTCATGAGAAAAGAAAACTATAGCCGCACCGATGTAGATGTATTGTCATATATATATATATATATATATATATATATATATATATATATATATATATATTTAAATAACAAATACTACTAAGCTGTACTCACGTATCGAACAATGCTTATGTAAATACTGAACATATATATGATTACGTTTTTATATCAGGTAGAATTATTAATACTTTCTAATTTCGTTGTTTTAATCACGGTGCACAGTTTGTCATTTGAAATACCTACACTTTTTTGTTACTAAATATATTTTAATAGAAGTTTTCTTTTTATAGTTATTTTATAATTATATTGAAGTAATATTTAAAAAAAAATGTATAAGTCTTAATATGGAAGGACTGAGCCGTATATTAGTCAGATAATCTTTTAAACGATCTATTTCTGATCAGGGAAATGAGTCATTTCTTGATCATGGCATAACAAGTGACGGTAAATTGACTCCCTATTACAATATACGCGTTGTAAGTTTGGTAAGGTTAAATTTTCACATCAAATCTCAAAACCTCTGATCAATGGAATAACCATTTATTATACGTTTGAAGCAATACACGAACCACTATCCATCATGTTGCTTTGGTTCGTAATCAAACACTAAATACAAAGAAAAAATTAAGCTTTCTCAGAAAATAATCCGAGAAAGATAACGTCTAGCATTTGTCAATATGGAAGAAAAGCTTGGCATTCTCTATGGTAAGGCGCAACCCTAGGCTTTAGAAGTGACGCATTTAAAACATCTGCATATTTGCATGTCTGTATTACCTAATCTATAATACTCTCGTGACATTACCCCGACTGATTTTCAGCTTTTTTTGCATCCTACAAAATGCACTTAAAAGCATAAAATATACTAAATATTAAAAGGTAGAAGGATCACATCAAAAGCTTTTTTTGTATCAAAACTGTGTCTTTTTCTTTAAACGAAATTAAAATGATAATTGAAATAAATAGGGGAAAGTAATTGAAAACAATGGCGAATTTACAATTCATTAAAAATTGTCAATTTGGTTTGTATTATAAATTCAATTAAATAGTATCACACGAGATGGGTGTATCTATCTAACTCATATTATATGTCTATATACTTTAGATAATAAGAAATAATTGGCATATATTAGTATTAACATATATGTATGTAATGCATTAAATAACTTAAACAAACTCAAGCGTGCATTGTCGGTCCTTACTCAATGTGTTCGATACTTCATAATGATTGGGTAATTATAATATGAAGCTTATGGCGTTTTCTGCTGTTTGTGTTCATTCATAAGTATTATTAGTATTATTATATTAGTAGTAGTAGTAGTAGTGGTGGTAGTATTACAATTAATACTACCACTACTACTAATTATAATATAATAATAATAATAATAAATATAATAACAATAATAATGATAATAACTATAGATTAACAGAAATAGCTTCCTCACCCTCCGCCCTAAAAAAAAGAAAGAAAGAAAGTCAAAGAGAGTCAAAGAGGATGAGAAGACTGACAATGGAAGAACACAGACCCCCCACCTCCACTGGCAGTGCAAACAGTGCTGGGAGCTTAAAGAGGTTTATTACCACCCAAATCCAAGAGTATACCAATTGTTTTTTACCAGCGAAATATCAATGGAAAACAACTGTTGCGATACTGCATATTTATTTGCGCTGGCTATCGAAAATAGTTGGAGAATACTGGAACACTAGGGAGAGTTTTTGTCAATGAAATTCTAGGGAATACCACTGGTTGTCAAAGTATTACTCACTGATGACCTGTGTGAGAACTCCTAGTGAGTACAATTAATACTACCACTACTACTACTACTGCCACTTCTAATAATAATAACTGAAACTCTTAGTAAAATGTTATTGTTCCTTCTACATTCCACTTATAATATAACGAGCACATTCTCTGTCTGTATGTATGTGTGGCTGTCTGTCCTGGAGCATTTTTTGTAAACAAAAAGGGGGGGGGGGTAATCACTATTTAATAAATGTCCAAGTCAGAAACATAAGATATACATTTGGGCACATATTGTCGACTAAATAAACAATAAATAATTTCAATGTCGAGGCCGTTATTCCAACTGGCAACATAAATGAGTAATTAAAACGAAGTTGCCCGATACGCTACCTGTGGACCACGATTTTTTAGAGGGCGGAGACGGGTTGTTACAATTTAATGAATTTCCTAGTCAGAAACATAACAAATACATCAGGAGACATCTTAAACACTGAATAAGCAATACATAATTTCGACGCTGAGGTCGTAATGTGAACTCGCCACCTGATCGTGATATGGTAACTATGAGTAAAGTGTCCAATACGCTACCAACTGCACACAACATACAAGTTAAAATACGATTTCGATTTAACTACTTAAGCAAGAGAAATTGTGTTGTCATTCTTTTTACATAGCAATTAATGATCTTAAAATGAGGCTATGTATAAAAACTGTTTTTTTCGATATAGTGTGGGATCTGCGTTCGCTGTCGATATTTAAATAGGGAATTTACACATCGAACATTTTTTGAGGGGCAAAGAAAAATCCGCCTACCATTTTATCTTTGTAAACAACAAATATTGTAGACAATTTTCTTTTAATGAAAAATATTTTAGGTCCCAAACAAAGAAAATCAATGTCTCACTACCCAAGAACGTGGCAGCCTAGCAAAAATAGACGACCGTTCTAATATAACGAAGAGGTTCTCTGTCTGTCTGTCCGTCGGCAAACATTTTTGTAAACTCACGGAGAGGGGCGGGGCGGATTCTCACTATTCGATTAATTTCCAACTCAGAAAAATGAGAAATACTGTAGGGCCATTTTAAACGCTAAATAAACAATACACAATTTCGACGGCGATGGCGTGATTTGAACTAGTAACCTTTGCGTGATATGGTAATAAGGACGAATTTTTCAAAAACGCTACGAACTGCGCCAAAACAGACGAGTTAAAAAACGATTTTTCATTTCTGTTACTTAGCAATGAATGATCTTAAAACGAGGCTACGAATCAAAACGGGCCCTTCGATATAGTGTGGCTCCTGCGTTCTGCGCTCGATTTTTTAAGGGGGTAATTCCTGGCCCCCATTTTTTCCCCGCGATTTTTTTTCTTTTTGAACAAAAAATATTAGGAGACATTTTTTTTTAACTAAACATTTCTCACCACCCAAGAACGCGGCGCCTATCAAAAATAGACGACCGCTAGGGAGTCTATTTTCGCTAGTCAACTTATAATATAACGAACACTTTCTCTGTCAGTTTTGGAATTTTTTTGTAAACGTACGAGACCGTGACGGGGGAGGTGATTACTATTTAATGAATGTCAAAGTCAGAAACATAACAAACACGTTAGGGCACATATAATCGACAAATAATAAACAAAAAATTAAGTCGGCGCCGAGGCCGTGATTTGAACTCGTAACCTAAACGTCAATAAGTAATTTGGACGTATTTGTCCGAGACTCAATTCGTGCTCACCGTCCCAAGTTAAAATACGATTTTGATTTAACTACTTACCTAATACAAATGTTTTTTTCCATTTATTTTACTTAGCACAACACTAGTTCTTCGATATACTTTGGGTTCTCCGTTCGCGCTCGATGATTTTTAGGGGGGGGAGTTCACCTCCGCCCATTTATTTTTGCCGAGAAAAATCCCCCCCCTCAAAAAAATGTTGTTTTTTTGAACAAAAAGCATTCGGAGACAGTATATTTGTTTTAAAACTGAAAATATCCCACCACCTAAGAACGCGGCAGCCCAGCAAATATAGACGACCGTTAAAGAGTCTATTTTCGGTAGTATACTTATGATATAACGTCTCATTCTGCTGTCTGTCTGTCTGTCTGTCTGTCTGTCTTTGAGAATTTTTGTTAACGTAATTTAAAAGACATGACAAATACATTAGGGGACATATTAACGACTAAATAGATAAGAAATAGTTTCGGCGCCGAGACGTGATTCGAATTCGTAATCTTAATGCTAACAGCCAGACACTCTACTCAATGCGTCCATGAACCAAGTTTAAAATAACATATTAATTTAAATACTTAAAGAAATGATGTTTTTTTTTCATTTCCACTAGTTAGCCATGAATGATCGTATAATAACTTGTTCTTCGATAATACTTTGCAGTCTGCGCTCGCTCTTGCTTTTTGAAGGGGGAGGGGGTCACTCTCCTCCTCCATTTTTTTTTTGGGGGGGGGGGGGGCAAAAAAATCATTTTGAACTAAAACTGTCACACCACCACAGAACGCGGCAGCCTAGCAAAAATAGACGACCGTTAATGTATGTATGTCAGTTTGCCCATCCTGGAGAAAGAGTACAGAGGAAGAGTACATTTTTGGCGGGGTGTAATTTACTTCTACTGAAAATATTACTACGTATCGAGGGTCTTTTTGAAGGGGTACTTTTTTTTTACAATTTAATAAATTCCCAAGTCAGAAACATTATAAATACATTAGGGCACATATTAACAACTAAATAAACAATAAATTATTTGGACACCGAGGTCGTGATTTGAACTCGTAACATTTACGCCATATGATCTTAAAACGAGGCTACGTATCAAAACTGGTTCTTCGATATAGTGTGGAGGCTGCGTTCGCGCTCATTTTTTATATTTTTTTTTAGCGAATAAGAAATGTTTTTTACCGTTATTAAACCAAAAAATATTTGTAAACCATTTCTTTTTGTTAACTAGAAATATTTTGGTCCAAATGTTTCACCATACCAAGAACGCGGTATCTTTGCAAAAATAGACGACCGTTAAGGAGTCTAATTTCGCTAGTCACTCAGTATAATAATAAATTGCTGGCAAATCTTATATCGGTATGCATTTCTTATTATCGTAAGATTATTGTCATTGTAAACTAAATACTATTTAAATAAGTTAACTAATAGTCATTTTCTTTGTGTCTTCATTTGTAATAATAGGAATTCAAATCTTTGGAAAAGGTCAACACAATAAAATAAAAATGACACTAACTTACACTGAAATTGAACGTATTATACTTACGCTAATTCTTTTCTCGTACAAATATTATTTTGTAAAACATTCGATTTTATGTAATAATGAAAGAAAAGCTTTACAAGGGAATTACATTTTATTTTGCTTGAATCTCGAATGAACAAAAAAAACAGAGAAACATGACGAGTTTTGATTTTTTATAGTCGATTCTCTTTAGTTCTAATCTTGATGGCTAGCAAGCATTGATCAACCTGAACAAAATATGAACAGAAAGGGGTTCATCCTAAATAGCGAGCTGTCCAGGACAATCTAACATTAGAAAATAAAACGTGAATCAAATAACCAACACTCAAAGAAACTCTACTTCAAAGACAACAAGATCAATCAAATGACTATTAACTGGTGAACAGGAGTAACATTAAAGGAAACGAGAATTCCTTCTTTCAAGACAATTAAAATGTTATATATTATCTGAATAATGATATAATGCAATCTATACCTTTGTTCTGCCCCCCCTTTATTTCAGAATATTATGAAAATAAATAGTATTACTCTGTGAATTTTACATAAGAATACACTTTTATATGTTATCTTTATTCTCGTACGATTTTTAACAAACCTAAATTGTGTTTTTAAACGTGAGTTATCATTCTTCCTTAGCCGAATACTTTTCTTATATAATATATTATGAAATGTGCAGGTACATGTATTTGTGTACGTACAAGGTTGCGGGTAGTGGCGGCTAGTGGTGGACCTTCGCCTAGTTTCTTACCCGCCTCCATATTAATAGAATTAACACTAAGAAACGTTAAATAAAATTAAGAGTTATCTCAAAGTATTACGCATATTAAGCACAATATGACTCAGCATTTTCTAATTACTATAAAATAGAATGAAACATAACTGAAACCGACCTCCTTGAAAAAATCTGCCCCATAGACCTTTAAGTAGGGGGTGTAAAGAATTGGGCAATACTCCCATCACCTTACTCTGTGTATTTTACATGAGAATACACTTTTGTAGCTTATCAATATTCTCTAACCTTTTTTAAACAAACCTCAATTGTGTTTTTTTAAATGTAAATTACTGTTCTTCCTTAGCTATCCTCTAACAAATAAATGTCATCAAACACTAATTATTCTTTTATGTACTTGGTGTATAATTCGCCGGACAACGCCGAATACATGTATAATAAACGATATTATAAAATGTCGATGTACATGTATTTGTGTACGTACAGAGTGGCAGAAGGTGGCGAATAGTGGCGGACCTTCGCATAGTTTCTTACTCCCCTATGTAAATAGAATTGACGTTATGAAACATTTAATAAAATCAAAAGTCATCTCAAAGTATTAGGTAATTAAAGCAAAATATGACTCAGTATTTTCTAATTACGCTAAAATAGAATGAAAAATAACTGAAAACGCCCCCCACCCTGATAAATTCTGCCCCATAGACCCCTAAGGGGTAGGTGTAGACATTCGGCAATACTCCCATCATCTTACTCTGTGAATTTTACCTAAGAATACACTTTTATATTATACTTATATTCTCTATTCTTTTTTAAACAAACCTAGATTTTGTGTTTAAACGTGTGTTATCAATCTTGGTTAGCTATCCTCTAACAAAAAAAATCATTAAAAACCTGTTTTATGTACTTGAGGTATAATTTGCCGGACTTCGCCGAATACTTTTCTTATGTAAGATATTATAAAATGTACATGTATTTGTGTACGTACATAGTAGTTGGTAGTGGCGGCTAGTGGCGGCAAGTGGCAAACATTGGCGGTGTATCCTACCCCCACGTAAATAGAATTGACGCTAAGAAACATTAAATAAAATATAATGAAAAATAACGGAAAAGGACCACCCTCGCTGATGAAATATGCCCCATGGACCCCTAAGGGGTGGGTTTATAGATTCGGGAATACGGGAGTGAAATAGATGTTGATTACTGTGAGTGAAAAAGTGGAGAGGTGGGAGTGTTAGTGAATTTGTCTTAGGGTGGAAGAGAGGGGAGGGGTGATGAGGTTTTTGTTGTAGATAGGTGTAGCATATATTTCCAGGTACTGCGAAAAGACGAGAGTTGGGGAGGGTTAAACTCTATGTATTTGGTATGTAGGTAGTGTCATAGTTTTAGAAAACGATTTAAAGAAATGAAGATAACTTGAAAGTAGGCTGCGATGGTGGGTACTCTTGGTTTTTTCCATTTTTCATTTCTTATTTATGATGGACTCTCCCGCCGAATTCGACGTATGAATGCCCTCACAGGGGCTGCCCGACCGTGAATTTTTAACTGCAAGGGTTGCGCAATCGCCAAATACCGCTCTCTTGAGTCGGCATTGTTTGATTGCAATGGCAAATAGTGATACAAGACGACTGGAAACAATGCCGAGATAAGCAGAGAGCACATACAGCACCTGGTATTCCCAAATGGTCACCCATTTAGTACTGGCAAGGCTCGACGCCGCTTAACTTCGGTGATCATACGGGAACCGGTGTGTCAACGTGATTTTTATTTTGAATCTATCAATGCATATATATATATATGTATATACATATATATATTAATATATATATATATATATATGCAGTGATAGATTCAAAACAAAATTAGGATACATTTTCTTCAGATATTAATTTCGAGCGTGCATTGACAAACTGCCATACCAAACGAGCTAGCGCACCAACAGACCGACTTACGCAATGCATCAATGCAAATAAATCAAATGCGTCTGTAATAAACAATCGTCATATATATCGTTCTTAAAAATCCGTGTTTCCATGGTGAAGGCATAATGCAATTATTTGATCCACTTAATAAATGCAAAACTGGAAAACAAATCGTTGCTTTATGTCTTCTCTAAAAGGGAAGACTAATTAACTTAATTAATATCGATAGATTTTTATTGAGTGCTGCGAGGTATTCTAAAGTCAAGTCATTTCTATGAGGTGTTAAAATTCCCAACGATGTGTTTATTGAATAATATTTCAGAAAGTAAAATTTAAAAAATCTATGGATGAATTAAAAAAAAAATTTTTTTAAACAATTTTAAAATACGTTTTTTTAGATTAATCATTATAGAAAACCTAATTCAAGTCAAATGCCATGCATTATTTAAAAGCAACATAATTCAATATGAATTGATTGGATTCAATGGTGAGCGTGTATGCATGCATCTGTGCACGTTTAAGTTAACAACCAATATATATGTTATTTTTTTTTATTATTTTATTTTATTTATTATAGTTCACCCCAAACAAGGCAGGCTGCCACTGAAGAGGTACAGGGCTACTGAGAAATAAAAAGGTGTTGAGGGGGATTCAACCTAAATTAGGAGCCGCTCAGCAAGATGTATGTTTACGTTGGTTTTAAATTTATGTATGTCAGTAACGTCAGGAAAGCAGGAAGCTGGGAACGAGATCCAGAGTCCAGCAGCACGAGGAAAGAAGCTTTTTGAGTAGAAAGCTCTACGGCATCTGGGGACATCCACAGTGTATGGAATAGATTTGGCAGATTGTCGGGTTAGTCTAGTAAATTTATGTCGTGGGGGCACAAGAGCAGCAAGCTCATCAGAGCACAATCCATTGAAGTACTTGTAAAACACGCACAATGAAGCACATTGCGGCGATGGGTCAGAGGCTGGAGCTTGGTTGATAGTGAAGAATCTATCAAATTATCAACTCTATGTTTGACCTTGTCTAAGAGGAAGAGACTGGCGGATTATGCACCAGCCCAGATGTGACAACAATACTCCATGCATGGGTGGATGGTAGCTTTATAGAGATATAGGATAATGTCAGGTGTGAGAAGTTTACTGGCACGGTATAGGGAGCCCCCCATTCTTTGCAGCAGATGTATTTATTCCAATTCATGCTGTCTGTGAAAGTTAGGCCGAGGAGTTTGAATGATGAACTCTCAGGTAGGGTGTTATTTGCCATGGCAATCGATGGTTGAAGAGGTTTCTTGTAATTTCTGAAGGAAAGTAACTTTGTCTTTGCGTCATTAAAAGTGACCATTCATTTTTTTCTACCATTCCACTACGGACTGGAGGTCATTTTCTAAGGATGTAGGCATTGCTTCAGATATGTGCACGTAAGTTTTGCCCACATGCCGAGAGTAGAGAGTGGTGTTGACAGCAAATATTCTTATCTCAGTTGCAATGGCATCAGGGATTTATGAAAATTAGGAACTGTAGAGGTCCAAGTATAAATACCTTGGGTACACCAGCATTTATGCCATATTGCTTAGAAGTACGGCCATCGAGTTAAACCTGGATATTTCGTTTTGTTAGGAATGGTTTAATTATATAAAATATGTGTCCAGTAATACCCTATGAGTGCAGTTTTATGAAAAGCCCTCCATGCCAGACCTTGTCAAATACGTGGGTATATAAAGGGCTACCGCCCTAGCTTCACCTGCTTTTCCCAGTGTATGGTATATGCGTTCAGATATAACCGTTAGGATATCTGCAGTAGATCGTGCTTGTCTGCATCCATATTGATGATCAGAAAGAAGTTCAGCATTAACTAGATGCCTTACTATCGCTAGATTGATTAATGATTAAAAGAGTTTAGCTAAGATCGGGAGTAGACTGATTGGGCAATAGTTTAGAGGATCAGTTCTATCTCCAGAATTCTTGAAGATTCGTACCACAGACGCAATTTTCAAACTATCAGGGAAACACAATTCGGTAAGGCATTTGTAGTATAGTTTGGAGAGGACAGGGGCCAGCTCAGCAGATCATTTCTTTATTATAATTACTGGTATAAGATCAGGCCCACAGGCTTTGGAGGTGTCAAGGTTTTTCATGATGTCTCTCACTTGAGATGGGGTAATGACCAGGTTCTCACGTGTGGCCTCAGTCCGCAATCGGAATTTAGAGAAGAGGTTAATAGTGGAGTTTAATGCGAAACGCTGAGCAAGCAGTGCAGCCTTGTCAGTTGCTGTGCATACAACATCATTGTGATTAGATAACGGGTGAATTGGTGATTGTTCATTGTTCATCACACTATTATACATTTTCAGAAATACCGAGTACCAAGTGTTTGTGACTAGAATATTTAAAATGAGAGATGAATTACTTTACTTTATATTAAAATTCTTAAAATACGAAAGAAAGATAAAAAAAATAAAAAATATGAAGATAAAACACACTGAAATAAATGTAAATAATCAAATATAAACTTAATAAAATAATATTATTAAAAAAAATATATATATATATATATATTAAAACTAACAGTTTATCGAGCACCACACACTTAACCAACATTACACAAATATTTTTGAACACCAAATCATTAATGTAACATAACCTTAAAATAACATTTAATTTACATTTACTGCGAGACTGTTTTCGCTTCTGTTCCGGTCTACATCTGACAGCCATTTTGTTTTGTAGGATTCTCTGCACAGTCAGAGAAATTTTTCTTCTGGTTTTATTATTTTTGACAAAGGAAAGTCTCTTTTCACGAAATATTGAATAGTGATTTTTAATCACCCGGACATCACACGAACATCTAAACACACTTTTGCTGTTATGTAAGATTATTGGAAAAAAGGAAAAATAAATAGTAAGTCATATTTCGTATTCGATTTATTGTTATTGTTTTTGTTCCTTACAACTTGCATCTTACCCGGAATTTGCATTGCCCACAGCCTTTCAAAAACTTGCTACTACTATACCCATCAATGCTTCAAGCCAACCACCATTCTCTACCAATGTAGATATATAGTCTCGGATATTTCTCAACAATTAAAACTATATTAAAAAAAAACTTATAGTCTTTCAGTGGAAAATAACTCATGTAAATCAATTTATTTTTTACAGTTATTATATTAGTTTGTTTTTTACACTTTTTAAGGGATCATCAGTTGTTTACCATGAAAAACTGTTTCGGGAATTTAAAAACAAGACAGTATTTAATTTCATGTCTTCCCAGCAGAGTTGATCAGACCCCACTTCCCTTAAAAGACAAACAAACATAAACGTTCCTTATACTAAACTTACGTTTTCTTCCATATAAATGTTTTCCTAACTTATATTAGTGATTTAAAAAAAAAAAAAATTACCTGTGCTGTTCGTCTGTCTAATAAAATGTATCTGTTACTTACACAAATGTTGCTGCATTTTAAAGTGGTTGGCCGAATCCATTACACTATTATTCATGTGATTAATGTATTATTTTTAGTTTTATATTATAAATATACAAAATATCAACACATCAAAACAAAATAGATAAATAAATAAATAAATATGTATCTATATATATATATACATATATATATATATATATATATATATATATGCACACATACACATAATACATATATATATATACCTTTACTCCCTCCTTCTCTCCCTCCTCCTCCTTTGGTGTCTATCTCCCCGTGTTCGTCAACCTCAAATAAATATTACTCTTCCTTGTTAACTTACAGTTTTTCTAATCTGCGTTCACAACTGTCGATTTTTTGAATTTTTCTCAGTGTTTCAAGGCAGCGTTTATAAGTTAACCGTTAATATATTCTCTTTTTCTTCTACTTCTTTGCCGACTCCCAGTGTTTAAAATCGGCGTTCATAACTGTTGATTTTTTCTCTTTCTTCTTCTTCTTCTTCTTCTTCTTCTTCTTCTTCTTCTTCTTCTTCTTCTTCTTCATTTTTACATTTCTTTTTTTCTTTCTTTCTACTGTATTATTATTGTTTTTCTTTTTCTCATTATAATTAGTAGATGTATTATATATACGTTTATACATATTCTACATTATATTTATTTATATATCCTATGATTTGTTCTATCAGTTTATTTTGATTAATTTGATAAGATTTAAAAGCATCAGGATGGCGAATAATTGCCTTATTTCATAGTCCAAATATTTTATTTTGATTGCCACCTTAGTTAATCATTCTTATTATTCGATCAGATATTGGGGGGCATGAAATCTACTAATTTTAAGGTAACACGAGCAATCCTCAGAAATTCAGACATAATACTTCCGTAAAATATATACACCGGGCTAGTACTATTTTTATATGGCATTTGCACGAAACGAAGGAAACAGTTTATAGATAAATATTTCACCTTAAATTGTTATATCCAAATCAAGAAAAGTAGCTTGTGTTCCTTTATGTTCACAGTTTAATTTTAACTCTTCAGGATATATTAAATGTTTAGTATTTGACAACTTTTCGCTATCATTAATGCAAACAAGGTCGTCAATATATCGCCTACATCCATGATAACTGTACGCTCTAGATATATCATTTTTGTTAATGATGATATATATATATATATATATATATATATATATATATATATATATATATATGTATATATATATATATATATATTCCAGTCTATGTAAATATAGATTTGCCCAAAATGGAGACGGATCCAAACCCATTAGAATACATATTGTTTGGAGCAATACGTTATTCCCTATTTGAAAGTAACTCCCTTTTATAAGGTAACTCATAAGCATTATCAGACCAGTTTTTGACACACTCGTCTTACCATTTTTATTTTTACACCAAAAGGCTTTAGATTTTGCAAAGTCTATGTATTTACCTTTTCCTCCTGCAAACGCAAAATCTACAGTATTACCTAATTCTTTAATAAGTACTTTATGTGGTAGTTTCGTGTATAATGTACTAAAATCACACACACACACACACATATATATATATATATATATATATATATATATATATATATATATATATATATATATATATGTGTGTGTGTGTGTGGGTGTGTGTGTTTAATTAAACAATAGTGCCGACTTCTACTTGTTCAGCGGTTTATCTGTTTTATTTTAGTCTTCGTACAAGGGGTTTATGTTATAATCCAAGGAGTGTAAACAATCTCCATATTTTGTGCAAACGTATTTTACCGAATTCGGTCGTCGGAAGGCGGTTGCAAAATGACATACATTGGTGAATCTATCAAGACAGCGCTATATACTATTATTTCAACAGCACCTCAACACACCTCCACCCCCTTATTGATGTTCAGTTTATTAATGCGTATAAACAATGCTTCCATTATGGGGAGGCGAACACTGCAACCCGAAACCGTCAGAAGGCATGTGTTATTTGTTAAAATGTTCCTAAATTCGTTCTTTGCGATTCCATGCTTAATAAGATGTTAGTATATGGAGTTTTGAGGGAAGGCGAGGTTGCAAGTATGTCGGCGTAATATGGTAGTCCTTGTCATGCCAATATACATGCTGTTTGCAGAAACTTATTTCCGATAGAGCATTTACACACGTATATGGCATTACTAGTTCTAAGTAATGCTCTAAGTCTGTTGAATATTTTATTAATACATCAATTCGTTGCTCTTGTTCTGCTTAAAAATGCCTGAAAGTTGTGCTGAATTGTACTAAACTCTAATTTCTTTTTCTCACGAGGCGTCTCTATGTGGGCTCATACATCGCTGACGAATACACGTTTTGGTATCACAAAAACCAAACAATAACATATTTCAAAGAAGTGTTAGACACGATCATACGACGGACACTCGTAGGGTTTACATTTTTTGAACAATGTTTAAATTATATGGAGGTTAAGTCAAGTTTACTTTTATGCTAAATAGTATAAAAGTTATTAAATACCAATTAATATTCAGTTTCTTTATTTCAGTGTATGCTTAGTATTTTTAGGGATTTAGGGATTTTATATATGTGAATAATCTCCTACGCGTTATTTTGCATGTATCATTTTTTTTAAATGTAAATATTGTTATGAAGCACTAATAATGAAACGTTTATTGAATTTCATTTTTTCTTTAAATCCTTACATATTTTATGATTTAAAACCAAAATTATATGTTAATCCAAATAATGTAAGTATTCTAAGCATGCACAGTTGTATATATTGTTTTTAGTCAACGTAATGGTGCATGACAGAAGTGCAAACTAATTATTAAAGCGGAATCAATATAGTCTTCATGGAACCGTTATTTTACTAGTAAATATATATATATATATATATATATATATATATATATGTATATATATATGTATATATATATGTATATATATATATATATATATATATATATATATATATATATATATATATATGTATATATATAGATGGGTGCACCATAAGTCATCGAAATGAAATGCAGTGGCAGACTAAATGTTTGAAAAAAGAGACAAACAGAAAAAAGGTTAGAATGCAGAACAAATACAAGAAAAAGAGATTTGCCCGGCTTCGGGCGTACTAATCCGAACGAAACAGGTACAATCTCTTGTTTTTTGTTTTTCTCCTGCACTCTAACATGTATTCCGTTTGTCTCGACTTTCAAGTATATACAGTATCTACAATAAGTGAGTACACCCAACGAATTTTTTACTTTTTACTTCATAGAAGTTTAATTTTTCGTAGGATTTAAATGAAACTCGATGTGAACATAGCCATGTAGTGGTTTAATAGCTTTATAAACTATGAAGGAACAAATATCTTTTCAATGCAAAAAAATTGATCAAAAACAGTTACAGTAAAATAAAGTCACAGTAAAATAAATGAGTACACAGTTATGAAAGTCACTTATCATGAATAAATATGTACTCAATTAGCTATAAATAGTAGAACTTTCTGTTGACACCTTTTTATTGTACCCTAATAGATAACCTAAAGCATTTTACCAGCTTTTTGCTTACATTCCGCTGCTATTGCTTGGATCTATTGCTACCAAAGTTTTTTTTCATATTATTCTTGGAAATGGCTCCTCATGACAATGAATTAGATGAAAAAACTCGTGAAACTATTGTTAATTTATTCAAGAGTGGTCATTCATATAAAGAAAATTAGTGATCATGTAAATATTAGCCGAAATACGGTAGCAAAGTTGTTAAACGGTACAAAAAAGCTGGAACCGTCAAAAATGGCCGCCGTCCCGGTCGACCAAATAAGTTTTCTGATCGAACTAAGAGGCACATCAAACAACTAATAGAGGGAAACAGACGTCGGAGTGCTGCTAGCATCGCAGAAGAAATTTCACACAGTTTAAACGTAACTGTGAGTGCTCAGACAGTGCGCAACATTCTCCATGAAGATGGATTTAAAGGCTGCATGCCCTGGAGGAAGCCTCTGCTTAAAACTTCTCACAAAAAGAAGCGCTATGAATTTGCTAATGAACATAAAGACAAAGACATGCAGTTTTGGGACAAAATCCTTTGGTCTGATGAGACAAAAATAAATCTATTCGGATCAGATGGCGTTAAGCGTGTGTGGCGACGAAAAGGGGAAGCTTACAAGGATAAATGTGTCATGCCAACTGTAAAGCATAGGGGTGGGAGCTTAATGATTTGGGGGTGTATGAGTGCCAAAGAAGTTGGACGACTTGCTTTCATCGAAGGAAAAATGGATTCCAAACTCTATTGCCAGATATTGGAGGAAAAATGTTACCAAGTCTAACAAGTGTTGGCAGACGTGGAGTTTTCCAGCAAGATAACGACCCTAAGCACACGTCTCGGGCTACGAAGGCGTTCTTAGACAGTAAATGGGTGAATACCTTACCATGGCTGAGTATGTCACCTGATTTGAACCCAATAGAGCATTTGTGGGAGCATCTGAAACGGAAAATTGAAGGGAAAAATCCGAGAAATAATAACGAACTGAAGGAGGTCATCAAGTGTGAATGGAACGCAATTCCGGCGGACACATGTCATAAACTAGTCGAATCAATGCCTAGGAGGTTGTCTGCTGTTATTGATAACAATGGAGGCCATACAAAGTATTAAAAATAAGATTATTTGTTTAAAATGCTCATGTGTACTCACTTTTTGTTACTTGCTCCAAATGTTTTTGTTCATTTTTTTTGCATTGAAAAGATATTTGTTCCTTCATAGTTTATAAAGCTATTAAACCACTACATGGCTATGTTCACATCGAGTTTCATTTAAATCCTACGAAAAATTAAAGTTGTAGCAAGTAAAAAGTAAAAAATTCGTTGGGTGTACTCACTTATTGTAGATACTGTATATATATATATATATATATATATATATATATATATATATATATATATATATATATATATATATATATATATATATATATAGCCGCACTGAAAAGTTGTGATACACTGTATGTATGGGGATGACTATATCAAGTTCCCTTTCTTGGGTAACGATAGCGCCAACTGCCATTAGCTTTACGGCATACTTTATTGGATAGCACTTATTCGAGCTCCCGGCACTTGCCAATGTTAACATTTAGATATCTCTTACGTTCAGTCATTTTCGTATGATAACGCAAGGGGTAGTAGCGCTAGCTTTAAGCTCGACGTTTGTTTCAATCCTGGGTTGAGGCACTGGCTGGTCTAGCCCAACTGACGAGCTGTGATACAGCGAAACCGTATGTATACTGATTACTATATGTATATATGTATATATATATATATATTCCAAAAATGTTGTAAAAAACATGTCCATATTGCATACTGTTCCATCTAGAATACCTGTACAGTAATTTAGTATTAGCTCATTAGTATAATATGGCAGTGTATCCAGTAAATATATATAATTGGTCTTCCCTCAATTTACAATTATTTAAATAGTAAATACATTATGTATTCGGTTGGTCTTTAGTTGCAGCAGAAAAGTAGATAACTCAAAAATTAGGGTGTATTTTGTCACGCTAATTTTCTTTTCTTTCTCTTATAACGGAGAGATGTTTCAAAATCATGATAACCAACATTTTTTCGCAATATTAACAAACGATGAGAACTAAACTGATCAGTAAAACATACAACTTTTTCATTGACTTTTTGAATCGACTAGCATGACTATTATTGTACCACACAACTTACCGCATGATTGCATAAGGTAATGTATACGAACAAACTAATCTAATAATCTGGAATGGTTTCAAATTATAAAACACGAATTAAGACACGCTTCGAAAATCTATCTCAAGAATATGGAAAACTATGGCTAATTTGTGCAAAGTGGCACTGCATGAAAAAATAAGAACATTTTAAAACGAAATTGATCAAACAGAAAAGTGATTGACTCTAATAAGTAAATACTGAATAATCATATGACTTCGAATGACCAAGACAAATGAGTAAAAACCGTCACCGGATTATAATTCAACTATACTATGAATTCGGGTTATTGTGAAATATATATAGTTTTCCAATAATCAACGACTTCGCTGTACAGAACAGATATGTCGGCTAGTCTATAATATTGTACACATAAAAAAGTGATGTTTTGCAAGTATGGATATCTTGACTGACATTAGACACGTTTGCCTACCGGCTACAGCCGGCGGCTTTGGTCGCTCCCATATATTATCATAACAACAGACGACGGCCACAGCATATGTTTCTTTCTAACACCGAGACGATGTGTACTAGCGACTATAACAGCGTAATACAACCCCCCTACTTTTATTCTGTGCAAAGTCCGATAGTGACATATGTACACATACGTGTCTCTCTTATCGCAGACTTACAACAAATAAATCAGCAATTCATATATGCAATAGACTTCGGTTAAACACTAGTAATACATTTATGCCAGCCACTACACACAATACATTTGACCATTGTTTCACAGACATATATTTTCAAGTCAATACCTCATGATACTTGTCAAAATAACAAACTAAGCACATTAATTTTTCTTAAAAAATATATATTAGTCTCATCTATTTCACATAAATAAGACACAAACCGGATACACAACTCTTGTCGACTCCTGCATGGATCGCAGTCTGTAACAAGTATAGAAAAAACAATAATATAAAGTATTTACTTGTTTCATTGTAAAGCATTTCGTCTTTACTCATGAGCGAACTTCAAAATATTATTCCACTTTCTTTTACAGCAATTTCATAAGTTTTGTAGACACCTCACTTATGGTTAATTAATATAATAAAACAGAAAAATATTTTAATTCATAAAATACAATAGTTTCGAGTTAATTTGAGAACTATACTGTTAACAGTACGTGGATATATCGAGTTGTTATTGCAAACGTGAATTAGTCGAGATAGTATTGCAGAAAAACTGATTTCACCACAGACATGAGAAAAAGTTTTCTTGTGTGTCTTTCAGATTTCGACATCAATAGACTTTTAATATGTAATCAAGTAATATCACACTTTTTGAATAAGGTTTTTATTCTTGTAATACATTTCGTTCGATGCATACACATAAAGATACATTTTAAAAAGGAACAATTGCGAGTTGAAGTATGCGTGAGGAATTAGCCATTAAAAAGAAAATAACCTTAACATTTATGTGTTGAGAAGAAGTAGCGAATACGCCGGAAAAAAAACGAAAATACTCAAATCAGTACGTAAAAATTGAAAATGGCTGACGAACTCATACCGTGAGATATGTTGCAGGTAACTGTTTAAGGCTGAATATGTGAGTTAAATACATGACTCACGATTGTAATAAACAGTCACTAAGAGATATGAACTTTCCGACTATAGATACGTATCAGAAAACTCCGTAATATAAGTGTCAATAAACACACGACAAGCAAGATAAGTATAGCAACTCACTAACTTGAGATATTCAGCTTAAGGAGAGGGATTGACGAAAATAGAGAGAAAAACCCCGATTATGGAACACATAGATAATAATTGTGGTCAAATTGTTATTTGAGACTATATTATCAGTCATTAAGAAAATCCATAAACAGCATGATGTATTTACCAGAAAATAACCATTTACAATTGCATTACTGAAATAAAAAAAATGTGTGTGTTTATTTATCTAACGTTACTATCATATGTTTAAAAAAATATTAATTCTACATTGTTTAATCTCATGTAAACTCTTGCATATTCAATTGTTCACTTAAACAACCCACATACCAATCCCACTTGTAAACTATGTCGGTGGAAACTATAAAAATAATAATTTTAGTTTTCACATTCACGATTTTTTATTTTACCAAGTATTAAATAAAAGCCGAATAATGTTCTTGTCATCCCTTATAACTTTTTCATCGCTACGTAAAACTATGGCATGAAGTCATTAAATAAACACCATACTTTCTTAAAGGTTAATTGCCCTAATGCAAACTCATTGAACAAATATGAAAATATAAATTACTCGAGTGATTTATGTAAAAATAACTCTAAACGATGAACTTGATCTGTGCCGTTAACAACCATCGAAGTGTATTGATACGTACGAAACACTGCTTATATCGAACCGGTTAATACACTTTCAAAATTAACCACGCAAAATAGTTTTACAACTTCACAATACAAATAAGCAGCGTTTAATCCGAGTACATTATGTGTCTGTTAAACATTTTCGGAAAATATTAGGTTGTTGACCTTCAATTAAATTAAACTGTTTATACTCTAAAATGTAACGTATAGAAACTATATACTTTTTGTGTAATGCCAATGACAAACTACTGTAATAATTGTTTAGAAAATAGTATTACTACTGGCCACACTTACTATATCAGGAACTACTAAATCCGTGAAATTTAATATAGAATATAAAACCGAGTTTAGCCAAGAGTGTACACAACTCAAATAAAAATAGTTTTTTTTACTAAGGGAAAATATCGTGTTCAGGTAAGATAGATGTTTTGCACATGAAAAATAGAATATTTTGAAATAAAACACAAGAGATAACACAGAGGTCCAATGGTTATAAATAACTGATGAAACAAATTATATAAATAATTTCATCAGTTTTTGTATTTATATATATATATATATATATATATATATATATATATATATATATTTATATATATATATATATATATATATATATATATATATAATACGTTTATGTAGTTTGCTTGAAGCATTGTTTATTGGTATATATAAATGTGACATTTAGAAGGCAATATAATGCAGAGGTGTGACGGATAGACACCAGTTTGAGCAAATGAGACATATAATGGTGGAACAAATGAATTAGTTTCAACCCTAATACAATGTGTACATACACACACAGACACACATATATATATATATATATATATATATATATATATATATATATATATATATAGTTATTATTATTTTGTTGTTGTTGTTTTTCCCCTTTCACAACACATATATATCTGTCTATCTACACACTGTTACACTGTTATGTAATACCTGTATCAAGATGGTCTGGTTGAAATTCCGTATGATATAATATATTTGTTTTAATTCTCGTGACTCTTCTTCAGAACCGTGTTCAACTCAAATTCAAGCGTGCATATGAAGGTGCCGTAAGAGTTAGTCTCGCAGAAAATACCGGTTAAATTTTAAATACAACACCAGATTCAAAAATAAAATAAACCTTTTTTTAAATTATTATTAATTTATTTTATTATTTTTTAATTAATATTTTATTTATCTACTTTTTATATAATTTATTTATTCATCTATTTACTTTATAAAAGTGTTTTTGGTTTGTTTGTTTTTACTTCTAAGAATGTTTCCTTTTTTTGTCGTTAAATTTTAAATTATTATCTATTTTTTTAAAACCAAGTCTATCCGTTTAAATTAATATGTCGGTTAATACTGTTATTAAACATTGCATTCTCAGTTCGTTTAAAATTATTGTGTATATTATATTTAGTTTATTTATTTTATTCTATTTTTAAATATGTATATTTCATTAATTGATTCAATATTATCTGTTCATTAAGTATTCGTGTAACGCTAAGACAACAATGAAAAGGGAGGTAATTCAGTTCATTTGTTGTTTACGTCGCTTATAAATTAGTTATTTCTAAGTGTTAGGCTTAAATATTGTTATAATGAATGTTTCATTCCTTTTCCTTTAAAATGTTGTTCTTTTTTTTAAAGTATTATTATTAATGTTATCTGGGGTGGTCCCGGTATTTCATCCATTATTATTATTATTATTATTATTATTATTATTATAATTATTATTATTATTATTATCATCATCATCATCATCATCATCATCATCATCATCATCATCATCATCATCATCATCATCATCATCATCATCATCATCATCATCATCATCACCACCACCACCATCATCATCATCATCATCATCATCATCATCATCATCATCATCATCATCATCATCATCATCATTATTATTATTATTATTATTATTATTATTATTATTATTATTGTTATTGTTATTATTATTATTATTATTATTATTATTATTGTTGTTGTTGTTGTTGTTATTGTTGTCGTTGTTGGTATTGTTATTATTGTTACTATTATTATATTATTATAGTTAATCATTTTGTTAGGTTAAGTCATTACTATTATTAGTTTATAGCCTTTAATATTTTTCAATTCATTATTTATTTATTTTTTCTTTATTTTTCTATTAATTTTTAATTTATTTATTTATTATACATCTACTTATGAATTGTACTTAACTATTTATTTATCTTTTTTTTTAAATTTATTATTACTATCCGTCACGCCTATGCATTGTATTGCCTTCTAAATATCACATTTATATATATATATATATATATATATATATATATATATATATATATATATATATATATATATATATATATATAAGCGTTGTTAAAAACAACAGACCCTTTCTGTTTTGTTTGCCCTTTTTTATTTTTTCAATTCGTCGAATGGATAAATAAACTGTATGATACACGAACGTGTTCGATATATATATATATATATATATATATATACATATATATATATATCGGTCAGCGACGTTGGACTGGAGTTGAAACATACTTGTAGTCCAGGGTTTCGAATCGTGTGACCGGTGGTGAATAGTCGTACTTCTATGCTGATTAGTCTCGATTGAATAGAGACGAAACGTATACGTCCATAGATAGAAAATAGACAATTACAAATATTTATATTTGAAGCTCTACGTTAAAAAGTAGAGCACTATAATTGGTAGTAATGACACAGCGTGACGTCACTTGCTTTATATGCATCATTCCAATATTTATAGAAGTTGAATGTCTGTACGCCTCGCGGCCGTTAAAAGTGTTTAAATTATCATTGTTTATAAGCTGTTAAGAACTATCGGTAAGCGACGTTGGACTGGGTTTTAAAAATACTTGTCGTCCAGGGTTTCGAATCGTGTGACCGGTGGTGAATAGTCGTACTTCTATGCTGATGAGTCTCAATTGAAAAGAGACGAAACGTGCGAGTACAGCGTACGCTAATCAGTGTATATTGCTTCAACGTTTCTTCATGCAAAAAACAATGCCGAACATGGTAAAATATTAATATATTTATGCATTTCAAAGGAAAGCTGGTAACAGCTGGTGAGTACGGTGGCATATATATATATATATATATATATATATATATATATATATATATATATATATATATATATATATATATATATATATTGGTGGGTGTTTGCGTATTTTGGGGGCATATAGAGGAGTATTAGAAAGTTATAACAATGCAATGAAGGGAATATGTCGCCATT
The DNA here is from genome assembly GCA_963556195.1 of Sepiola atlantica. Lineage (NCBI taxonomy): Eukaryota > Metazoa > Mollusca > Cephalopoda > Sepiida > Sepiolidae > Sepiola > Sepiola atlantica. The sequence goes on along the minus strand of OY744526.1, from coordinate 129,754,779 downwards.
GAGAAGTAAAACAAACACTTATATTTATATATTTATTCATATATATATATATATATATATATATACATATATATATGTATGTATTATTTTTTATATGTCAACACGTACTTGATAAGGACATACTTTAACAATGTCATGTACTGTGTGAGACCATGTTCTATAATGTATTTCGAGGAATACCTCCTTGGTAAATGGGTTTTGCTTTAAATATTTATTACACGTGCGGAGTTCTAATATTGGTATGTGCTTATGACTCAGTCATATCATTATCCACATCAAGTAGAATAAAACTGTAAGTACACTTTTTTCTCAATATTTCATATTTGACTAAATAAAAAATATTTTAAAATTAAATTAACTATATATATATATATATTTATATTTGTGTGAGGGGGTAAAAGCGATGTTTAATTATTTTTTTAATATTTTTTAAAAATATATTCTCATGATTAAAGGGTAAATATGTGTTTGCTGATACAATGGTCAGATAGCCATTGCCTAATGGTAAAGATAACACACACAATACATTCATTTTAATGACGAAGTAATGTTTGTGTTATTTAAATTTAAAGTCTACAATCAACTAGTAACTCCTAAATGATTTAATTTTGTTATGCTGTTTGATACATTATTATCATTAAACTTATAAATTGTATTTAATTACGATTTAAAAAAATATTTAATTTAAAAAAAGAGGAAGAATCTCACATAAAATAAATGTGATTGTCTCCATTAACCAATGTGTAAAATAAGAGGTATCTCACAGAAAAACATTGCTACCAAGGAAATAAATACACTTCCGCTTCAAATGTACAGCGATACTAAATCATTAGCATTTTTAATTAATATCCATGCAGTAAACCTATTTATGAAAGGAAGAGAATCACGGATCGGTTGTTCTCACTATAGCATGTCCGAACCGAATTATCATGTGCGGTCCGTGAAGATTCGAACATCGTATTACCTGATTATAATTACGGTACGAGCACAAACACTGCTAACATAGATATCACATGCACAATGCCCTGCGTTTTAACCAACTAAAAAACAAACTAATTATAGAATAGTGGACATATCAAATAGAAAGTAATAGAAAGGAAGACATATTATCACATTTAAATATGTTTACTTCATATATACAACATTACGTCTGTATTCTAGGACATCACGTGTAAATTAAATAGAAGCTACTAAAATATAGACACGAACAAATTCAATATTTACGCAGTATTACAAACCTGACTCTAACCAAATTAGATACATTTGACCTCGCACTTCAGAGAAAACGGAAGTAAGTAAGTAAATAAGATAAACAAAACAATGTCGTTTAGCAATAAAAGTAATAAAGTTTGATATTGTATTTTACTATCTATCAATACCATCTGATTTTGACAGAGAAATGTAGATGATATCAAATTTAATAAACATTAAACACTAGTAATATATATATATATATATATATATATATATATATATATATATATATATATATATATAAACAGGTCAATACAAATATTAAGAATTTTAGTGGTATTTTGAGAAAAGTTAGCATATTAATATCAATCTTGATATATATATATGGGACTGAGCTGACTCAACACCCATGACGAGTGTGATCTGTATATAGATATTTAATTGAATACATCACGAGTTACAAATATTGGAGTGAGTACTGCATTCATACGACGACTATATTACTATTGACCGCCCTGTTTAGAGTACAGTACCCTTTCTTAAAGCAGATCACAAAAATGGCATATTCAAAAAACAAAACCGTTAGACGTCTACCCCGATTTTAAATAGATCAATACATCTCTTAGCAGAAGTTAAATAGTTGCAATTTCTGAGGAAGAAATAAAATACGTTATCAAAAACTGCTCCGACAAGACTATCTAATTCTGATGCAATGCTAAAGGCGCATACTATTTCGGTGTGATACCTTTTTCATCGTAATCAGATGTAATTTCAATAGGCGACGTGTATTTAATGTTGTTCAACATTTCATATGAACAAATCGTTCAGTAAACCAACTCTATCCACACTTGGCCGATCTTTATTCTTAACTGGGCGATTTGCTTTGATTACTCATCTACGTGGACGACGAATCGGTTGATGTAACCATTAATGTCATATATACATTTAAAGTGTATGTATATCGCAGCTTTGTTCAGTCATGCGGCGAGTCAATCAGATTATACATCATGTTCATTAGACCATTTTTATTACAAGAATAAATCTGCTTTTTTACGTAACATCAGAGACACATAACAGATACCGATTAGCCACATAATAGAATGACTGGACTAAGAATTATAGCTTGATATAACAACTAGATGATAATTTCTACATATTTTTCCACAACTAATAATTTTACTAGTAATGTTGGATAATGGCCGTATGAGGCCGGACGTATTTTGAAGTGGATGTATGTAGGGAAATCGTTTCATTTGGCTTACACGATTTAGTGCGGGTGAAGCCGTACAACCGGCTGCAGAATAAAGTTGTTCTCACAGACGGAGCTCACAAGCGTTGACAGAGGCACCACGTTGACGAGACCCCAGGTCAAGGGTCAAAGTGCACGTGCAAATAGGAGATGTGTGACGTCACGTGCTTTTGTGTGGGAAACGGAGTTTTGCGAGTCTGGTTTCGGGAAGCGAGCCGAACAGACTATTTCTCATTGTAGTCACACATTAAATGGGAATTTATTTCCCTAAGAGTATACAGGCATGAGTTCCTTCTTCCCCTCTCCTCGAATGTATAATGACTTAAAGTATGGATGAACTACAATAGAGTAGTTATTAGGTCTCTTCCTTAACGTTTGTGAAACATCTCCAAGATCGACAGTAGACTGATGCCTGACAAGAAAGACAGCTACGTGTATCCGGAAGATTTAATATCGGATTGCATCCAGAAGAAAGTTGCAGCATTCAACTCATCTAGAACTTAAGTCTCACCAATATATCCAGTTTATCTTAAACTGCATTGGATAGGTGGCATTAGTCAGCAGTTAGGTAAACACCTCACTAAAAGTGTAACCGATTGCTTTTTACTGTAAATTTATGTTTGGTCTTTGGCACAAGATCTGCGTTTCGGTCTTTTTTCTAAAGATAGTCTGCCTTATTTTGAAAATATAAATATTATTTATGAATTTAAATTCCAGTGTGATGTTATGTATATTGGGCGGACGAAATTGCTTTTAGAGACCAGAATAAACCAGCATATCCCATCCAAAATCATACACGGTAGATTTGGCTTCGTGTGCCATACCTCTACCTCGGCTTTGGAATCGTCTATTGGCCAGCATGCTGCGATCATAAGTATACAATAGAGTAGTTCACTATCTTACATCGGGCGGATTCTACTTTTCATTTGGAAATTTTAGAATCCGTCGCGATCGCTTTACGAAAACCTTCTCTTTGCACGCAGAAGGATTTTCTTCTTTTGTTTTTCCTCTAAATCTGACTTTTAGTCATTTTTATTCGTTGAATTGAATTACATCTTTTAAACGTATATTTTTACCGACAGTAAATTCCCCATACTTGCCTTTTTTTTCTTTTTTTTTCTCACTATTAATTTATTTCATCATGTTCCAACGATTTCTCCTGATGATATGTTGGACGAAAGAGCTCTCGGGACCACACTTACGGATATATATATATATATATATATATATATATATATATATATATATATATATATATATATATATATATATATATATATATATATATATATATATATTCGCAAGTAGAAACCGAAGAAAGTGCACATATGAAACAAATATTGCAGTCAACGAATCATCGTTCATAAAAACAATGCTAAACAATGATGTTTAGTATCCAATTAAAATCGTTCATCATTAAAATGAAATAAAGACAGACTATTATTCTAAAAGATTGAACTAATATATTAATTTAAAATATCAGTGTTATCTATTTTTGAACAAGTATACTATGATGCACTATATATTGAATATTCTGCAAAACCTATATGATTAAGAACTAAATCACCGAATTGAGCTTGAATTTAATTTCAACCACACTTATTTACTAAAATTATTTGTAATCAATGTGATTAATTTATGAAAATAATTATTGCCGATATTCGAAAATCATCCCTGTCTATAAATTATAATGGGGAGTTGGGTGTCTATACACACATACATCCATTTTAAAAAAATGATATATTGGTATCAAAATCCCATATTGATATTAACATTATTCATCTCATTAATAGCTAACGAAACTATCCCCAGGCACGATTATATATATATTTCTATTCACTCCATAACAATACGATCAACACAAGTAGGTTACTTAACTTTTTTACGCACTCTCAGATACTGCGGAGTCCTCCATACATGATGATGAGGACCAAATACATCACCAATTCTTGTTAACAATAACATAAAGAGAGAGGCATTTGCACCGTAGATTTTAATCAGAAATATCTGCATCGGCCACATAGTATGTATGAACGCATTTTGCTTCTATTTTTATGTTTAAATTTCTAAGGATGCTTAAAAAATGAAGTTTCCCAAATATATACCTACCAGCCACCTTGCGCGATTTAAGTTCAATTTAAAACAAACACTTGCACCGTTAGTCCACAACACCGGACGCCACTTCTAGAAGACCAGGAAGGAGTATAACGAAAAAAGGTGAATACATTTTATCTATCTAAAGCTATGTCGAGGCTTGTTGTATCTAGCGAAATATCAAATAAAAAAGAGAAGATGAAGAAAACAAAACGTGTTTTTTAAAAACATTATTTTCATTCTAATAAAAAAAAAAATGAATCAAACACATGGTTTTTATGAAGGCAATTTGCCTCTCTCTCTCTCTATCTCTCTCTCTCTCTCTCTCTATATATATATATATATATATATTTATATATATATATATATATATACATATACATATTTCATTTAGAAATTTTACATGTTTTAATATCACTAAAAAAAAAAAATGGTCGGACGTCAGGACAAAACATCGAAATCAACACCTGCAAATCGTCAGTCAGACCGAAGGCAATACAGCTTGCTTAACTCATTGAGAATACAACTAACAACATCAACAAACGCGAGAATATCAGTGTCATCAAACAATACCTGTTTAAATCATGTTTTCCTTCATATATATATATATATATATATATTTATATATATATATATATATAGATATATATATATATATATATATATAAATATGAACATTTGTAAAAAGTTCATTTCAAGATTAATTTATTATTTTTCATTAGATCATGTTATAAGTTTATGTAAAGCGTTTCTAACGAGTGTCCTCTCTCACCAAATGTCTTTCGAAAGGGTGTTGTTTAATTTGAAGATATGTGTTATTGTTTGGCGTTAATGTGCATGTGTTGGTTTACGGGTGTTGTGTATGTGTGTAGATAGTTTTATATTTTAAATTTGTATTATTTTTTGCTTCTTTTGGTTAAAGTCGTGTATGGTTATTAAGTATGTTTTGTTGTGCCCTTTAGTTAATCGGTCATCTCGATTTCTTGAAGTGTTTTGTGTTTTCTTTTGAATGTTATTGTATGTCCTTGGCACCGCATTTGCTGTGGTGTGTGTGCGTGTGTGTTTGTGTGCGTGGGTGCGTGTAGTTAGTTCTGAATCTTGCATATAGGTGAGCGACATGCACACACATCCACATACATATATACATATATGTTCATACACACATACATTAGCGTATGTGTAGATGGATAGACAAAGAAAGGTAGAGAAAGGCTGATACAAAGATAGGCGATTATATAGAAGTACATGTGTATCCACATCCATTTTGTATGCATGCATGCGCCCACATACACATATACCCCCGCGTGTCGCCAACGCATTCAATGGATGTGGGCGCCTACATGCACATTTTCACATGTAAATACGCGCGCATGTACATAGGCTTCGTCCAGATATGCGTGTATCTCCTCTCCCATATGGATATAAATCGAACATAATAGAGGTTCAAAAAACGAGAATTACACCAACCAATTAGCGCAAACATTGATAACAGCCCAATTTTAAAAATCACAAAACTTTGCACGACATACAATAACATTCTAACAAACAAGGAAATTGATTTCGATAACACACTTAATGATTAAAACAAACAACTTCTACGCACTACCTAAGATATGTAAATACCATGAAATAAGAAATGTCAATAAACAACATAAATAAGAATATATTAGTGTCGCGATGTTACATACCCCTAAAAAAGGAGGGAGGAGTTTTATTGTTACTTATGCAACTGATCCTGCCCGAGTGAGGCAGTTCTCCGAAACCACTTCAACAGTTCGAATTATATCCTCTCCGGGCCGAAAACAATACGAAAAGTTAATGATAGGATTAATAGTGGTTACAATCTTTTTCTAATACTTTTGTAAAACATTTTCTGTAGTCCCTTCTCATAGTCAATTTTAAACACATGTTTTTAAGAGTCACTTTAACATACAACTTTTAAGTCTTGAAACTGCCCACCTATTACACATTTTCTCAGGGCGAATTCTAAGCATAGTCTCTTTTAAATTCGTTAAACATTTTAAATACAGTTCATTAACAAAAGAAGTTACCTTACACGCTTGCCCGCCGTTCTGTCGTGGGTTTCCTGGCCCTTATCTTTGTTGCTGGCTCGTGATCGTCGTGGAGTATCTGTTTTGGGAGCAGATTCTGTTCCAAGCACGAAGACAAAGACACTAAAAGACGATGTTTTCTGAGAGAGATTTCATCATTCATTTTTACACTTCGATTGGAGAGGGTTCCATTGTCGGTCATTCATTCCACTCTTTTTCCTTTCATTAATAATGTGGGATGTTGGATGCTATTTTCTTGCAATTTTGCTCATGTCTGGCGAATTTCCAGCCGACTTCACATTACAGAGCTACATGGCTAAAGCGTGTTGACTCTCTCGCTTCCTAAGTCGGAAATCAAAACCCAACTTTCACACAAAGTTACATTGCTGAGTCACTCGATCCTCTCGCCTCCAAGTTCAGGAACTGACTGTCAAACTAAATCACCACCCAAAAGATATGTGACGTCATCTGTTCACGTAGACCCAACGTGAAAAATATTTTCGTCACTCATGTCTGTTCTGACCATCTTTGACACTGGCATTTCCTATCGGCCAAACATACCTAAAATTTGTTATGAATTTACAAAATGAGCCACTATGATACATAGGTGTTTGTCCCCAAATCACATATGCCCTTAAATTGTACTTAATCATATTTATTATACAATTCATACTAGTCGATCTACACACTTTTAAATACAGGGCCCGTCATAATCTAACACCGAACACTAGTGACCTTACATTTAGACTCATACTAGCAGGAGTGTCATGCCTAACAATCAGACTGAGTAACACAAATAGAACCAACATATACCAATCTAATACTGGCCTACTTAGAGAAGATAGTGCATGGATAGATAGAATAAATATATGGACATATGGACAATGGCGTTTGAAATGATTTAAATGATCCAAAACGATTTAATCTGCTTTAAAAAACGTATTAGCGTTGTATAAAACAATATTTAATATGTAGTAGAATTTAAGCTCGCAAATCTCATGCTTCTTGTATTTTAAATGAGCGTTCCTAAGACTAACTCGACACGGCAATAGAGCTCCACACGCGCACCGCCGGATGAAGGCATCTAGTATAATACTATATCATATTTATTTCTTTTAGTCTCAAACGCTTACATTTCTCACCTATATTTTTCGGGGACAGAACAAGATATTTCCCGGCTATAAATACTTCCTATGATGGATTTTAGAAACGTGGGCTATATTTTTATAAATATCGTTTACCCTGTTTTGTTTTCTTCATAAAATAATTATCACATTGAAAGAAAAAAAATGATTTACCTCTGTAATGTTAAGCAATATACATAATGTATGCACATTTTTATCGCACACTACATAATTGCCAAGCTGAAAAAAAAAGAAAATTATACATTTCTCTTCGATTTTATAGGGCTCGCATGTCAATCTTCAGTAGCTGACGTTGAGAGTTAAAAAAACATTCTCATCTATTTATGGCGGGAATTAAGCTGGTAATTATTCTAATATTCCTGTGCAATTCTTCTGAATAAATTGATTCCCCGTTAAAACATTGTTTTTGACATTTGTTGATTTGTTACAGGATTTGCGCGAAGACAGCGAACGTTAGGTCGTATTCTTTAAGGATGTAATATTTACTGAGATTTTAATGAGTTTTAAAGTTCGACGAATGTTATTTCCATTTTAAAACTCGAAACTTATGTAATTAGGACGCCGGAAGTCTCAAGCTGCAAAGCTGGTTTTAAGCGATTCCTGAGTTAATTTCGCATCTGATCAGGCGATATCTCATTTACATTTATTCTTAAAGTGTACAAAACATGTGAATCACGGTAAAAATGAAGGGTTGGCTTACCATTATTGTATTTATGTTCGATTTATTATCACGTTTAAACTAACTTTTGAACCAGGAGGCATAATCGTTTTTATGATCTTTAAATTTAAGGAAATTGTCAAACATTCTCTACGCCTACGCTTACGTTATCATCCATTTTAAATCTTGGATATAAATTAGAAGTTTGAAAAAGGATAAATAGTATTCGTTTACTTTATCACCGGAACAACGTATTTATTGTGAACGGATGTGCACGGAATCTAAATAATTAATAAAAGTTAAAATGGACCGAGGCTAAAATGGGTATGTAAGGAATGTATGGTCACCTTGTTTATAAAATGTTTGCGTGAGTTAATCTTAAATAAACGGCTTTGTAGTGAATGTTTAAATCGCAAAGGGAGACACTTGAGAAAGTAGAAGTGTATACCATTTGAACAGATGTTTTTGTAAGAGGGAACACTTTAAATTCATGTTCGAATGAGGTCTACATGTCATTTGACCGTCCATAATGGGATAGGTTGGTTTCCAGATCTGTGTAACAGAACGATCGTTTATTTAAGCATATCACGTTAGTAAACACACTCAGTAAACTGATCATTAGGGTATACCATATTAGGTATATTTATCAGAAAACTGTATGTGGATTCGTCAAGTTGTTTTCGTTTGGAGTTTTCTACTTTTATGACAGTAAATACATGACACATATATTCATTAGGGTTGAATTTGTTTGAAAAATGTTATATTTACATTGTTATACTAAATCGTTATTTGAATCATTTGAACAAGTCAAAATACATCTATGTTCTGTCGCCTCCTTTTAGTATGTTGTGTTATCAGCTATGTAATATGTTTTAATGTGTATGTACACATAACGAAAGAGTGTGAATTACTTCTTAATAGTGTTATCTAAGTCACATATGTGTATATGTACACGCCAACAGTCATGTATGAATTAGAGCAGAGCCACTTATATATGAAAATAATAACGATTAATAATAGTTATTTTGAAACCTACTAATAATACGAATTGGTATACTATAGATTGAATATTAAAGTACTAATATTAGGCTAGTTAAGTGTACTAAAATATATAGCACATATTCAAATTGTCTAATACAAAAAAGAAAATGTACGAATTCAAGATACGTTTGATAAATATGAATGACTAGTTATAATGATTTTATTAGGCAATATGTCAAATTGCGTCGTTATTATGTTAAAATTGTTACTGCTTATATTACAATTATTATAGCGAGATTTAAGGGCTGAAGTCGGTGAACATAGCCTTTCAACTAGTGTAAGTATTAATTACAAATCTAAAGTGTTGAGTTACAATCTAGTAACATCCTGTAGATAAGTATGTATGCAACTAATTTAGCCTTTCATTTTTTTCAATTTTCTCTTTTTATGACTTCTAATCTATTAGAAATAGTGTTTGATCGAACTTATTTACTACAGCTATAACATGCAGTTACTCTACCAGAAATAATAGGTCATTTGAACCGTTATAATATTGTTCACTTCGGATGTGTATATATGTGCATGATTCTCCAGTTAGAACCTACCTTAATTATATGATATTTGATAACATAATATATATATATATTTATTTACCTTTTGTTTTTACTTTCATAGTGTATTACATTTGTGTATTCTACGTTCCCACTGTAAATCCCTAAATATTGTGGTTTCCCAGTGTATACTGATTTGATGCATCTATACTACTACTCAATTAATTGCTATAATTTGCAATGACACATTGAGGTCGTAAACTATAACGTAAATGCTGAATGTGTGTCTTCTGAAATTGTAGGCACTACTCTGTGCTGATAAAGACCCGATATAAATAAACATACATTTTATCAGACACGATCTAACACATAGTGTTGTTATGTAAACTTCTTAGAGTGTAAATAAATTATCATTAAGCACAGTTAACCTATATATATATATATATATATATATATATATATATATATATATATATATATATATATATATATATATATATAATATATCGCAAGCATGAAGGGAAGACGAGTTTATCGTTCATGATTAAAAGTTAATCAATAAAAATAAATAAACATTTCACCGGTTTCGCTTTCTCTTTACAAAAGCTGTATCGAGGACTTAAAAAAACACGGTATTTAAAAAAGGGTGTTAACAGAGAGAGTAGATAAACAAAAATCGTGTTATTGTATATGTACAATGGGGTATGAATCTTAGAGACTGATCACACTCCGTATTACAAATAGAGGGGCGTTTTAGACGAATGTGGATCGTCACTAAGATTATTTTATTGGTATAGTGAGAGATCATGACTGAGAAGGGTGAAGGAGTTCATGCTAAAATTCCTTACGCACGGCGGTTTTTAAAGTAATAGAAACCCCGTATGGGTTATTTTGATCGTCCGTTAACTGGAAGGCTCCATTCCTAATATTGCTCGTAATGTGTTGTAGGACTCTACTATCCATCCTACCCACGTAGTCAGCAGTGCAACTACATTTAAAATGATTAATTGCATTATCTTTAGGGTGGGATGGGTTAAAACGTCTTCACGAGAGGACGCCAATAAAGGTTTTGTAGAAAAGGCAACAGGCATATTCGAAGAAAATAGCAATGTTCAACTGCTGAGCTGATTTGCTTGGAAAATGTCTCACCTACAGTGCCTAACCAATGGAAACGAATGTAAATCGGCAATTTAGTTACCGTATTTGGTTTTATTTCGGAAAACAAGTATTTATTTTCCTTTAGCTGCCTTCCCTAATCACATAAATAGGATAGACAAAGTATTTGTTATAGTTCCAATTTTCTCGTCCAATTTTGATGCTGAACCAATCATAAAGACAATGTGTGTAAATGTCCAAATTAGTCTACCTTTGGTGTGTGAGGACAAAATAAAGGCCAGTGAATATATAGTCCTTTAAACGTAGGTTTACGGTAGACTAGTTCAAGGCAACTCAATGGGTGTTTTGTTACTATTATTATATGTATTACATCGAGGAAAGCTAAAGTGGAACAACGCTCATTCATAAGTATATTTTAATGCGGGATGCATTTGAATAAGGGGAATCATTTATTTGCTACCGTGTTATAATTAAAACACGCAAAGTGTATCGTCTACATTGTAGACGGAAGTAGACTTAATATAGAGTGGGCCCAGATAATCAAGCCTTCTTATAGAAACCCACAATAATAGTTGTCATAGTCTGTTCTACGACTTAGTGCATAGATACACCGTCTATGTGCCTATACATTACATCGTTCAAACTGAATTCAACGGATGTAGTAGCAAATTTCATCAACTGCATGAACATAATTTCAGGAATAGGACACGAGAAATGGCTACGATATAAAAATTCGGCACATATATCCCATGTTTCCAAAATTGCGCCACAGGTAAATAGATTGCTAATATCGTAGCACATACATTTATTCGCAACCTTAGAATTTTGAAAAGAATTCGCAAAATAAAAGTAATCTTCTAAGCAGTATTTTCTATAGTACTTGGATAGTGACTGTAAAATATTGAAGATCTATTTTGCTGACCCTATCATTGAGAGAATATACCTAACTGGGGTAACCGCTTCATGAGTTATGGGTAATCCATATAAACGTGGTCGGGTAATGACTGAGAGTCGGATCTCACTGGCTTCATCACAGGGAACACACTGCTTTTCACCTACTTTACCAGTTGTTTCTGAAATTTAGTTTCTAAGGAATTTGGTGCATCATGAGTGCCGACAGGGCCCATTTTAACACCTTTTTCGTTGCGTATAATATCAACGACATTTTGTCGACGTAGTCTTAACGGTTAAATACAACAATTCAGAGTGTAAATAGCGCAAACAATAGCTGGCCGTCATTAAAACTCTACGACAAAATAAGTAATTGGTCATAACCGGACTTGATAAAGGTTACGGGGTTGCTGTAAATAGTGGTGTGTCTTCCATGCACTCTTCAGAAATTACAAGAAGTTCTTAGTTTGAAAAAATGTATATATTGTAGCGTAGCATGATAGACTAAAGTCCTACAATCTTGCATAACCTCACAGTAGATTGTCTTTAATGCCTCTTACAATTAGGCAGTGCGCCATCTTGAAAGAAAATGCATAGCTCATAAACCTATGCGAACCATTTGATCAATAATCATTATCGGTGTATCTATATTTTGAACTGGCTTAATTATAACTCGTGTTTAATGATAAAATACTTAAATACACTTGGATATTATTCTCACTATACAATGCACAATATTTAAATTTGAGTATCTATTCAAATAATCTTACTACAAAACACAGTGTGGAGTTAAAAAATAGATGTACTCCATTTGGTTGATATTTTTATACTAAGGACCTAATATTTTAAACGGCTAACACATACTAGTACATACACCTCTTTATATAATTTGCGCAATTTTCATTGAAGTATTAATAAAAATATCGGGATACGAATCTTGTTTTAGTAGTGTTTATATGTTTAAACAAAATGTACTTTAATTCTATTCAGCGTCGTGTTACGTTACTTTCAAAAACATTTCATTGAAACATTGATTCAATATATTTCATCAAATAATATGTATGTTATTACTTCTTAAAACAACGCGTACACCTAATTCAACATTTCTAGTCGGCAAAAAATGTGAGTATAACGCACACAATCCATGTTGGAGTAAAACGCTTTTACTTCCCTTGCTCAAAATTACTGCGATTTGCCCGTCAATAACTTAAATATTTCAAGAAGAATCTATATTATGTAGCTATAATACACATGAACTGTCAAGGCTATGTTAAAAATCTATCATAACCGCTATTTTTTTTTTACGACCTATATTACGTATAGATAAATGTCTACTATCTGTAATCCTAATTATCGCCTCTCATTAATTTCTATTTCATATTTTTCTGGCAGTCTTATTTTAAATTGTATAGTATATCATTTAAGAAAGATCACTGATGTGCGACAAACTAGTATTTCATTTTGTACTTTTGGATTAATTAGTTGGGCTATTTTAAGTGTAGAATATCCAGCTAGTTTATAATTTTGTGAGAGTGATTCGATTAATAATTTATTTACCACCATATAATTTTGGACCTCAATCATTTTAAACTAATATTATGTATTCACACTTGCAATTGATGGGTTAGCTTTTTATGGGTTCTTATGTAAAGATAAACACACTGGTATAGTAGTCAAACCCCAGATAAATTGAGTAAACTGTCTAGCATCTAAAGTAGTGAATATCTATAGCAGTCAGATTTTAGGTAATGGTGACAAATGAAGAAGACTGATTAAGAGGTCATTCATTTTTTTAGATAGTAGCGAGGAACCTGGCCGTCTGCGCATGAGATCTGGTGTTATTCTCAGATTGCTCGTATTCAGTTCAACATGGATGCCTCTCGATGCAAACAGGACTTTTATGGGCCAATTAGCTAAACTATTCTGCTGATTATACTCATATTTCTTGGTCAGGCAAGGATTGCATTTTGCAAGTCTGCCATAAAAGTTAGCCACCCAAGTTTCATTTGTTACCCCCAACAAATAAAGAAGCTACTTGTTTATCAACTGAACTCATGGTCTAAGTTTGGATGAAAATCGCACACCATCTTTGAATCGCCACAACGAGTGGGGACGATCACACCCATTGCTTTGCCCACGCGTATATAGCTTCACACAAACATTTCATGTTGTCAAACTTTCAATTGCTTAATGGGTGCATAGGCTCTGCGTATTACCCAGCCTTACTATACATTTTCGTCTATGAGAAATGCGACACTTCAAATACTTCAGTAATGTGTTTGGTTATGGTACTAGGACTGTCTTCCCATCTATTTGTATATATTTTGGCAACGTGTTTGGACTTGCGTTTACTTTGTTCCACACGATGAGTTTCGCCCGGTCTTATTCTGACAAATCGAAGATACGTGTTTTGCCGTTTGTCTGGCTGCTGTTTCCTACGAATAATGCACACACCTTGACTTGCAGGTAGTGCTAAGTCAGGCTGCTCTTTCAAAGGTGTTATGATGTCTATTATTGATTTGGGTTTTTAACGATGACAAGTGTTGTATATTAACATCACAACAAAACCTTAGTTAGTGATATTACTCTGGCATTCTTCTTCGGTTTTACCCTGCTCCACATGAGCACGGGTAGTATAGACGCATAATCTAAATCAATGCATTTGGTAAGTGTTACGTCTATCACACATGTTTACGTGATATCACGAGCTATGCAGTGAAGCTGATAAAAACACGTATAGTTTCTTGATTGTTTTTTTTTGCAAACAGTTATCACTCTACTTAAAACATCATGAGCACCAGAAAGCATATCTCTAACCGGATTATTGTTGACAATACTTCCGTAAGCTAGTGTCAGGAAGGATCATTGTCACTTTGGAACACGTATCACCTTGTGATAAAAGCGAATGTGAATTAAAATCTGGAACCTACAACCGAAGCGCCGTTACTAAAAAAAGGTGTAATACTAAAACAGGCTTATAGGAATCAACACGGATCTAATCCGATACCCTGTCATTGATAAAATGTTTATCTCCCCTTGTCTTAATAGTGCTTACACGAATTAAAATGATAGGATGGTATCAGTAATAAAAGCCTATGTTCCCACGAATAAAAATTAATGAACTTAACTTTCGCAAAGGGTTCACTTCAAAATTAAGCTGCCATTTAACGCCACAGCATCATGATCATACCCACCATCATCATCATCATCCTCATAAAAAACATCATCATAATCATCATCATTGAACGCATCATCATCATCATCATCATCATCATCATCATCATCATCATCATCATCATACACACCAGCATCATCATAATAATCATCATACAAACCATCATCATCTTCATCATCATCATCATCATAAAAAAACATCATCGGCATCATCATCATCATCAGCATCATCATAATCCTACAAGACATCATCATCACCATCATCATCATACAAAACAACATCACCATTATCATTATACAAACCAGCATCATCACCATCATCATACAAAAAAGCATATTCATCATTATACCCACCAGCATCAGCATCATCATCGCCATACAAAACAGTGTCATCATCATCATCATACAGAACAGCATCACCATTATCATCATACCCCCCATCATCATCATCATCATCATCACACAAAACAGCATCATCATCATGATACAAACATCAGCATCATCATGATCAACCCACACATCATCATCATCATCATCATACAAAACACCATATTCACATTATCATACAAAATATCACCATCATCATCACACAAAACAGCATTATCATAATCATCATCATCATCCAAACAATCATCATCATACCCACCATCATCATCATCATCATACAAAACAGCATCATCATCATACGAAACATCATTTTAATCATCATCATCATACAAAACATCATCATCATCACCATACAACACAACATCACCATCGTCATACAAAACATGATCATCATCATACAAAACAGCATCACTATCATACAAAACAGCATCATCATGATCATTATCATACAAAACTGCATCATCATCATAATACTCATACAAAACAGCATTATCATCATCATCATCATAATCATCATCATGCCAAACAGCATCAGTAGCATGCAAAACAGCATCACCATCATCATCATCATCATCATAGAAAACATCATCATCATCATACACAACAACATCATCATCATCATCAGCTGGCCGATTTACAAAATCTACTACAACGAATAAATATTAATATATGTATTATAGTATGAGGTAATTATCTTTCTATTTAGCAGAACCATTTAAAACAAAGCCCCATTTAAATATCTATATCAATGTTCATCATTTAGTAATGTAAAGAACTATTAAAAGACACTTGAACGAATATGTAATATTTAGAAAGAGTAAAAAATAGGACGAGAAAATATTAACGGGTAAACGTAGATAAATACACGTTCAAGATACATCACAACATAATCTCTGGTGCCGACTAAGTATACACACACATATTACTGCGTATTTAATTTATAACTAGAAAATGTAATAGGTATAGGAATTTTAAAATAAAATTGCAGTATTTATATAAGAAAAAGGCCTATGGACAGCATTATACATTGTATTCTAATTCATTCCCAGGCCAAATAGTGTATTGCCTTCTGGTACTGTTTAATTATTGATATTAGCACTGAAGCTAAAACCTCGTAACTCTTGTTTATCTTATTTTTCCAATTCGTTCTCACCTGAGCGATGTTTCTGACAAAGGGGGGAACAATTGATGTGTGCTGGTCGGAATCTATCCATCTTTCACTTATCGTAAGCTAGTTCCTGACCTTGAACTAGTGTTTTCTTTTTTCTTCGAAACCCATTACATCAAGTGGCGTTATGCCTGTTCTGGAGGTATTACTATACAACAAAGAATAATCTATTTAACGTCGTTGTTCATAGAATATTACGTTTTGTAAATATCGTGTCTTCTCTTAAGTTCAAAGTATTTATTTTATGTCCATGCACATTTATATTTTTTTCAAGAAGGTAAACCTCAAATATCTCAATTATCATTTGTATGTAATTTAATGTGTATGTATAGAATGCAAATGTGACTCTTATGTGAAGGAATTCATCTAAGGAACTACGGCAAAAATTTTTAGAAATAACGTTCGCTTGTTTTTCTCTGTTTTACTTCAGATATGTAATTTAAATTTACAATAAATTACATCTATTGTTGAGTTCACTTTCCATAGCTGAATTAATTTATGTTTGCATCTTTTTATCTTGTAAACTCTAAAATAGTTTTTTTTCCGCTTAACATTTTGATATAGATGGGAATTGTTTTATCTCACATCAAAAGCAAATTGTTTCATAGAAACTACATGTATTAAAATTAGGCAGGTGAAGTAGCATGTTTTGTTCCTTGAAATAAATGTCATCTCAAGGTGTTTTTCCAATATCAAATTAAATGTTGATATGTATTTCCTTTGAAAACAGGAAACGATGATACCATAACATATTTTCATGAAGAACTGAATTGAAATTGTGCATTAGCCACATATATTATATAGGAATGATCGTTGTTTTTTTATATATTCATTGTGTTAGTTTTATTCACACGATGTGTTTATTTAACACGGATGTATATTATGAACCGACATTTTCTGATCTGTCTCTCTATCTGTCTCTTCTCTTCCCCCCTCTCTCTCTATTTACATACATACATACATACATATATATATATATATATATATATATATATATATATATATATATATATATATATATATAAAGATAACTGAAAGAAGAGGAGTAGATATGTGCGAATGCTAAATCTATTTCAACTTCGATTTTTAATTGAACAATCGAAGTTATAATAGATTTGTCATTCGTACATGTTGATCCTTCTTTCTTCATTTATCTTTATAATTGCTCAATCCTGCATACAGAGCTGAAACAATTTAACTATTGGTTCAATCTACTAAAAGTATACTTTGAATTTCATATTTTATTATATGTATATATATATATATATATATATATATATATATATATATATATATATATATATATATATATATATATATATTGAATCTTTAAACAACTGATGAACAATAGATTAACCTTTCGCTAGCAAGTATTTATCAAATGATGGCATCGGTTTTCCTTTTCTACAGTGGCGTTTCGTCTTCATTTTTTTTTTCTTTTAATCTCTAGAATGTAATTGATGACAACGTGTGTCGTTAACTGATGATATAATTGATACACTACAAGATAGATTTAATTTTAATTCATTAAGATCATATATTGTAGGCAAACGTAATAAATAATATACGCTTCATTATTTTGATGTATCTCATAGAATCAGAAGGATGCAGATATAAAGCGATCAACTTAATTGATTTTCACAATCACATTTTCAAATTGAAACATATGAACAAGAAGACAAGGGGGCGAATTTAGCATGAAATTTCCCATTACTTTGTTAGGAGAGTGAATTTGAAATTGTCAATATTGAAAGTAACGATGATGAGAATATATATATATATATATATATATATAGTTGTTGTTGAATTGCACTCTGTTATGAGAGGAGCGTAGTCACGCCCCTCCTCAACACACTAAATTATCAATATACAGAAAGCCTAACATACTTTTAAAGGCTCCACTTTGCTCGCTCATCGAATCCACGTAATTCAGAGCCGCTACTCGAACATAGGGTTAACATCACTAAGACAAGTATCGCTTAAACTTAGTGATATTGCAAGTCGAAACACCTACATTAGCAATTAAAAGCTATAAGTGTTTGCAAACATAGTGTTGTTTATTTAACACAAATAATTGTTTTATCTACATGAACCCATATCTGATTTTTTTTGGGGGGGGAGGGGGGCTTTCAATTTATTTTGCCTCACATAGTTAAACACTGTATAATCCAGCGCTGGGATAAGTGCGATCTAGATATAATAATAACCTGGGGACAGATGTAAAACAAGAGCCTATAAACACAGACGGGTTTTCTTAGTACATAGATCAATATTGCAAATAGGTAACGAGTGAGAAAGAGAAAACCAGGAACGTCCAAACTCGATTTCGTTTCGATAAGATAGGGTATATTGTAATGCTGCCGCGATAATAAGTTCTATATTTTAGTGATGCCCTACAGAAATAATTACAATTAATTGTATCGTGCAGGCAGGGGTGGCTAAACATGTTGCTTAGTGAAAATAGATGTTGCTCCAAAGAAGCAGTGATACTTTAAATTGATATGAGTGTTGTTCGCGAACACAAATCGTTCTCTGAAGAATTCACGAATTGTTAGAAAACACTTTTAGATCAGTTTATCAATAAACAATATACGATTCAAATACATGAAGTTTAATATCGCCTAAACGTATCGTTTATTTGTAATAAGGTATGTGTTTATTGAGTAATGTGTTAAGTTTATTTATAATAATGTGTTTATAGAGTAATGTGTTAAGTTTATTTATAATAATGTGTTTATTGAGTAATGTGTTAAGTTTATTTATAATAATGTGTTTATTGAGTAATGTGTTAAGTTTATTTATAATAATGTGTTTATAGAGTAATGTGTTAAGTTTATTTATAATAATGTGTTTATAGAGTAATGTGTTAAGTTTATTTATAATAATGTGTTTATTGAGTAATGTGTTAAGTTTATTTATAATAATGTGTTTATTGAGTAATGTGTTAAGTTTATTTATAATAATGTGTTTATAGAGTAATGTGTTAAGTTTATTTATAATAATGTGTTTATAGAGTAATGTGTTAAGTTTATTTATAATAATGTGTTTATTGAGTAATGTGTTAAGTTTATTTATAATAATGTGTTTATAGAGTAATGTGTTAAGTTTATTTATAATAATGTGTTTATTGAGTAATGTGTTAAGTTTATTTATAATAATGTGTTTATTGAGTAATGTGTTAAGTTTATTTATAATAATGTGTTTATAGAGTAATGTGTTAAGTTTATTTATAATAATGTGTTTATAGAGTAATGTGTTAAGTTTACAATAATACATCTAAATGTGTATGAGTCCGTATTTTCCCTTTTATAGATTTGTATGTGTATATTATTATTTTGTAACATGCAATTTACCTATCGGATCATTCATGCTGTATTTTACAGCCAACCACCATCATCTTATCTTATATATAAAGTAGAGATGGGTTTTCCCCCGTACCATCTCGGAGAATAGGAAAATAACCACACGCATCACGGGCTTTTAAACTCACAACTCTATTACGCTTATTAAATTGAGCGTGTTTTAGTAAATTGGTTCTTATTCTTATTCTAACACTTAATATTACATTTGCTGCACCATGTACGACTCTCCGCCAAACCAACTCAATATAGGTGGTAGTAAAAACTTTTCTCCCTAAGTATTCTGTACTATCACTCTACTCATCGAAACCGGGAACTAATAAACACACTTTAATTTTTCACAAAACACCCAGTTTTGATTTATTATTTTGCTGGTATTAATTTACTACATTATATAAAAAATACGCAAATACTTGATGACCGCTCCCGTTCACTCCACTTATTTTCCACGAATATCAGATTACGTTATTGCAATTTCTACCTATACCTTCTATATTTATATTCATTCCGGAATTAAGCGAATGCAATTAACGAACACAGTTCCTGAAACATTTACTCATTTAACCTGGCGGCTACACTTTCTTGATCAGATCGACTTCCTATTTGATTCAATTATCGCCAAGATACTCGTAGACCCCGATACATTTACATTTTAAAAAAGCATACACCTTCAACACACACATTATAGAAAAAATGCCAACATCCATTTATTTCATTACAACCAACAATCTAAACCGTGCCATTGTTGAACTTTACATTTGGCCGGCAGAAGATAAATCTATACATAACACATATTGCAATAATCAAGTTTAGCTTAATAGGCCTATTTTCACATGTATTTTTAACTCGACACCGTGGCGCAGTTTTGAAGTAGACAGGTTTCGTGATCGCCAGTTTTAGCGCTCGATCCAATTTTACTCTACCACTTTTTGTTTTTTTATTTAAAACATTCGCCAACTCGATAGAAGGGGGAGGTGCAATAAGCCGTTTCCTTTTTAACTCGACGTCAAGCAATAGGTAGTACTTTCTCCTGTACAACGCCATGCGAGTCTATTACTGTTTATAACTATAATTATGCATATGTATAGAACATATACACTTAATGAAGTTGTTATGTATATTATATTTCTTCAGCTGCATTTGCCCAGAATTGAACTCAGCACCTTGGGATTACGAGATGGATTACGTGCACTTGCATATATTTCCGTTAAAGTAAAATTTCTGGGTTTTCTTGTCCACGTGACTTTTTAATTTAAATGCGTTCTCTTTCTTTTACCATATATACGTTCTTGGCCACTTGCCTTGTTGGCATTGTAGTTTTGAATTAATTGAATAAAGCCTTAGAAAAGGTTTTTCTATTCGTGTCTTCTTTTTACATTACAATTTATTCAATTATTCATTTACTAAATTTCTCATGGATAAGATTATTCGTCTGGACAAGTTTGATATATCTTCTGCAGACCCTCAGGCTGGCAAGCTCTGGAGACTATGGTACCGTAATTTTACTTATTACTTATCTACTATTGCTTCTTTAAATCCAGACAAACTCGAAGTCCTTTATTTAAACATTGGTGCTACCGTTGCTGACATTATCGAGGGTTGTTCTGGATTCGAACATGCTGTTGAATTGCTGAAAAGTGTTTATGATAAGTCTTCAAGCGTTATTCATGCTAGACATTTGCTTTCTACACGTCTACAACAGGAAAATGAGTCTGTAGACCAGTACCTTCAGGCCTTGAACCGACTTGCCGCAGACTGTTACTTCAAAGATGTTACTGCTACTACTTACAGAGATGAATCTGTCCGTGATTCATTTATACGTGGTCTCCGGTCTTCCGTAATACGTGCCAGACTACTTGAAAATGATACGTTAACTCTCAAGGAGGCAACACAATGTGCTAGAGCTTTAGAACAGGCTCAATTTCGTGCTGAGTCATACGCTTCTCAGATTGGACCTACCGTTGCTGCTACCACGACTAAAAATGTGTTTACTGATTCTGTCGAGGAGGCCACTATTACTGCTCCTATGGAGTGTGAATCTGTACAATTGTCTGCTGCCCTTCCTGCTCATGGAAAGTGCTACAACTGCGGAGGGAAACGTCACATTAAGGATGATTGCCGCCACTGTCCTGCCCGCGATAAAGTATGTCGAAACTGTGGCAAACTCGGCCATTTTGCCAAAGTTTGCCGTTCTACCATGTCTACACCTTCACGTTCCACCTCAGCTATTATAGTAGCCCGTGCTAAAGATGATGATAGGTTCCCTCCTATTACTAAAATTGTAAAATTAAAGGGTAAACGATTAACTGCTCTCATAGACACCGGCAGTTCTGATAACTTTATCAGTCCTCGTATTGTTAAAACAATGAAACTGTCTACTTCTAAACGGAATTCCGTAATTTCCATGGCATCATCGGCCATTTCCCTCAAGCTATCTGAATATTGTACTGAGGACGTTATCTTCAATGGTTACGAATATAAATAAATTGACTTCACAGTACTTCCTGATTCCTGTATGGATATTATACTCTCATATTGCAGTATGGAGAGCGCATAACATAAATGTGTTCCTAAGTTCTGTCGATGATTACTGATCTTGTACACTTTTTTAAAGTGGGTTCATCATCTTAAAACTATTGCTAGATACAGGTGCAATATGAACAATCATACACGTTAATTCGCAATAGAAATTTACGATATCGAATAGTTTTGTAGTGTATTACAATTCGAGAAAGTAGAATTTAGTCTGTCACAGTTATTTTTAATGACACTTATTATTTAGCGGTGTGTCCTCCCCTACCTTCCTCACTCAAAAAACATTCAAATAAGTTAAGAGAGACACGTAGATCTGAAATTAATTGTTTTGTATTAAACAAATAACATATTTGTAAAATAATCGTTAGCGTAAATAATACTAAAACTTACAATCATGAATAGTAAAATATATATGATAGTAAGCAACGTGAGAAACCTAGGTACATTATTTTTGTGTACTTCACGAGTAACTACGGGCCACATATACCGTACTATACACGCCAGAGATAGAAAGAACGTTAATTTCTTAAACAAATTAGATGTAGTTATACTCGTAGTATATATATATATATATATATATATATATATATATATATATATATATATGTATATATATATATATATATATATATATATATATATATATATATGTGTGTATCTTGGCAGAATCTTTACTTTTATACAAGTATCATCAAAATAAAAGGGCACCATGTGTCTGGATATTTTTCTATTATCCTTATCGTTTTCTTCTGATTAGGTTCTTAGTTTCAGACGGAAACTGGCTGATAAAATTGCCAAAGCTTCCCAAAGCGCTTTCGGACCCTTCCAGGTCCATCGTCAGTGGAGTAAAAAATATCCAGACACAAGATGTCCGTTATATTTAATGATACTAATATATATATATATATATATATATATATATATATATATATATATATATATATATATATATATACACACCCATACATACACACACACATATATGTATATATGTATATATATATATATATACACACATATATATATATATATATATATATATATATATATATATATATATGTACATCGTACATGTATTGTATTAGTTTCTGTAAATGTAAATCCGTAGAAACTCAAGTGTTTATAAACAGTGCTCAATCCCAAGTAGAGCTGTTTATAAGTATATTTTTTTATTAATACACACATTATTGGTTACATATGTGCATACATGTTTCTGTTGCATTTTTCCAAGAAAGTCAACCTCATCAGACCAAGAATTTTTCAAGAATTCTTGGTCTGATGAGGTCGACTTTCTTGGAAAAGTGCAACCGAAACATGTATGCACATATGTAATAATAATGTTTGTATACATAAAAAGTTATACTTATATATATATATATATATATATATATATATATATATATATGAGACACAGAGAGAGCTCAACAGAATTATAAAAATCTATTGTAAGACAAATAGTAATAACTGGGTTCAGAGAAAAATGCTCATATATATTATTAATCAACGGAGATATTTTTTTAACCGAGGGAAAATTGTGAAACATGTGTGTGTGTGTCATATAATATTACACATACAAATGTTTCATAATGTTATACTCCCCGTATTCAAATTTTTTAACTATTCTTCAAATAGCACAGCTATGAGCTCAAACTATTAAAACCCCATGTTTTATGTTTGAACGTTTCGTTTAAAAATGCTATACTTTTTATAAGAATGGTACTCACAATTTCGAATTCTTTTTCACACGGTTTTTGATAATTGAGAGTGCTGCTGATCTTAGTAAAGTAAAACACAGCAAATCACACATACGTTATTTATCATACGGCAGTATAAATAAAGTCATTACATTATTCTATTTTTAAATTTATAACTGCTGTTTTGATTAACTGTTAAAAATGATGATCCTCACAAATTGTATCGATCAATTTATTTAATATTTTCTCATTGAACACTTTTCAGTAAACTGTGTTGATGGGTAAACACCTTTACAATAGAAAAACAAACATTGTTTTACAATCAATTTCATAAAAGAAAAAGTAAATATACTTAGCGTTTAAGATCTGACACACTTTAATGATAGGGAACTTGAAATCAAACATAAAGTCAAAACAATGAAACAAGTCAGTTTCCTGACTTATCTGTTACTGTTTTGCGATTTGACTTACATTTTACAAAGTGCATACAAAATATTAAAAACATCTTGATTCGCCCTTGGCCTTAGATTTCTACAGGGATTGAATTAAGAAAGACTATTTGTAAGTGAGATAGAGTATTTACCAAAAAAAGAAATGAATATTTACAGTTCTTTTCAATTATAATATTTAGTTTGCCCTAAGATTTTGAATATATTCATGTATGACGTTATTTGTACTTTATATACAAATATTTAAAAAAAGATACGCTCTTCTCTTTACATGTATGACGTTATTTGTACTTTATATAAACATATTAAAAAAAGATACGCTCTTCTCTTTACATGTATGACGTTATTTGTACTTTATATAAAAATACTAAAAAAAGATACGCTTTTCTCTTTACATGTATGACGTCATTTGTACTTTATATAAAAATACTAAAAAAAACGATACGCTCTTCTCTTTACATGTATGACGTTATTTTACTTTATATACAATATTTAAAAAAGATATGCTCTTCTCTTTACATGTATGACGTTATTTGTACTTTATATAAAAATACTAAAAAAGGATACGCTCTTCTCTTTACATGTATGACGTTATTTGTACTTTATATGAAAATACTAAAAAAAAGATACGCTCTTCTCTTTACAAGTATGTTTTCAGATTCAGTCTTTGCGAATAATTGGCGTATCTGTTTAACATATGACAAATCGTTACGTTCTTTGCTGCTTCTTATAAAAATACTGTATTTTCTTAAAAATTACAAATAAGAAATATACTTCCCGTATTTGTTATCAAAATACAAATATATTATGGATCATTACAGCGAACAAGGGTTATTTAACTAAACATTACTTTTTATTTGTATATCTATGTGTCTTTGAAATGATTTTTTTTAATGTTGGGCATATTATGTCGGCAATAGTTCTATAATTATATGACCTATTATTGGAGGTAATGCATACGTTATGTCGAAGAGGGATAAGCGTAAGTTTGGTGCACTAGCCAATAGGTAGCATAAATACTCCATGCACGCGCCAATAGTGTTTTTTTATTATGATGTAGCATACTGGCAGATGTAAGAAGTAGCATACTGGCAGATGTAAGACGATTTTGAAGCCGGTGAAGAGAGACCACATTATTTTCAGCAAACATAGAAACAACTTCTATTTACTTATTTGGGCTGATTTTTCCTGAGGATGTAAGTCCAAAGAGGTTTGCGTTAGGACTCTCGAGAAGCGTGTTACTGGCTGTGACACTCGATTGCTCCGACTTATTCTCGTAGTGGTTTATGCAGAAAAGCTTCGTCTTGGTAGCATTAAATGTGACCATTTATTGTTCGTCCGTTTCTAGTGGAAACTATAATTATTTTACTAAAGAGCAAGCTATTGTGTTTGGTGAGTTGACATTTTGCATGAATTCATGACGGGAATAAAGTGTTGTGTTATCGACAAATATATGCAGATATGATACTAGTGTATACGGGAGATTGTTTTATGCAAATCAGGAATTATATATTTCTGTGTTTTGTCCCCTGGGGCTCACCCGGGTTCATGTTATGTAGAATAGTTTTAAGACTATTGAGAACGACCTGGCTTTTACTTTAAACTAAGTAAAATATGATTATTGTAAACATTTTCCCATTTTCAGTTAATGTTTTAGAAGATCTTAACGTGAGATGTTGCCAAATGATTTGGAGATACCACAGGCTACTAGTCTAACGTGTCCTGTCTTACGTCTGCATGTACGTTCAGAGATTGGCGTTAACAAATCGAGAAAGTGCATCAATACTGCTAGGCAGTTCAACATGTAGGAGTGTATATGTGTGTGACTATCGATAAATTGATGAATACTTTTTAAGTGTTATTAAAGAGTGTGAGGAGACTCAGAGCAGTTCTTTCTAAGGTTCCTTCAAACTGGTGCCATTGAATCAATGTTACGCCTATCAGAGAAGCAACTTCACTATAGTCGCATTCATGATGAAATTTTCTAATAAAAATAATCTACCTAACATAGTATTTTTGTAACTATTGCAGCGACAAGATATTGTTGGCATTTTTTTGAAGTGTAAAACGATTGTGTAAAAGCCAGAACACGAGAAGACGTGATGAGCAGATAATCTAGTACGGGTTTGTCTGCAGTGTCAAATTAGGGGGTGGTGTTTTTTTAAGTTATCAAAGGTGGGGTTTGGGTAAACAACGGGTATCAGTTTAGCCTCATATGTCGCTATAGAAGCGACTTGATTATAGTTGGATATATTTGGTTTTCCTGATTGTTAATTGTTCATCACGCTATAAAACCTTTTCCAGAAATTACAGATATCTAGCTACTATGACCTGATGTGATCGATTGTTATCTCGGTATACCGACTCTTTGCTACGACTGTTATATTCTAACAGTAGTCTACTGGTGTTACAAATGTAGGCTAATTTTCAGCTCTTTATGGTTGTTAAAACAGTAGAAAGCTTTCTGATTAGACGCAATGGCAGCTGCACATTAGGGTGAGTGCCGACGGTACATTTTTGTCTATGCCTAATTTGGCCCATTCAGTTACATTATTTGCACTATGCTTAGAACTGAAACATACACTTTACTACGATGAAATATTTCAGAGATTTACGATCAGCACGTTCGATTTATCTGGTTGTCTTTACTCACGACGCTACTGTTCTGGAACCGGTAGTTTATTGTGACATAGACTAGTATTACCAGGTGAGCAGTATTCGAGGGTTCGCAAGCTTCGGGTGATTTTGTCAAGAATAGATCGAGGAGCGAAACTTGCCTGTTCTCACAATCTAAGAAGGTGGTAGAAAAGGGTCAGTTAATTTAAGCGAATGAACCATTGGCAAGATACGCGTGTTATAACAAGCTGTGTTTGTAAAGCTAAAGAAGCTGAGCAAATCCCTTTGATCACCATTAAAGGCATTACACACATGTATTCGAGCGTGTGGGTACGTGTAACGTGTTGTAACAATACGATGCGTTACGTACTCAATTCGGCTACAGTCATGGGTCGAGGGCGACGTTAGATAAAAGTTTGGTAGCTGCCCTTATGGCGCATTGTTAGTCGTAAATACATGTAGGGCTAGCCTTTTGTATTTAACACTTTTTTGTATCGTTAAAGGAAGTGCAATACTGATATACACTCTAAGTCTCGTCAACGTTATTTTATCCCACGAAAAGAAGATTCTCAAGAGGAGTGTGCATTTTTCTTCTTTTTTGAAAAGAACCTGGTTTGATTGTGTTTATGTTATTTGGTATTCATATGATTACTATTATTATCATTATTTTGATTGAGTATTTTTTACAATCTAAGAATTTGTCGGATGTAAAAAAACAAAGTATACAAATGTAGTATATTAGAGCATGTTTTATATGATATTGCTGCCTAACATCGCTCTATTAGTGTCTGCATTCTCAACTCTGTCCGCAATATCGGGCAGGTTCGAACTTCGGAAGCTATTCTAATCTCTAAATTTCGTCTACCTTTAATAACATATTTGAGTTGCCTTCCCCTTTCATCCTCTTATTCTTACATCCCTACACGACCTACCCCGACTTCCTGGCCTTGTCTCCTCCTTCTTCCTTTTATTTCCCAGCGGCATCCACCCCACACCTCAATGCCTCTTACCCTGTGTTTGATGTTTACATGCTACATATGTATACATAAAACATTTTAATTATGCACATAGATGTAAATGTAAATGTAAAAAGAATGGAATAATATACACTTCATATATATATATATATATATATATATATATATATGTAGGCCTAGTGTATGTGTATACATATATACATGTATGTAGGTATGCGTGTATTCTCATGTGTGTGTATATGTATATGTGTTTTCATTTATAATCCCTAAATTAAAGTTTGAATTTCAATAGAATAAAAGTAAAAAAAATTAAAATAGGAATAACAAAAAAATAAATAAAGAAAAAAATAAACAAAAAAGAAAAAAAGACAATTTATAATAATAAAAGACTAAATAAATATATAAATAAATAATAATAAAAAACGAAAAAAAAATTGTTTTTTAAATAAATAAATAGAATAAATGTATATAAATTTAGTTCTCGGAGTAGTATACCCTTTAAATACCCTAAAATAAGTAAATATGTATTTAGTATTTACACGTTTCTTTTTCTTCTAAGTTTCCCCCCTTTGGCTGGCCATATAATATTTACGACCCACACGTAAATTGACATTTAGAATTAAATAAATAAAGAAAAGTTAATAAATCATATAACATAAACAATTATTAAATTATAATAATTAGTATAAAAATAAACAAATGTTAATAAGATGTTAACTTTGGCTGAATAATTATGTAATTAAATTTTGACATTTTCTGCGTTCCTACTCCCAATGGTCTGCTGCAGTGTTTCAACAATTTGATTCCGGTGTTTTCCCGTTTTTTCGACCCTGACGGTCTTTAATTGTTGTCTTTTGATAATGAAAGTTTTTCTTTCGAGAATTTGAGATTACCTTTTCCCGAACTTTTAATTCACCTAACAGTATTTACTATTTTGGTACTTTATCAGTTGTTACGTGAAATATTAATACATCGTTTTGAGATACGTTTTCTCCTCTCGTGTGTTTCTGTTCACCCTCTCCACCTTCCGGCAACTACATCGCATTGCTACAGCCACGGATTGCAAACCTAAACTTAAAAAGATACATATATCTATATATATATATCAGCCCCTTTTCCCCGGTCGACTCAAGGGGTTTTCCTTGTTCATTTGTATTCATTTTTTTTGTAAATATCGTAAGTTCTTTTCGTAAAGTAAACTAATGTGCTTATCCATAGAACACAATATCTGCAGAAATATTATTTATTATTTAACTCGATATTTGTTATCTTCATTTCTAAATGACCGCCCTAAAAATTATGTCAGACAGGGTTCGTCAAAATTAAAAGGGTTGAAATAAATTATTACGATATATTTTATTTCATGAAAAATCGGAAACTCATAAACTTTTTAAAATGTGTAATACGGTTTAATGACCTTGTCAGATAAACAGCGAGGCAACACCGTGATGATTGGAAATTATGCCTGAAACTGGACACACTTTGATACGTACGGATGATTCAAAAATAATTTGTCAACATATGATTTTTAAACAACCATAATGTAGGCAGCTGGAACGTTGCCCTATGGTAATGTGTTCCAAAGACGATGACTTATCAAAAACAAATTATTTAAACGAGAAATAACATACACACGAGGAGTTGGCACACAAATAGATTGCTATGTAAGTATCTTTCACATTATATATAAAATATATTAAAATGTATGAGTGAAGGCCAACGCAAATCGGTTACACTTGATATCAACATAGAAATATTAACACACTGATATATTAAGAGGTGTGCCAATTAATTTATCATTACATTACCATGTTCTACTTTTAATTTTGTTAAGTCGATGCATCTTATTAAACAATGAAGGTAATTTACAGGTAAATAAATATTTCCATTATTGAATTAGTAAATATAAACTGTCTGAATATTATTTTGTATTTACTTGATAATTATTTACACTTACCGATTGTTGAACATCTCTTGCTCTCTGTTCTGTATAGATGTCTGAATTATGTGTGATAGTTATTTCATAATTTATCTATTTTAAATGTGATCGATATCGACGAATTAATTTTTAAATATTTTACATGTATAAAACAAAACCAAAATTAGCATGAATACTTTATAAGAAATTCATATTGTAATGCTTGCTTTTATTCATAACAATATGTTGTTAACATTTATTTGTTAATGTGCATTGATAGTGTGTTGTTGATTAGACTATGTGGAAAAATATTTTTGCAGTAATTATACTGGCGGAATTTATTGTAATTATTTCAGCTAACAGCAAAGGTATGATTGTTCAATAAATGACACCGTAATAACTACGTTACAATGACACTAAGCCCAACAGCACTTGAATTGTGTGAAATGTCCAATTATGTTAATTGTTATCAATCAAATCATTTCACGTATTTTATTAGTCGAAATAGGCCCAATGGGTTATGTATCAACATGGGTTTATCTGAAATCAAACCTAAGAACCTACTGGTTACTTCCGTAGTAGGCTATATATTTTTAAGTAATAACAAGACATGTGCCCGATCTAAAATTCCTGCTAAACAAAGAAAAGTATAAAGTAGAGAAAATACACCATTTTTAAGTAAATAATTTTGTAGTAAATAGCCGATAATACAACAATGGATAGCCACACTCAGGGGGTCGGATTACATTTATCTATTTTTCACATACAAGAAACCCATCTACTTTATATTATATATTAGATATATGTATACTATTATATTATAATACAATTTAAACACAATGTTTCGTATTATGATGCTTATTATGTAAAGTCTACTGTGTTAGGAGCATCATCCCGAAACCAAAGATATAATTAGTAAATTAGATAAAATAAAAAAAAACATTTCAAACTAATTATAAATGAACATCAATAACGAGATGGTCATGATACTTAGAATATTTTTACACAACATATTCACTAAAAACTATAATTATTAATATTATAATTGATGTTAAATAATATATATACAGTATATATATATATATATATATATATATATATATATATATTG
Organism: Sepiola atlantica; assembly: GCA_963556195.1. Taxonomy (NCBI): domain Eukaryota; kingdom Metazoa; phylum Mollusca; class Cephalopoda; order Sepiida; family Sepiolidae; genus Sepiola; species Sepiola atlantica. The sequence continues at coordinate 129,723,461 of OY744526.1, read as the reverse complement.
TCGCTCCTCGTAAAAAAAAGTAGAGCACTGTAATGGTAGTACTAACGCAGCATGACGTCACTTGCTTTACAATGCATCATTCCTTCCTTAACAGAAGTAGAATGCCTAAACGTCCAGTCGCTTTAAAAAGTGTGAAATTATCATTGTTTATCATCTGTTCAGAATTTGCCGAGCGGTTAGCGACGTTGGATTTGAGTCAAAAAATACTTAAAGTCTTAAAAAAGGACGAAACGTATACGTACATAGATAATAAACAATAACAAATATATATATATATATATATATATATATATATATATATATATATATTACCTTAATGAGATCATATTTAATGTCTTCTATTTTTCGAGAAATTATTGTCGGTTTATCGGACATAGAAGACATGCTATATTATTGGATACATGTGAGAGTCCGTGTCAGTTTGACATAAGCAGCACACGTTGCAAAGCGTATAATGATAACCGTTAACTTGAAAATGGTTCCGAGGAAGATTAACTTCTATAGAATGCAATGTGAAGAGAAAACATCCTTTTAAAAATCGTTTCCATTTGCAAAGGATTACATGATCTGTCTGCAGAGTTGTGATAAGAAAAACGAGGCTATGGCTTCGTACACACAGCCCCATTTCATCACACCCACAATATTGAGACGAACGTTGACGTATATCATATCTGAAGCCATGAAATGTGAAATGAGACTCGCATGTTTTATTTCAATTTCAATAGAGATATTTGCCTAAACGATATTTGCTATCTGAAAGCGTGTGCTTTTCACTGAATTATTAACAATTGACAAAAATGGCGTCGCATCATCATAACACAGTGTATACAAATAAATATATGAATTAGATACTATATAGTTGCTATCTGAAAGCGTGTGCTTTTCACTGAATTATTAGCAAAATGGCGTTGCATCATAATAAAGCAGTGTATACAAATAAATATATATATTAAATACTCACTTGTCTTATGTGTCATACGATTGGGAAGATATATAACTATTATTTACTACCTTGAAGGGTTAGAAAAAACATGCAGGTGTTATTTTGAGAAACCTGCGAAGTAAGATTTTTTTTTAAATGTCTTACTAAAACTATAGGCATTCCCAAGTAGAAGCTATCCATGCTATTATACTAATCACTTTTCAGAGAGAATGTATAGTCTGCTTAGATTAATTATTGCATGCCCGATATGTGTGCTTTGATTGCTGCTTCATAATTCTATCGTGGCCACGGCATCGATTTTTGCTATAAGCTTTAGAAAAGTATGAATCAATATATTATAATTACAGCTTTCAAAAATGTATATGTATGCATGCTTATTCGTGCGTTCAGTTCACAAGCATTAATCCTCCTCTGCATTCCGTGCCGATACAAAAGGATCTCACTGAGTGCTGCAACAAATAACCTTCTTTCCAAGCAGAATCCCAACACAACTTATAAACAATTAAAAAGTTTATATGCTGGAAGTTAAAAAACAAAACACGTGTTCCTCAGTTAGATGGCAAACTTGCAAATTAGATCCTGATATCCCGGTGAAATAAAACATGATACCAACATCAGAGAACACCGCCTATGTTTCAGAAGATCACTGAAAGCAAACTGTTACATCGAAAGTTAAACACCAATGTCATGGCATACCTAGTTGGCCAGATTTTTTCATATAACATACTTTGAATGTCCGAAGTTTCCCATTTCAAATACAACAGGGTCTGCCACTATAGTGCTATCCGATAACACATATATTCGCATTTCGAGAACATGAATTTGACTATTGAATGCTATAATTGTTTTTCAACTTAGTAAAAAAATAAATGATATCTACATTCGAGGTACCACCTATACAGGATAAACACTTTTAAGGTTAACGATTCTTGTGAAGCAAGTTCAATTTGTACATAGATTACATTTAGTCAATCGTTTTTTTTTTTTGCGAATTCTGATCTTTTAATCATATTAAATGGCTAAAATATACACATGCAACTTCAAACAATAGCTTAAACTAAAGTCGTTTAAGCTGTACGACTTTCACACACTATTATACTCTGTCAATAACCACAAAATACATATCGCGCTATGGAGGTCTTCCTTCGTTTTGATTGTGCTTTTTGACACTGATGGCGATGGACTTTAAACGAAATATTTTATGCAGTCTTATAATTCTAAGTAACACACTTTATCGAGGAAGTGGACTACATGGTCGTTCTACAACGTCAGTTCACATTTTCTGAGTGAAATGATAGACGAGAAAATGTTTTGTGTAGGCATCAAAATTGAAAATAAGAAGCACATATCATATTACTCAGGAAAAAACATCTTCGAATAGACAATTGCGTTGTGAGGTTTAATTTTTTTTTATAGATTACATATCTACAAGTTATGATTTTTCTAAAACTTTACTGATATTATGTACACTTAATAATATTCATTTATGTTGCTATGATAACATTATCCCCAATATATAATTATATCCGATGCGATAGGCAAGTACTGGTGACGATATTATAATTTAACAGAAAAAGAAAGACCTAAGCAACATAAACGAAGTTAAAATGACGAGGTAAACATCACATGATACGGTGTTTGAGAGTTCAAAGCGAAAACAGCCTTTTCTTGTTTAGTGAACACCGTTACTGGATAAGGAAAGATATGGCAAAAGCGTTAGCATTGCAACAATCTTAATGAATTTAGCTTGAAAATCGTACCACACTAATCTTTGTACTAATCATAGTTTAGCATATATGAGGACTTGAAATGTGCCGAATACTTTTTGAACAACTTGTCTACAACACAAGTACTCGGTCATGGGGTCTTTTTTAAGTTGTTTACATTTACTTTGGGCTAGGCCTCTCTATATATAATAAATACGGCGTATTCATGAACTTTAGTGAACACAACTATGCAACAATTGATCACATGTCAACCATTGAAAGTAAATCTAACGGATACCAAGTCCACAGATAAAAAATATAAATGCGTTTCACTACAGTTTAACATTGTTACTGTTTACAAAACTGGAAAATTAGAAATATTTGTGTTGATTCCGTTGAGTCAATTTAATGTTTGATTTGATTACATCTATACAAATAGACGATGCAATTCAAATTAGATATGAGAGATTATCCAGTTAGTAAGATATACAAAAGAAAATAATTAGAGATGTTCCTGATCGAGATTAAAAGGTCTTCCATTCAGTGTTTATTCAATGCCAATACAAATGACGCTACTCTACAACAATGCATCCTGAGAATATAACACATTCGAATAGATTGTCAAAATTAGATCGTGTGTAAGGGAAATAGTTCGAACCGTGTAATAAACGAAAATTACTAAATAGTATCCTACAACTTAACCCTAACCCGTGTACGTTATCATTTAGCTAACTATTCTATTTATTATTGCATATCGTTACATAAGTTAACGAAATCTGAGTGTATTCTTTGTATACGTGTTATTATTATTATTATTATTATTATTATTATTATTATTATTATTATTATTATTATTATTATTATTATTATTATTATTATTATTATTATTATTATCATTATTATTATCATTATTATTATCATTATCATTATTATCATTATGTCAGTAATAGCGTCAGTAATAGCATCAGTAGTTGAATTATTAGAAGTGTCGGCAGTTGTAATATTGTTCTTCTTCATAAGATAGAATGTGTATTGATTTGTGAATGCAGATGAATCAGAGCGACGTTGAGGCTGAGCTATTACGCATAGAATTGCAATTTAATGGTAATAAAATGGTTGACACCAACATAATATGATGCTTATCTTTTACATATTTATAAAAGTTACGCATGCAGAAGAGAAAAATTGGTACCCTGCACTCATTAGCATAAGGGTTTATAATTTCCATCATGTAAACGACACCACATTTTCACCGGCGCATGTAAATATACGAACACAAGTTATAATAAAGTGTAGATAAGTAACGGTTATGAGTTTCCGAAACACGCCTTATCATGCACTTACGTACACCGTCTATAATATACATATGAATACAAAATAAATTGACAGTCAGAGACCGTATAGTCATCAATCATGAGGCTGTCTATTTTGAAATGACAACATTTATCTCAAAGTGTCAGCTATATATATATTGATAATTACATGTTCTTGAAATGTACACAAAGCGACTGAATCCTAAGCACACCTATTGTGCTATTTCAGACATTTAGTAAACGTAATTAGGATATCATAGGTGTAGTGAGTATCTCTGAATAGCATCTAAAATAAATCAATAGTGATTTAACAAATTTGTATAATATTTGAAATGTGTATACGGTGCGTAATCAATAGATGTTAAACCCTCACTTAAGTTCTGAGATGAAAAAGATATGAACTTAAGATTGATTTATATTTAATGTGTTAGTTAATCAATTACTTTAACCGGAACTAATTTTACCAAATGCAAGCAGAACTCCTTCACGACTCAGAACATGACAATAAGGCTCCAAATATTATTTGTAGTTACTCCATTTAAATATGATAAACAATCAAGGATTTATATAATAGTTAACACAACTACGAGAATGATATAACGATAGATACCGTTGCCAAGCGTACTTAAGTAAACTAAACCACAGGGAGGTATTGAACGCTGCAGACAGATTTCAGAGTCAGCACCTGTAACTTGTTCACAGGGCAAATTCCATGTCAGCATATGCATATATATATATATATATATATATATATATATATATATATATATATATATATATATATATATACTGTTTTCTCCAGTAGTGGTCACTACTTTCCTCCCTTCTTCCCATAATGTCAACCCTATATGTGCACGTACTTGCATGAAATGTTTCCTGATATTATCATCCTGATGAAGTTTTATATATGAAGAGGAAACGTTGATGTACACATAACAACATCCTTTTTGGTTTTCCTTTTTCATTTCCCTGTATATTTATACATATATATATATATATATATATATATATATATATATATATATATATATATATATATATATATATGTATATATATATATACATATATATATATATATATATATATATATATATATATATATATATATATATATATACATATATATATGTATATATATAGATATATATATATATATATATAAGAATCATGTGATGTAGAAGAAATATTAAGTGATATCCGTTTCTATATATACGTCAGACCAGGAAGTTATGGTTTGCATCACTCCTACTCTCAGCTTCTCAGAACCCTTAATTAATATTAAACACCGAGTGAGTCTTCTGAACTTTTCGTAGGAGTGTGCTATTAATTTAATTTATTTAATTTTCATACACTCTGAATACACTATTAACTGGTATTTACTGCATCGATAGCAAGCAAATGTTTCGCCAGAATAACCTTTTCGTTTTTAAACTACCATTCCCCACTTGGATTGTTTTTTTTATCGACATCTTTGACATCTTTCTTTAAAGTGTTTTAAACTTAGATGAAATGCATAAGTTTAACAAAAGAGTGTGTTTTTGGCCAATATATTTTATTATTGGTAATTTTTATGTATTATTTTATATATTTTTATATATATATATATATATATATATATATATATATATATATATATATATATACACAATTAGAAAAGTAATTTCGTAATAATGTGTTCGCAAACTATTCTCAATAATGCACGTAGTAATGCTCTTTTTTACTTTAGAGAGATTTTACCGCATGCAGTTTAACTCCTCTTAAAATGTAACGGCGGGTTATGTTGGTTGTTATATAGTTAATTAAGTTGGTCATGGACCCATCCAGTAACGTTTTACTAATGTCACAATATATATATATATATATACATATATATATATATGTGTGTGTGTGGGTGTGTATATATATGTGTGTGTATATATATATATATATATATATATATATATGTAAACACATCTTTACCTACTCTCACATATATTATTGACTGTAAAATTGGTTATGCCGTATTAATTCAGATGCTCAATGATAAATAAATACTCATGCAATGTGTTAAGTTAAATACACTAACATTGCTAAAATAAATGGCATATCATAATTGTCTCATCACATAAGTCTTGTGGGATCATAAGTGAGTGTTTAACTTTTTAAAACTGATTTGTGTAATGCACCCCTGCAGGTCATGCAAGGTTATTCAGGTCCGATTAACATGCTCAAATGCTGCGACGCACATGTTAAGCATGGGTTTATAACTGAATATATTTTCACAATAGAATCACCAAACATGCGAGTAATCTTTTAGAATCGTATCGCACGAGCAGATTCCCGTATCGATTAATCTGATGAACAGTGGTATTCATTTGTCGCACTTCACTTGCGGGATGTTTGATGGGGGTTGTTTTCTTGAACATGTATGATAAAATATCAACTAGCATATCTAGTCTATCTATAAATGTCCGTTACAACAATAGTGTAGGTATACTTTTGCATTAGTTCTAAGGTTACTTCTTACCGATCCAACATTTTCCCCTATAGTACTTTAATTTATGCTACGAATTTATCACGAAAAATTATCAAGTTGACATGGAAAAAATATATAATGGGTTTTTCTTCTATACTTGCCAGTTTTGAAAAGAGTCGATTGCGCATCATTGGATACTGAAAAATACATCTATTAAAATACTGCTGACAAAACAAAATTAATTTTGAAACCAATAAGCAATTAGACAAATGCATTACGGCAAAATAATACCATGGGGAAATTAGCAAATCCTTACTTAATAAAAAATTTAGAGAATAGAGATTTTACTGTTAATCTCAATGAATAAAAATGAATGGCAACAAAAAAAAGCTAGATGTTGTCAAACCTCATTATTTTATTGACAATCTAATTTAATTTACAGAAACTAAAAGTAATTCAATTCGTAGATAGATATATTAATGAGTTTTCGTTGGTATTATCATCATGAATAAACACTAGTTGTTATAAAAAAAAATTTCCTGAAATGTAATACACGTATACACTACGATGATTATATATATATATATATATATATATATATATATATATATATATATATATATATATATATCATGTACTTATTGACTATGTATGTGTTAATTATTCGTAATTTACTATTAGATTTATTAAAATTCCAGGCTAAACGGATCAGTCATTTCGTGTTTTACTCATAATGGCCACTTGTATTTACTACAACATTTAAGCCTCTATAATGTAACGTCGAACAGGTTGTCACTGATTATATACGCCTATGAAGTTTTAATTTTTTAAAGATTCTTTTTTTCTCAATTTAAAAAGATCAACTGACATTTCGACATGTTTGACATCAATAGTTGTTTTCAATATAACAATGGAGTAAATCATGAAGTTATTTGCGTGTCGTATCCCTTATAATTCATGATATTGCATCGTCAGATTGATGGTCTTCAATCCTTAGTTCACAAACATAGATGTTGGATTCTTAGAAAATCATTTTTTTTCCTAAAATTATCCACAGGGCACCTTACGAACGTAACGTTGACACATCATATGTGTTCTTTATATTTTACTAGTAGGGCAGTACATTTTCCGCAACGTCTCTGTAGCAAGCTTGCAACGTTGCAATTGACTATGCGAATTCGGAATGATAGTTCTTTCTAAATCTATGATAAGTGTCTATCAAAGATCGGCCGAGCGTTAAGAACCATAGTGAACTAGATATTTTTTTGTGAATTGGTTTTCTCATGTGCCAAAGTTGAAGAGCAATACTCGTATATGTACACTTACTCATCAAACTAGTTTTATAACAATAACCTCGATACGGAAATATCTGCTATTCTCCTAGATAATAAATATCCCAGTGATAGTGTAAAACGAACTGTGTAACGGGAATTTATACATTCGATAGTGATGCATCTATTTTTCCGTCTCGGTGATCCATTTATTAACACTGTCATTGGTAAGGGTCCGATAGGGCATGCCATAGTCGAAAATATCTCTCCTTCAACTAAACGCTGAATTCTATCACAATGCTATGAGTAGCCTACACAACTCGAACATGTGTATCTTTTTGAAGGCATACTATTTTGTTCACCATCAAAGTAAATTCTGTCATTCTCAAATATATATGTCGGTTATGAGCTGACAACACTGACAAGACGAGCAAACGGTTAGTAATGAAGATATATCAATATATTCCTCATTGTATTTGCATAGATAAGGTTTCATACACATCCTGGTGTTGGATTGAGCTTTGTTTTTTTTATTCTGATAGTCTAATGACTAAATATATTATTGATATTTTAAAATCATTATCTAACTATCTCTCTTTATCTCTCTCCCTCTCTCCCACCGTGCTCTTTTATTTTACATACATATATATATATATATATATATATATATATATATATATATATATATATATATATATATATATATATATATATATATATATAAGGTCTTGGAAGTCCACTATGATTAAAACTATATACGGAGGAAAAAACACATTTTAGTCCCAAGGCGTTCAGTAGAAAATCCCTCATGTAAGTCAATGTATTTTTGTAGTTACTATATTAGTTTGCTTTCAAGAATTTACACTTATCTTTACATTATTTAAGGGATCATCAGTTGCTTACCATAGAAACACTGTTTCGAGAACTTGAAAACAAAACAGTATTTTATTTCATGGCTCCCAATCAGAGTTGATCAGACGAAAACTAAGACGAAAACATACACATTCCGTATATATATATATATATATATATATATATATATATATATATATATATATATATATATATATACAAATTAGGAATGGGGTCAAGATTAATAAAGCTAAGTGCGTGTCGGACTGCCAAACACTTTGTGGGAAATGACTCTTTTTCCTCACGAGTTGGAAACATATAACGAGAGTAAATATCAATTGAACAAAGCGTTGAGGGCCATAATGGTCATCTATACAATATATATATATATATATATATATATATATATATATATATATATATATATATATATATATATATATATATATATATATATTATTACTTATAATCGAAACAAATTGTTACAAACAATCTATCTTTATCGCTTAAACTGTTCCCCTCTCCTAAAGTGTTTATATAACTGAGTAGGACAGGCTAGATCTGTAATATTACTAAACTTATTCCTTAACATTTCTACTCCTTTCTCATTTAATTTCTCTTCTAATCATCTGATGCTTAATTTAGATTTAACATAATCTAGTTCCTTTTAAATTTTAATTTGAATTTGAATTAATTCTCTCACATACCTCTACTTATTTTATCATGCTTTTAACTAATCAGTTTAACCCTTTTTAAACATCTAGAAACCCTAGCTACTAACTGAAATTATTCACCATTTATTCGCCAAATGTGTACTTGTTACCTTTGAACTCTTAGAAGTTCACTCATTGGAATTCTATTTTTGCAATCGGCAAACTTTATACTTTCGAATTTACTCTGCCACTCCCTAAATCCATTCATATACGACTTTTATATCCAAATTTCTTCCCGCTTCAGATTAATCCTACTTTCAATAACCTATCTCTTAACCTTGACAATATCGCCCGCCCATACCATCAATCCCACTTTAACGTTAACCTGCTCCCCCCATCCCACCCTTTGTCTTTTTTTTATTATTTCTTTCTTTCCAGCTCCTACGGCGGCTATCTAAACCAATCCGAACATTACTACCCCCTCGCTCTTTAACTCCCCCTTCCCCTAACCCCAAATTTAGCATTTTTGTTTCATTTGGATATAGATTTTCTTTGGACTAGATGTCATTTGCCTTTTTTATTGTTCAGGAAGTTTTCAATAATGCCCACTTTTCTCTTTTCAAATCCTTTTTCGTGCGTTTGGATTTACTTTGAATAATATTTGTTAAAACTGTAATACCCCAATTTCAAAATATATGAATAAATGAGGAATACAAACGTCCCATGTGAAATAAATTGAATGAAAAAATAAACAAATATCAGTGAAAACAAGAATTATAAAAAATGAATAAAAATTAAAAAAATAATAAAATAAGTGTATTCAATAAATTAATTGAAACATTAATTCAAATGTAAAAATGTAATTCCAAAAATTATAAAATGTAACGAAACATCAATTAAATTAAAATTGAAGTAATCAAAAACGAGTTACAATTATTAACAAAATGTATCCGAAAGTTTAAAACAATACATAATTAAAATATTTTTGATTTTTCTACATTAGTTCTTTATTATTTAAAAATAATAATAAAGAATCAATGTAAGAAAATCAATGAAATAAGTGCATAAAAACATGAATGCCAATAATTAATAACATTTAATGTAAAACATCTGCATTACTGCAGAGAAAATATGAACAAAATATGACTGACAAATAAATAAATGGTTTTATTCAGAATATATGAAAAAGTGTAATGAACAAAATAATGAAAAGTATGAAAAACTGCAATAAAAACAAAAAAAATATCACTGAAAAAATTAATTAATGAACACCGAATTCAATATAAATTAAAAAAAGTGATAATAAAAAAGGAATGAAAAAATAAAAGGGAAAAATAAAAATGAAAAATGAATGAGAAAAAGTTAATAAAAATGAATATAAATAAATGAAAATTTTATAATTATTATTAATGGTATTATTATATTTTTGCTTGTTTTCACTATGATTTCTCACACATAGTATTGTCAGTGATTGCTCACCGACAAGAAGCAGTGGTATTTCCTGGAGTCGGAGTGACAATAAGCCTGCTCAGAATTCTAGCATTATACACCTTTTCCCGATGACCACCGCAAAGAATCTTGCGTTGATTTCCCATTAGTAATGCCCATGCGTCTTCTCTGAGATGTTGATGGCAATATGCCTCCCTTAGTTCCCAGCATTCTCCGCACTCTTCAAGTGGAGGTCTGCGTGTTGATATCCCTACTCTGTCTTACCATCCTCGACCCTCTACAAACGTTTGTAAAAATATGGAATGCTTGCCGAATTATTATTAGTAGTAGTAGTAGTAGTAGTATTCATATAAGTATTATTATTATAATTATAATTATAATTATAATTATTATTATTATTATTATTATTATTATTATTATTATTATTATTATTTCATCGTAGTCTCAAGTGATAAGTTTTTTTCTTCTGAATATCAAGTCAGCTCCGTTGACCTTTGACACGAAAGCTGTTTCTAACAGCCACTCGTTTTGCAGAGTTTTAAAATAAATTGTCTAAGCAATCTGTTTAAGCTATTTATGGGGGTGTTAGTTATGGTTCCAAGCGTTGCAATTACAGCAGGAATCACCTTTATTTCTTTACATTTTACTAGTCTAACAAATTCGTATCTTTAATCTTGATTTTTGTTTGTGTTCTTTCTTATTCACTCTTGTATCAAAGGGACATGCTATATTAATAATTAAGCATGTTTTCTTGTTTCTCTTTAGAAAGATTCAGTGGAGGTCCCTAATGTTGAAGAACCTTATCAGCCTGTATTCGTCTGTTCCACAGAAATCTGACGGTGTCGTTCTCCTGTACACAATCTGGCTTATTTTCATACCACTTATCCTTGTGGTCCAATTCATAAAGTTTGCATATATTTTAGTGTAGTACTTTCGTGTCTCCATTTTTTATACTGATACTGTTCTAGCACTGGTCATTTAGATACCATATGGGCTTATGTATATTCCCCTTCATTACACAATCAGCATATCGGGGATTCTGCAGTTTTGTCAATGTAATGTTTGATAGATCAAGTGCGGGTGGCTTGTCCCTGAGCTCCCATTAAGGTGTTCTCAGTAGATCTTACGAGATGACCCCTTACACACTAATTTCAGCTGCTATTATCTCTAAATAGTTTTTTTTTTTAATTGCAACGTGTAGTTTCTTATTCAGAGTGTATTCTTCTTCTTTTTCTTCTTCTTACTATTATCATTATTATTATTTTCATTATTATTATTATTATTATTATTATTATTATTATTATTATTATTATTATTATTATGAGTATTATTATTATTATTATTATTATTATCATTATTATTATTATTATCATTATTATCATTATTATTATTATTATTATTAGTAGTAGTAGTAGTAGTAGTAGTAGTAGTAGTATTGGATACCCAATGTTCCTATTCTAGTATACAACACTATACCACACGAAATAAAAGTGTTTTCCCGGACAACGTTGACTTTGAACACACCCGCTCTTGCGAAGATAGTGAGCACTTTTTCATTACTATATGACAATATGGCAAATGCAATAGTATGGACATTCTCTAATGTTTCCCTGCCAACGCCTGTTACGTTTTATAAAAGTGCATGTACAAAATAGTAAAAGAAAGCAGAGATAGAGAGATCATTTTGAACGCGTGCAACCTTGCGTCTCAAAAGCAATGCTCAATCACGCGTATTGAGCACTTTTGAGTTATACCACTTACTTAATATAATATGGGATTATTTTTATTATGGTTTCTGTGCAACACCCCTTTCCTCGTCTAATATACAATTTCATAACGACAGACAGAGAAGGTAGCTCTCTCGGGGAACGCTGCATCAAAATATACCGGCTCTATCTAAGATATTTAGCACCTTTAGATTATTATATTCTACTTGCAAAATGTAATACTTAAATCTTATATGCATTGGTTTCCAGCCACATTGGTTTCCTTGTGTAGTATAAATAAAACAAAAGAGGCTTTCAATCTGCTAGTATGTCAAATAAATCTCAAGACGCCTCTCGATTGCTACTAAAACTCATAAATGAAATTAAGTAAGCATCTGTTAATTAACTATGGTTGTTACATTGACTGTGTAAATAATTTTACCAGTAATGTGTGAGTTATGAATGGAAAAATAAAACTCAAGAAGGCTCTATAGCTCTACTGAAACAGCCAACTAAAAGTAAGGATGCCTGTATAGAATAGTTAAACTTACCGTTCTAGAGGTTCTTGTCATGCCACTCTTCCTGAAGAGAAAGGATTTTGATAAGTATAGTAATAAAAACGTGACAAAAAATTAATAAAATCCGGAGTACGCGTCGACTAATTTTAAATTTAATAACAAAACAATATGAGTCATTTCCAGTCACGTGTAACTTAATGAGGAATTACTAAACAATATTTTCCTAAATTATAACATGATAACATTGAGTAACACATGCTAGCATTAACATTTATTTTTACTTATTTATTACAGTAAATTATATAAATTCTCAGTTGTCATGAAGCGAATCAATCTTATTTTATTTTTTTGCGAGTTTTTTCGTACAACGCCGATTAAAAAATACCAACTTAGTGTGTGTTTATGTTGCATTTTTAACTTTTAGTTACAACACACACACACAATTCTTTTTCATATAATAGACTAGCAGGGCTACATGGCATTGGTCAGGGACATGAAAATAAAATGGGTTTAAAAAGTGTAACAATTGTTGTTTTCCTACTTCTATTTCTCTCTATTGGTCTCTCTATCATTCTATCTGCCCCTTACTTCATTACCACTCTATTTCCTTAACTGCCTTCCTCTTCTCCGTCTATCCCATTATTATCTGATGTTAGAATACATTTGAAGTACAAATAATAATCACATGCTACATATTTTCATTTTAAATTTATTCATCCCGGAAACACTGAGTGTTAATTTGTTCTCGACAAAACCGAGTTGCTCATCTCCTACATTTACCAATGAATAATGTAATTAAACATGTATGTTTAAAGTGTATTTACAGACAGCGCTGATTTTATCTCCCAACAAGCTACTACAGCATTGGAAATTAACTACAAAACTATTACTATCGATTGAGTACCTACGAATTCACCATATATAATTTACCAAGTGCAACACTGTATAATAATACACACCAACTTCATAAAATATATGAATGCATTCTTGTCAACATATACCACTGCCTTTCTTACACACATCTGCTTTAGCGAGCATATTGAGCAAATTCTGATTCAGGATACATCTCTTACTAAGTGTAATATTATATTATTACACCGACCTACTGTATATAGGGTAGTAAGCATTATTTTAGTTTGCATACACAACTTACTCTGTGTTATACTGCATTATACACAACATTCTCTATCTATAGCATTGAACACTTTTAGATTAGCGTTAACACATATGTAATTCTGCATTAGTAATGTATGGCTCCTGAGTAAGATCATGTAGTAGTAGTCAACAGTGTAGCACACCCCTTTGTTCCTAGCTAACACGGTGTCTTAAACGCACCTTCTCTATCTAAGATATTGAGAACTTTGTAACAACTTAATTAATTTTATAATACAGCGTTATGGGGCCATGTCACCACTGAGTAACTTTCTCTTCATATAACAGTTCAAAACAACGGAATGAATGTGAGGTTGTGTATTCCGGGATACGTGCATGTAAACCCACCTGTTCTATCTAGGGGATTCACCACTTTTGGACTAAGATATACAACTTACTTAATGCAATACTATATTATTTTTATCATAGCTCCCGAACAACACAACGTAGATTGGGTTGTATACAGCAGTATAACAAAAACAGTTACATCATTTTTGTTACTTCACTTAAATGTACTTGATGTGCATATGTATTGATCACGTTTGTCCATAATACATACCGCTTACCAAATGTAATACAGCATTATTACTAGTATTGCTCCGGGGGCACCGAGTATATCTTCTTGTATACATTCTAAATAAAACCGTGAATGTATTTGTCCAAGGGAACTCGTTGTTAAAACAAATCAGCTCTGTCTTGGAAATGAAGCAGTTTTCGAGTATCATATACAACTAAAATAAATGAAACATTAATTAATAATATACACAGGAATTAGAATAAATGAATAAAATAACGAATTGAAAATATCTATGTAAAAAATTAAAACAAAAATAAATAGAAAAATATAGGAAAAATGAAATAATAAGTACCCAACATTAATTACATTAATTATAAACTGTACTAAAATATAAATTAAGCATGGATGAATTACACATTTAATTAAAAATGTAATGAGAATAAATCAATAAAAGACGACTGAACAAAAATGAATCACATGTATAGGAATAACAAATTGAATACTACATGTGAATAAAAAAGAATGAAAATAATCGAATAAAAAAAACGAAATAAAAAATATATGTAAAAATGTAGAAAAAATAAATAGGAAAAAAGAAAAATAAATAAGAATAAACTACTAAAGTACTAACAAGTATATACTGTATTAAAAAATGTACGAAAATATTAATTGAATATGACTGAATAACACATTTGGTCAAGAAATGAATGGACAATAAATGAATAAAAAAACGATTAAAATACAATCTATGTAGATAATGAAGAAATTAATAAATAAGAAAATTAATTGAAATAAAGATAACACACACTAAAATATTAATTAAATATGAATGAATTACAAATTTAATTAGAAAATGAATGCACAAATGTATACATAAACGCTTGACTGAAACAGATTAAATAAAATCAAGAATTCCTCCAAACAACTACTAAAACTAAGTTTTCTGATTTTCTTACAACTATATCTTTGGAGGAGAGATGATGATGTTAATAATGGTGATGATGTTGATGATGTAGATGCTGACAACCATATTCAATAAAAATAAACCTTGATAATACACTTCTATATCTGGGATGTTGTAGTATATATTAAACTCACCGTACAGAAATATCATGTGGTGAACAAGATGTACCCCCTGCTAGTAGTGTGTTTATCTATGCTAGAAAATGTAAGTAAAAGTAAAGAATAACATATTTCTCAGAATTTACTAAATATTATTTAGCTTGATAATATCGTCCCTTCACTTCAGGGTACATATACAGTGTTAGGAGGTAACTATCATTTCAAGGAAAATGAAAAGATTAGCATGATACGAAGACAGAAATAAAAATCTTTTGTGCAATCGATTGTCTACACGAAAGCAGAATATTGAAATATCTAAACGGCAATCGAATAACCATAAAAATAAAACATTATTTAATCATCCGAACTATAATAGCACCTTTTTGACTTACAGATGATGGAGTAATGGGCTCGCAACCTTTGCCATCTGATATAATTAGAGATAATATAAGTTCGCTTTAAAATTATTCGCTGGACATATAGCCATGTTATTAATCAAAATCTTATTTCACAATAAACACGTTTTTAAGGCGACTGCAAACATTTTTAGATAAGGGGCCAAAGGTCATTGTTAAAGTCTAAAATGATCATTATTAGTATTTAATAAGCGTTCCCTTATTCTCTATCATTTTCGCATCACTTAAAGTCAATATTCATTTATTTTCTTTCGTTCATCAAAATATTCAAGTGTTTGATTTGGTTTTGTATTTCAGTCTGTCGGTCGGTCGCAGATGTTTGAAATATTACGTGCTTTTTGAAAATATTACTTTTTATAGTAATACACCTTTGGCATATTAGTATCTAGTATACTTACGTCTACTGATCAACATACTAGGTTATGTCTGTATTTCGGTATCCAAGGTATGCATTTAAGATGAATTGTGTACACTCGTCCGGGTTAAGTTCGGAATAACGAGTTCCATTACTAAACATTTTCTTTATTATGTGCTATTAGTTTCGTCCACGCTAAGTTATAAATCGGTACGTCCGTCCATTCGCTTTAAAACGCCTTAGTTTTAAATATAATTTCCATATTCATATTAGCAAATTGGATATACATATTTTAAGTATAGCCTCTTAAGATTAATAAGAATTTTTTTTTAATAATATTCGATTAATGAATCGATACGATTAATGATTTAATACATCAGCCATTATAACTGAATTAAAAAAGAGGAGATTATTATGTTGATGGAGTGTGCAGTTTTATCAGAGAAAATAACTGAGCTTTGACGATACACATAACTCTTGTTATAATGGATCGCTTCATTCGTATTAATGGTGCTAGTTATATATTCGAAATGTTTAATCGTTAGAAATTCTAGATTTACAAATGTGAACCACGTAGATAACAGAATAACGTGATAAAAGGTCATCAACTGCTTTTGTGAAAACCACCATTCATAATTTCAACGTACCATAAAAATGTATACTGATTTAGAAGACCTGTAAATGGATAATGAACACATTTCAACATATATTTTTCATGGTAAATTAATGTAATTAACGTAATTTTATAATAAAAAATGCAGAACCCTTACAGTGTATATATTTAAAACAGCTTCATGCAACAAGTTTTATAAAGAGAAAGTTGTTTACAATGTAAAAATTATACAATAATCATGAACATATATCCGCCCTATCTTTGTAAGTTTAATACGTATTCATTCAAACCGAGAACGTGAAATATGTTGGTAACTGTATTAAATTGGTATTCGGGTAAAGTTAATAAGAACTAAAAAAATAGAATATTGTTTTAAAAACGTATTATAATAAAGTTGCATATCTAATGAGTGCTTCGATTTTATTTTTCTATTTGCGTAACTCTCGAGCTACGTCTGTGTCTGCAATATTGATGTGTTACTCTACTTTGAGCGATCACAGGCATTGTGCGGGTGAATGCCGGATAACAAAGATCATTGTCCTTCGATAGGTACATTTAAACAAAAATGTGAAATGTTTATATATCGGATCAAAACGATCATTTAATTAAAACACTAAAAAATACTGCGCCACTTACACGAGAAAGAGAGATGGAGAGATAGAGAGAGACGGAGAGAGAGAAGGAGAGAGAGTAATTGTTTTTGATAGCTCCCTTATTTCCTCTTGTGCCATCTGATTAGGGAATATTGCTGAAGAAACATAAGTGAAATTTATATTAGGTTCGACGCTGTTCAGTTTGTTAGTGATTTCTCATATGTTCAAGCTCACCAAAAATGTTATTAAACATGTATGTCAGATAAATTTGACATGATCACGATCTCACTTACAACATAAAATACCGTAATACTTTATCCTCAATGCTAGTAGAAAATACTTCTACAATGTCGTCTCTTCACGAGTATAGCCCTAAAAGCCAGTTATTCATCGGTGTCGTCGTTAGGTCTCGGAACTTGTCAGCACCATCTGAGCCGCCATATTATCCTGTTGCGTTTGAAGGGCGCGATGCGATAGCGTCTTTGGCTGTCGTAATTAGATGCATGCTTGAGTAGTGTTACTATCTGATCACTGAATAATTTTATGTACAATACGTTTCGAAACTGTACCAAAATCTTAAGCTAATAATCCGACCAAACTTAAATACTTCATAAACGACTAACACCATATGTTTATGTATTTTGTTGAATAAAGGGACACAAACGTTTACAGTAAATAGTTGTGTTTGATAAGATCATCTACATATATAATACTAACACCCATCTAAGATTAAGCATTGCTGTCACATCAGTTGTCTATAAAAGCAGTCTGTTGTACATTTAAATAGTAAAAAAATCGACTTTGAAATTCTGTGGCGATACATTCTGCGCTCTTCTTGTATTCTCTTCCATCACCACAATAAATCACTTAATCATGTATCATGTTGACCTACACGCAAACACAATGTATATGGTTTCTTGCCGATAACTTCTAAAATGTGACTGCCTCCCTGTTGATTACAACATTTTGGATGTTAATTCAATTTGATGAATTATTTCTCTAGTCAGTTTCTTATCTACACAAAGTCTGTCCATTCACTCATTTGCAATACACCTTCTTATAACATCATGCAATTAACGATCCCATTAAGTTTTCTCATATTCTAATGTTTAGTGGTGACTAATCTGTATGAAATAAAAACTGCAGTTGCGTACACGCACATAAGTGTGTCAGTTAAAACTGTACTATTTGAGAGAATATTTAATTCTTTCAAATATAACATTTGTATTAAGTTATATTACTATTTCATACATTAAAAATGCTAACGTCTGACATTTCCCAATATAATAAATGGTAATACTTTGTTAATATATCTCAGCATTTATATGTATGACTGTAGTCATTAGGTCATTGAAAACAATGCCATTTAAAATTATCCAACACAATTTTTGTTCGAGTGAAATACTTGTATTATTTATACAGTAACATGTAGTTGCTATTGTACATCCCTAAATATGTGTGTATGGACATGCTACAAAACTTGTAAACTATGGTTTAGAACTTCTCATATAAACAGCGCATATCCGAAATCTAAAATACAGAACACTTGCATTTAAGCCAGATGTATTCATCGAAACTCTTAGCAAAGTGTAGTTTAAAAATAAATTATAATTGAAATTGTACTATTCTTTGTTTTTTCAAAGATGTGATCAATTTCATAATCGACTAGACTTTACTTCACGTTGATTTTTTCTGACTCGGTGGTGGATCTGACACCCCCGTCTTATCTACAAACAAAATGAAGAAAAATACTTTGTTTTTGAGAAACATGTATTTATCCAAAGTTGTTGCTCCTGAAAAAAAATCTTATTATTCTGGTTTTCCGAAATCCAATATATATATATATATATATATATATATATATATATATATATATATATATATATATATATATATATATATGGGAAGAGAAGGATGGAGGTAATCCGACGTGATGGTAAAATGAAAAAGGAAAACCAAAAAAAAAAAAAAAAAAAAAAAAAAAAAAAAAAAAAATAGAATTATTTTTTTGGTTTTCCTTCTTCATTTTACCATATATATATATATATATATATACCTGTAGTAATGTATGTTCGCGTGTATGTGTTTATATGCATAAACGTATGTATGTCTGATTATGGGTGTATACTACCCGCTCACCGGAGAGCAACTTATCTTGTTGTAGCCTCCTTTACAGAAAACGAAAACGAAAAGCAAATCGGATGCTGTTATTTTATATATTGTCAATGAAATTAAAGAAAAAACTGTCGAACCTCGATTCGGCAAAATTAATATATAAATATTGGTTATAAATTAAAAAGGTTTTGCATGGGGTTTGCCTTCACTATTTGCTATGGTGTAAGCCTGGCGTGGTTCGGGTCAAATACAATACAATAGAAACATTTAAAAGTGTATGTAACCTTTTTTTTCACAACGTTCCTTTTTTTCTACCTTTCTATATCACTCTCTATATATTTCTTACTCTTTTCGATTTTCTAAATACTACTCCTGGATATCATGCATTTTCTTGTTTTAAAGTATTAATCATATGTAAAATAAATTTTACAAACCAAGCCGAGTTTTCGGTTTTTAAGCAATTGCTTTTAAGTAACGCCCAGCTTCCTGGCCACCTCAACACTACAATAAAGCACACTTTTTGTCATATCTATTCCTTGGCAACACCGTATTGCTAACGAATCCATATCTCTATCTCGCTAGCAACAATATACTAGAATACACATGTGTATGTGTATGTTTCCTCTGATAACACATCTTTTCTCATCTTCACTTATACAATCTAAAATGAAATAAAGACAAAGTGTTATTTATTCACGGCAGACGCCGAGTTCGTGGCTTCCTTTTTCTATCCTTAATAAAATAATGAAACACATGTTTATATTAATGTTTTCCCACATAGAGCCGAAGACGTGTTTACTTTTTTCAAATCAATAATGTCAGGGTAAACGCAGAATCTATGTGTATTTCCAGTCCCTCTACACAATCTAATGGATATCCTATTTGCTCTAATGTATTCAAAGGTAATGCAAACTAATTGTCTCCAGCAAGTCATCTAAAACCATACACAAACCAGTCAAATTATTGATTATATTTATTGCTGGCAACGCTGAATTAACGATACTCTCAATGTTGTACTCAGTAATAGTATTAAACATATATGTGTTTAAATATATTCCAGAGTACCGCCGATTACTCTTTCTTTACTTTCTTCATTCAGAATATCATGTAACCTATTTAAATGTATGTATTCTCGAGTAGCGCCGAGTTTTTAAAAAAGTGTATTCACTTCAACTTCATAAGATAATGCCACGTATATTTGTTTATAATATTTTTTAATTGTGACGCCAACCTTTTTATATCTCGCTTTAAAAATAAAACGAAACGTATATTTCTTTTAATGCATTCCTGGGCAATGCCGAATTATTTTCCGCTGTGCCATGCTATATTATAATCAAACCTATTAGTGTGTTAATGTATAAGAATACAAGCTGATTTTCATATGTATTCCCCCTCCTTGTTTATGATATAATACGTTTATAATTGGGTCTATCCTTGCAGTCTGCTGTATAGTTTCAGTATTACCTTTGGTTCCAATTGATCCCAGGTATGCCCCTCATGTCTAAATGTCTCTTCTTCCTGTACAATTATTGATCGCATATTGACTTTCTTAAATGCTATATTTTTCTCAGTTCACTGTCAACTTCCATGCATTTGCTTCGTTTATCCGTCTCTTTATTTTAACACTTTTAAATGCTGGGACAGTTTTATCTGTTTGTTTTTATTGTTTACTATTATAACATCCTGTGTTTTTTCTTGTATCTGTTTTTTTCTGATCCCAATATACATAATGAATGTGTGATTTATGTTTGCCAATGCTGGCGCCAGTATTTGCTGTACTATTTGTATTTATAGTCAAAATTCAGTCGTTTTAGCCAATTTGCTGCATTCGCTTATTATGCGATTCACTGTTTTGTCGTCTAGACTAAAACGTCAAATTTAACCTTAGATTTCGTATAGTATATTAAATATAATGTGTGTTTTAATCGTGTTGTGCTGTGCATTTTGCAGATCCCGTTATTCTGTTCACATGACATGTCCAGAGCTTTGTCTTTTGATGTATCGTGTGTCGTTCTTTCAATTATTTTTCGCCACCACATGCATCGTTTATGTTGACGGTAACTCTTGATGCGATAGTAAATCTTTCTGTGCTCTGGGTTCTGTACATGTTGTGTACTAACCATTGGTTTGTATGATTACTGTCCGCTTTCTCATCCCATCTGCCTATGATATTTCTTGATTTAAAAGATCGAGAATGGTGTTGTGGGATATAATATTTTTGGAGCATATACGCTAACCCAATAAAAGTTAAATTTCCTAATTAAAATTAAGTTAACAATCTCTGACAAATATTAATGTGTGTATATATATATATTTGTTTTGTTTATTATCTACGTATGTTCGTCTTTTATAATCGGGACTCATCAGCATAGAAATACAACTATTCATTACTAGTCATGCGATTCGAAACCCGGACTCCGAGTATTTTACAACTCAAATCCCAACACGTTGAACAAGTAGGCTACCGCTGAATAACAGTGATAATTTAAACACTTTATTCGGCGGCTTGACGTCACTAGAGCGTTCAAATGAAATAGGCGAGGCATTTATAGCTAGCGACGTCATGCTGTATAAATACTACACTTACGGTGCTAATTTAGAGGGTTTTCCAAGAGTTTATATATATATATATATATATATATATATATATATATATATATATATATATAGAAAATTTTAATTTTGGAGTGGTATCACTATAACCCGAACCTAAACATCATAGTTGCTAGCGACGCAAGCTCGTACGACATGAGAACATGCATACTTCATAGAATAACAGTCAGCACTCACAAACACATCAACCAAGCATCGAGCGCGCCGCTTCCAGCTCAGAAAGATTACTCTTAAATCGAATAGGAGGCTTTTTGAATGATCTTTGTGGCCACCAACCAAACATCTCCCCGTATGTAGGAGAAATAGACTTGTGAGATCAGGTAAAATCTTAGTAAATTATAATTTTAATAATTTATAAGTAATCTCCAAATTATGTATCAACAACTACATTATTGAAACTGCTTACGAAACATAGATGCCAACTAGAAGAGTTCGTTATTTTCCCCCTTAAGAATGATAGATTAGTTAAAACTATTTTGTGAAAGACAATAAGAACACCCCCACCCACAAGTCCTTGTGGCAGTTGTTCGAAATATAACGCAACAAGGTAACACTTACTCTTAACACACCATCCTCATTTTCTCCTGTAGAAATAATGTCTGCGCGTTTGATAAGATTCATTTTCGAATCAATTGATGCCGAAACAAACAAGAAAAATACGTACCCAGGAGAAAAAAGTATTGTTCAAGATGTTTATATATAAAACACTTTTCTGGGAACATTTTAAGATAAAAAAGAATTAGAATTATGGCTTACATAATGCAAGACCACCATCATAATAAGCAAACGAAATGAAATTAGAAACCGACGGTCGGATGACACCACCAACACTTTTGGGGAAGTAGAAATTTTGATAAAAAGACACTTTTTACAGACTTATTCATCAGGCAACCCCGGAGCAGCGAACACCTGAAAGAAAACGGAAGGACAGTTTTGTTATCAATCTGAACAGGAAAATGATACTTAGAATCATGCGGAGGTATTTTGGGGGGGAAGTAGAAGCTACTAACGATATGAGGGCAACATAAACCCTGTCGCTTCACATACCAGTCGGTGTTGGAACTACCCCAGTCTTATACACGTTAAACCACACTCTGTATATAATGTATTTATACTTTCTTCAATATATTTCGTTATACGTTACAACGAGTGCGCTCCTTTTTTCAGACCACTTACAATTCTTCAATTAGTATTGAGATTAAGTTTACAGTATACATTTACGAAATGTATATGAAATTATGTTTAATATTGAGCATTTATGTTTGCAAAAGTAATAATATAACGACATTCAGAATCTATTAATTCAAAATGGGTATTGTTGCTAATATATGTCGATACACATAGACAACCGACCCATATAAGAATGTGAATATGAGTGCAAAAGTACATTTACGACACAATATATATATATATATATATATATATATATATATATATATATATATCGTTCATCATTGTCTTAGAATATGTTCAAAGTTCTTTTAGTGTGTGTAATCCAGTAGTTAAATTTAAATTAGACTGAAAAAAATATATTTTTATATGATTCGCGTAAATGTTATCGTAGTGAGAAATCTGAAACTGTAAACTTTATTCATTAAACATTTCTGAATCTAGTAGTCAGATAGCCAGAATGTTTAGACATAGATATTACTCAACGTTGACATCGTTTCTAAGAGATTACGGAGAAACATTGCCTACTTTTACAAAGTGTGTATGTTAGCTCATAGTTGAACCTTCAATATTCGATGGCTTATGTAGTTAATAAACGAGTTACGCCATAAATCAAAATCATGTGATAATATAGTGTAAAGTCTATAGAAGTTCATATGTCAATAAGATAAGCCGATCAACTATATTATTACTTTTAACATGATGTGCTTGAGAGACCACACACGCAGTTTAAACTGTGGATAGCATTGTGTGCGGTATTACTACGTCTGATATGTTAAATTGCGCTGCATGTATTACTTGTGTCAAGAGTGTTGTGCTTTTAATATATTGAAATTAGTAGAAAATCAATACAATTTTAGTACTAGGAGAATAAACACGGAGAATTATAAATATCTACTTATAACATAGACTGAAACAATGAGCTTCATGTGTGCTTCAAGAGAGGTAAAACGAGAATGTTCTCAGCGAAATTGATACATTGTGATTCTGAAACTGTAATATTCGCTTTTCGTAGCAATCGAAGAGCTTTCATGTGTGTAAATGTACACATTCTGCAGGTTGTTTAGCAATGAGCATTGAGTAACGAACAACACACACTGCACAACGATTATGAAACCACACTATTGTATTGAATACACCTTCCTCGTAACTTGGCGTTCAATTTAACCAAATAAAAGGCATTATTATCCAACATGTACTTGCATTGTATATCGAATTAACACGGGACAAATGTCTGTGGAAACGAATTATGCTTGGCAAAAACGGTTGAGTCGATTCTGATGCTTCTCCGCCGATAACGACATCAACTATTAAATTGAACTAGACCAGGTTGTTTTTTTTATAAAGTTCCAAACACGGTTGTTCATTTTACTATATTTTTTAATATATGCAACTGTATGTTATTTTTACCACGTAAGACGGCCGGAATACTACCTAAAACTATGGTGAATAAATAATTATAATAAATATGTTCGTGAATATTTTATTAAATCTACTTTTTGGGACTAAAGCATCATAGGAAACGTAATAAATACCGTAAAAATAGCATCTAAATGTTATTCTAGATTACACATATAAAATGAAGAGATTTTGAATATTATTTAAAGTTTAGAAAATTAGGCAATATCGAACGAATAAAACTCGAAATAACAAATAGTAAACTATATAATTATAAAATATATATAGACACAGCCGACGACAATAACATGTTAACTTTTTTTTCTCTAAAATAAATACATACACTTATATCAGTGTATGTAAAAGAGTCTAAAAGTAGAATCTTACATTTACATTAAGATGGAAAGATACCTTTTAAAAGAGGGTTTTATATTGAAAGTGATGTATACGATAACATATGTCAAAATATACATATATATATATATATATATATGTATATATATACATATACATATATATATATTTCTCTCGCTCTTACCCTCTCTCTCTCTCCCTCCCTCTCTATTTCTCTCCCCCCTCTCTCTCTCTCTCTCTCTCTCTCTCTCTCTCTCTCTATATATATATATATATATATATATATATATATATATATATATATATATATATATGTAGAGAGAAAGAGAGAGAGAGCGAGAGAGAGAGAGACACATATATTTAGATATTACTTACGGTTTCACTTATTTTCTTTATATATTGAAAGTATTCTTTGTCATATTCTTACGTCGTTATTCATCGTTTTTAGCCATCAGGTCACAACATTATTCTGTTTCTTCGAAAAAGAGTCTAAGTTATTTCACCGACATTTTACCACTTAAATATCCAAACATTTCCTTTCATCAAATTTAATGTGTATTCACTGTTTGAACAAATAAAATACATTGAAAGATAACGAAAAACAACAAATAAATACGTTCATTGCGCGAATATATATATTTGTGTGTACACATAAAGACCATTACTGTTGTCCATTTTCTTCGTTTCGCATTTGTGCTCTTTTTAAAGATTCGGAATTTTATTATGTCGGTATATTTAAATAACTTCTCCAGACACATTTTTCTACGCGCTTGTTTATTTGAATCTGCTCTATTTTTAAGTAGTGGTATATATATATATATATATATATATATATATATATATAGTTCACCTTAAACAAGACAGGCCACCACTGCAGACATAAGGATCTACTGAGAGAAAGTTTAATTTTTTTTGGGGGGGGGTCACCCTTATTTGGGATCTGTGCAGTGAGATTCCTGTTAACATTAGTTGAAAGTTTTGCATGGCAGTACCGTCAGGAAAACAGGAAATATGGAGGGAGTTCCAGAATCCAGCAGCACGAAGACAAAAAGCTTGTGTAGTAGATAGCTCTTCGGCATCTGGGGACCTCCACCGTGAATGGATGGGATTTGTCAGATTGTAGAGTTGGTTTTGTAAATTTACGTCGTGGGGGAACAAAAACTACAAGGTCCTCAGAGTACAATCCATTGATGTACTTGTAGAAC
>OY744526.1:129647031-129692031 GCA_963556195.1 Sepiola atlantica | reverse complement strand
TCAGCAACTAATTATTATTTTTAATAAATTTAAAGTTGTCATCGTGCGTTTATTCTGAAATATATGTCATTGGATTAGATTAGTTGGTGGGCTTATCTGTTAATACGCAATCAAATGTTGTTGGGTTTCGGGTTTTTATGAATGTATTTCTATCAAATGAGAATATCAGATGAAATATTTGACTAAAAATGTAAAAGTATAAATGATTCAATATGTGTGTGTTGCCTATTTTCACATTGTTCGGTATTAGGCAAAGTTAGAGGTCGGGCAATTCGTAAAAGTTCGACACAACTATTTTGTAATTTTAGTTTTAGTTTTTTGTTAACAATAAATTCATTTTTTGTTAATTCAATATTTTGCAACGACCACGGAAGTATATTATTAAAAAAAATATCAGTCTAATGTCTTGAGTATTTAAGCTGTTAAAATATTCAAGATATTTACTTAGAGATCTTTATTGTTGTCTAATCTTATTAACCTTTATTCTTTATCAAATTCTTCTTAGATTGTGAATTAAATGTATGAAATTGTTAGACTTTATTGTTGTTCATCACTATAAGATATAAAGGGAGTTATAAAAGACAGTATGTGAAAAAAGGCCAGATAATTATAAAAAGTATTTTATTATTTTTATAACGCTTACTGAAATATAATGTTAGTTGTTTAGTTCTATTATAACTGCGACATTAACATATTATTATTTTTATCATTAGTATTGTATTATTTTTGCTCATTAAGTGTTATAAAAAAACACATCGTCAGTGATAACTCCCCGACCACAGCCAGTGGTATTCCCTATAGTGTGAGTGACAACAAGACAAACGCATATGTACAATAGACCTCACATCTTTTCAATTACAAGCAAAACTGACTTTGCGATATCGCAACAGACGCCTCCCATTTCATTTTCGCTTGCTACGAACAATTTTCTACCGCATTATAATGATTATTATTATTAGTAGTAGTAGTAGTATTACTATTATTATTATTATTATTATTAGTAGTAGTAGTAGTAGTAGTAGTAGTAGTAGTAGTATAACCTGTTTAGGAACAATGTGGAACATCCTGACGGCACAACTTAGAGGACAACTCTACCAGTCCCTAAACAAACGTAACTTTAAAAGAGGGGCGCATGAGCTTCTATTAATCGAGCAAAACATCCTGAATGAAGTAAAAAAAACAATAAAAAAGAATATATGCATGGCATTGATTGACTACAACAAAGCTTAAGAGAAAACCCCTCAAGCATGGATAATTGAATTTTTGAAAATATACAACATACGAGAAAAAGATGATTTATTTTATTAAGAAGTAATGGGAACATAGAGACTAGAAATAATAGCCGGTGGACACCACCTGACTGATATAAATATACAGAGAGGAATATTCTAAGAAGACTCCCTATCCCTACTACTGTTTATAATAGATATGATGCCACGCAACTACATGCTAAGAAAAAGTGGTGCCGGATACACGTTTATAGACACAGAACTAAGCGTAAACCACCTGATGTGCATGGATGACCTCAAACTATTTACAAACAGCAACAACGAACTGGAAAAGCTGATGAATAGACCTGAATCTTCTGCCTGGACATAGTAATAGAATTCAGAATAGAAAACTGTGTACTACAAGAAATAAAAAGAAAAAAACTTGAAGCCAACGGAGGCCATTGAAATCCCCAACTAAGATCAAATGAGGGCGCTAAGTGAAAAGGTAGCTACACATATCTTGAAGTTCTAGAAGCAGACACCATCCAATCTACAGAAATGAAAGAGAAGATTGGGAAAAAAATTACGAAGAACAATAAAAGATCTTGAAACCAAATTATATAGCAGGAATCTAGTAACAGGAATGACTACCTGGGCAGTGGCACTAATAACATATTCTGGACCATTAATAGGATGGAGCAAAGAAGATTTCAGGCACCTTAACCAGAGAACTAGAATATTGATGACCATGCACAACGCACTACATTCAAAAGACGATACGGACAGACTCTACTTTAAAACAACGTACAGGTCAAGAAGACTGGTAAGTATAGCAGATTGTATGGAAGACTAAAAAAAGCTGCAAAAATGCATAACACTACACAAGGACATCCCTATCACGGCAGCAAGAGACATTTATCACACGAACTCGGAAAGCACCGAAACCATAAATAAGACGACAAGAGAAGAAACCAACGAAAATAGTTGAGTATGGCTACGAAAAACACATTTGAACAGAGAAACGGATGATTTACTGATGGCTGCACAGAACAATGCAATTAGGACAAACTACATTAGAGCTAAAATAGATAAAACGCAGAAAAAACAGTAAATGTTGACTGTGTGGCCAAGAAGACGAAACAGTAACCCACATAATAAGCGATTGTAGCAAAGTAGCTCTCTCAAAATACAATAACAGACATGACTGTGTGGGGAAAGCAGTAAACCGAGAACTGTGCAAACAATTGAATTTCGAATACACAGACAAATGGTACAAACATAAACCAGAAATAGTACAGGAAAACGAAAAACACAAAATAATCTAGGATATTAAAATACAAACAGCCAAACTCATACAAGCAATTACACCGGATTTTATAATAATCAACAAACACCCCAAATCTTGCAAAACCTTAGACTTTGTCGTTCAAACAGACTATAGAATGAAGATAAAATAAGTGAAAAAACGAACCAAATACACGGAAAAAACCGGAGAGCTGAAAGGAACATGGCGCATGAAGAAATTCAGTATAATACCAATAATCGCATGAGCACTACTAATAACCCCCCAAAAGACTGGAAAATCATTAGAACTATACATAGGACGGCAATGATAAAAACACTCTTAAGAAAAAAATCATTGAATACGAAAACAAACCCGCATAAGCTACGATGGGTCGCATGGAATATACATCAGGAAGAAAACTAAACCACAGAAAGAACACATCACAAACAAAGGAACAGAAAATGCAAGAAACATCACTTTATTATAACCCCCTAATAAATTACACAAATAAACAGAAGTAAAAAGAATACCATCATCTCCACGCCCCTAACCAAATAAGGGCACCAGCCTAGGCTGACAGCACATACACTATTATCATAGGTTCAAGGAGGAAGAGAAGCCCGAGGAGGGACAGCACACACCAGACCTCCACTGGAAGTGCAGAGACTGCTGAGATCTTAGGGATGCTGATTCCTACCCAAATTCCAGAGAAGACCAATGGGATATACCAACAAGAAATGAATGGTTAATGGCTGTTGTGAGACTGCAAGTTTATTTACGGTGGATGCCACTCACACTCTAGGGAATACTACCGGTTGTCGGTAAGCAATCACTGATGATCTGTGTGAGAACTCATAGTAAGTACACGATAATAATTATAATTATAATAATAATAATAATAATAAATTTGAATAGTAACCTATCTAATTCCAGGGATGACAAGAACACGGACTAAACACACGAAAGCAGGAATGAAAAGAGCAACCGAGAAAGTCATAGAAAGAAATTGACCACAAAAGAGAATAGATTAGTAATCGAATGCTACTACAAAACCGCTAGCCCACGGAAAGTGTATACCGAAAATGGATTAAGAACAATCGGGCATTTTTACTGGCAACCATGCAACAAAACAAAGGATAGCAGATCAAGAGAGGGTTGTACTCTGAGATGGAATTGACGGGAATTACACAAATGATACACCACCTGACGTAAACAATCAAGAAGAAGGCGGCGAAAAACACACTGTAACTGAAGAGGGCGAAGATTATTAAGCAACATAAGTCACTGATGAATAAGCAATTACATTAGAAACCATCAAATGGATCATATCCGAAGAAAAAACAAACTCCCTATCCCTACGAAACGAAGATTGGACGAAGTTAAAAGTAGGAACAGAGAGAGTGACGAAAGTAATTGCATACATCTGAACATACCCTAGCACACACCTAAACGACTTCATATATGCAGGGACAAAATAAGTTAATATAAAACTAAAAAGAGAAACAAATGCTGGCCCCAAAATTGACAGACATATCCCGGATGGAAGATCAGACGTGCCACCCAGATTACGACACTTCGAAACTTTGACATTACATGACTGATTACCTTCGACTTTACAATAAAAACTCTGACAAACATATGCATGAGCTAGACGTTTATGTTCGGAACACCCTATCCTTGACTAGAGATCATATGTTAGAATCAGATGGGCAAGCATACATGTGCTTAAGATTGACCTTATAACACAGAGTTAGTTACCTATATTTCCTATATCGTCTTCTTTCGACCCAATACTGTACCCTGCTTAGCTCTGTCTCTGAGAGCTTAGATAGACCACTTTCACTCGACTCGAATACCTAAATACATGTATTTGTGGGGTTTTAATGCAAATAACCGTGACTGGTTGGGATTTTCCAGCGTTACTGGTGCAGCTGGGAACTCTACGTTTAGTTTCTCCTCAGTTCACGACTTCTCACAGACTGTCACTTTTCCGACCTGTCTTTTTGATTCTGCGGACCAGCAATCTAAAGCTTTCGACCTGTTCTTGAAACCAGAAAACAAAACGGAAAGAAAAGAATAGTGGGAAGAAAAAATACTACACGGACACTTCAGAAGACGGACAAGAGAATAAACCTACCAAAACAGCTGGGCATGGCTAAGAAAAAGGGCACTTGAACAGAAAAACGGAATGTTTACTGATGGCTGCACAGAACAATGCAATTAGAACAAACTAGATTACATCTAAAATAGATAAAACTCAGAAAAACAGTAAATGCAGACTTTGTGGACAAAGAGACGAAACAATAAATTATATAATAAGTTAATGTAGCAAACTAGCCTAAGCAGAATATAAGAACATACATGAATGTGTGGGGAAAACAGTACATCGGTAACCGTGCAAACAATTGAATTTCGAATACGCAGACAAATGATACAAACATAAGCCAGAAACACTACTGGAAAACGAAAAACACAAAATCATCTGGGATATGGATATACAAACAGACAAACTCATACAAGCAAGGAGACCGGATGTTATAATATTCAACAAAAAAGGAAAAATCTTGCAAAATCGTAGACTTCGCATTTCCAGCAGACCACAGAGTGAAAAGCAAAGAAACAGAAAAACGAAGCAAATACACAGAACTAGCCAGAGAACTGAAAGAAATAGTGAGCATGAAGAAAGTCAGTATAATACCAATAATCGTAGGAGCACTAGGAACATACCCAAAACACCTGGAAAAACGACTGGGAGTAATTGGGATCAAAGGAATCATTGGAACTATACAAGGACAGCAATAATCAAAACAACTACAATCTTAAGAAACATTATTGAATGCGGAAACTAACCCGCATAAGCTACGAATGATCATACGGAATCTAACACAGGAAGAAAACAAAACTAACGAAAGAACACACCACACACAAAGAAACAGAAAATGCAAGAAACATCACTTAATAAGCCCCCCTCCCCCAATAAATTACGGCGGCCTCAATGGACACAACACAAAAATGGACCAATGAACAGAAATAGCAAGAAACACCATAAGCTAACCACCCCACCCAACAAAATAAATAAATACAAAATAATCAGCTCCCCTTAATAAATAAGTAAATAAAAAATAATCAGCTCCCCTCAAAAATATTTTAAAAAGAAAAATAAATAAATAAAATAAAAAATAATTTAAATATATATATATATATATATATATATATATATATATATATATATATGATAATAATAATAATAAAAAAATGTACCAGTCTAGGCTGACACCACACAAAATATTTTCATAGGGGCAAGCAGGATGAGAAGACCGAGGAGGGACAGCACACACCAGACCTCCACTGGAAGTACAGAAACTGCTGGTACCTCGGAGAGGCTTACTGCCACCCAAACCCCAGCAAACACCAATGGTTCTTACCGGCGAAAAATCAATGGTAAACAGCTGTTGTGATATTGCAAATTTATTTGCGGTTGCTATCGAAAAGAGTTGGAGAATACTGGAAACCGGGGGAGATTTGTTGTCACTCAGACTCCAGGGAATACCACCGGTTGTCGGTGAGCAATCACTGATGACCTGTGTGATAACTCTTAGTGAGTAAATAATAATAATAATAATAATAATAATAATAATAATAATAATAATAATAATAATAATGGGTCGAGGAGGGAAAGCGCAAACCAGACCTCCACTGGAAGAGCGCGGACAGCTCTGGGACCTTGGGAAGGCTTGTTGCCACTCGGGCCCCAGAGGGGACCGATGGCCCCTATCAGCGGGAAATCGTTGGTAGGTGGCTGTTGCGATTACCGCAAGGTCATCAGCGGTGATGAACGAAAAGAGGTGGAGTATACTGGAGGCCTGAGGAGACTTGTTGTCACTCGGACTCCAGGGAATACCACAGGTTGTCGGCAGTGGGCGACCACTGACGATGACCAGTGTGATAACTCCTAGTGAGTAAATAATAATAATAATAATAATAATAATAATAATAATAATAATAATAATAATAATAATAATAATAATAATAATAATAATAATTATGCATAACGGAAAACAGTTATTGAGTCTCCTTGAATCGAAGTTACATCTACAATATTCCGATATGTTACGTTTTCTATTAATGAACGCAGAACTCGACTTGAGACGGAAATGCATATATGAGTTTCCTCATCTAATACTCTTCGTGTACTTCTACTGCAATGTTATTACTCTTTTCTATATTCCCATTTTCCTAATGTTTACGACTAGTTGAACGAGACTACATATCAATATATATATATATATATATATATATATATATATATATATATATATATATGTGTGTGTGTGTGTGTGTGTGTGTGTGCGTGTGTGGGGTGTGATGTGGGGATGTCTGGCTGGGTGTATGTGTGGGGGTGTCGGTGCACATATGTGGGATTGTATTGCTTAGGACGATGCCAGTCGTAGTAATTTCTAGTTCGGGAAAGTTAGAGTTACTAATGTTGATGAGCTATCTGTCATATCAACATAATTAAAAAAAGAAGTCCGTGCATCCCTGATTTAACCACACATAACTAATTTTAATCTATACATTTTTTTTACATATGTCTATTGTATAAATTAGTAATGTCAATTACATAAAGTCAAACATCGTAATGTTTTAATAGCATGTTCGCGCTAATTCAGGCACCGTAACATCATTATATACATTTAATCTTGAGTGATGTTGTATTTTAGTTCTTTAAGATAAATAGTTCATGCGACTGTTATTTCAAAAAGAAAATTTGGTCCAGCACATGAAATATAGCCAAATATTTTGTAAGTTTAATATCATATTGAAAGACATTTTTTAAATGGTCATATTATTGTGTTGAGTGACAGTAGACCGAAGAATACATGCTCTCATTAAAAGGGACTAAATATTTAATGGCTTTGTTCAAATCGCAATTTTTACATGTCATTATCGCAGTTTTTATATAAAAACATTTTTAAAGTGCTGACACAGAATATTAGGTATTTGTTAAAGAGATATGTTGGAAATAAAATTGAAAAGAGAAGCATTTTTTAGCAAATTAAAATGTTCTAAAAGAGTTCTTATATTAACACCTGCTGATATTAAAATAAACAATAATCTGCATTTTTTTACACAAGCTTTTGAAAGCTTATTAATTTTAAAGTTATGTTCTCCATTATCAGAAAGATCCGAAAAAATCGATAGGAATAGTTATTGGGTAGCGAATCAGAAAAGTCACCTCAAGGAAATTTACATATGAAATCGCCAGACATTTTTAAAATTCATCAGGAGACTGTCGTTCAACATCGGCACCGGCGTACATACAAAGAGTATAAGTCTTGTATAAGTATGTGGCAACTGTTTAAGACATAAATACAAGGTAAGTTTAAATCGGAATTCGGCATTTCTAAATGCCGAAAACGCGCAGCAAATTTCGAAGTCATCTGACAAAAAAATGTTACTAACACTACTTAAATACTCTTTTCTTTCCAAAATAAACAAAATAAATGTATTATTGTTATATTGCTATGTTCATTAGTTCGAATACGCATTCCTTGATCGCAGCCTTTTTTTACTATATTGTTGTCGGAAGAACCACTCTATTGTGTACCTATCCAACTAATCTGTGTACGCACTAAATATATTTAAATTTGTCAGACTCATCATTAAAATAGTAAGAACACTGGGCATCGATTCTTTACCCATGACGTCATCATCGAACTTAATTTTGTATAGAATCGCAAAAGAAAACACACCGAGTGACATCCAACAACATAAACATGTGTTCTGTACAAAAACAAATATACATGAACTACAACTTGACATACTTACACACACACACACATATATATATATATATATATATATATATATATATATATATAATTAACTTGTTACAAATATCCAGGGGGTATGAATCCGAAGGAAGTTGAAACCGGGTTTATGAGAGTGCTCAGTGAAAATTCAGAGCAAAATATATATTTTTTTTGATTTTATTCCATTAATTGCGACAAAACAGGTTTTGTTTCATTGGTGCGAGTAGCTACCAACTCATCGGGCGAAAGGAATTCAAATGGCATAAAATTTTAAGTTCACTCTAACGGGAGATTGAAAATTGAAAATACATTGGAGGGGGAGGGGGATAGAGTTGGGGCTTTGTCTATAACGGCGACATGGGACATGAGAGGGGAGGGGGGGGAGGACTCCAACAAGTCGTGTTTCAAATTATTACGTGGGAGGTTTTGCACTTGTCAGTGCTGTGTCAATCTCGATCTCGGCCGGGGTGGGAGGAGGGGGATGGGGCGACGGCCGGAGTGAGTTAAATTTAAAATGAGAATTATGGTTACAACCGTCATTCTCATTTTATTTTAATTCTAATAAGTAATTATCATGTGGATAAAAATGTTTGATAATTTTAATTTAGGGTATTAATTGCTACTTTTGCATTTTATTTATTTTATTTTAATGTTTTGTTTACTATTTGTAGTGAATTTTGTTGTGATTATATTTTTTTATTTATTCCCTCTACTTTTTTTATATTTTTTTATTTTTATTTTTTTTTTTTTTTATTTATTTATTTTTTTTAAATTGTGATTATATTATACCGAGATCAATACTAGTGGAATCATTTTATAAGAGAGGTTTTCTGGTGTTACCAGTCTTATCAATAACAAAACCGATTAGGCCAATGGTAACGTCTGCCAATCATGCCTACGGTAGTCGCAGTGATAACCGCCTTATGTAAAAGCCTTAATAAAAATGAAATAAAAAATAAATAAAGATAAATATAAATAAAATTAGAATAAAAATAGAAATAGAAATAACAAGTTTGTAAGAATATTAATGATAATAACAATAATAATAATAATAATAATAATAATAATAATAAAAATAGTAATAATAATAATAATAATAATAGTAATACTGATAAATACCGCCATCAATTACCATCTTGCTACTTGTGAAGTCATTGGGCGAAATAAGTCGACAAGTGATGGTAGGCTTTTTTAATTCCACTACCAATGACAAGGACTAAGTACCAGTTAATAATTAAGTGTTCAAGGTAGTGATCGAGGGGTTAAGTAATTGAGATTAGTCTAAGTGATATCAGTGTTGATAGCTGTCCTAGTTATGGGTTTATGTTAGAATTGGTAGTATGGCTGAGAGGTTATTGAGGCTGTGCATTATAGGTAGAGATTTGATATTATTGGTAGTTCGGAGGGGTGGTTATATATTTATAGATTCATCATGACTTGTTGGGGTGGGATTGGGTTGTAAATTTGGGTGGGTGAGTAGGGGGTTATAGTGTGTTTTGGGGTAGTGTATAGTGGGGGTTTAATGTTATCATTCATTTTTGTAAAAAACAAAAACAAAAAACTGTTAATTTTATGTTGAAGTTAAGTAGGGTTGGTGTAGAGTTAAGGTGGGGTATGTGGGTTGCTAAGGAGGTAGAGTCTACTATGTTTACAGTTGATAGATGTCTCTTGTTTTCTATTTAAGAGTTTGTTTTTGTCCTTAAAGCGGATAATTTCCAGTCTTTCATTTAAGCATAATCTACATGGAGAGTTTATTGATTTGCAGGTGCTGGATTTTTTCAAGATTTTCCACTTTATTATGGGAGTTTCAATAATATCAAATCTCTACCTATAATGCACAGCCTCAATAACCTCTCAGCCATACTACCAATTCTAACATAAACCCATAACTAGGACAGCTATCAACACTGATATCACTTAGACTAATCTCAATTACTTAACCCCTCGATCACTACCTTGAACACTTAATTATTAACTGGTACTTAGTCCTTGTCATTGGTAGTGGAATTAAAAAAGCCTACCATCACTTGTCGACTTATTTCGCCCAATGACTTCACAAGTAGCAAGATGGTAATTGATGGCGGTATTTATCAGTATTACTATTATTATTATTATTATTATTACTATTTTTATTATTATTATTATTATTATTATTATTATTATTATTGTTATTATCATTAATATTCTTACAAACTTGTTATTTCTATTTCTATTTTTATTCTAATTTTATTTATATTTATCTTTATTTATTTTTTATTTAATTTTTATTAAGGCTTTTACATAAGGCGGTTATCACTGCGACTACCGTAGGCATGATTGGCAGACGTTACCATTGGCCTAATCGGTTTTGTTATTGATAAGACTGGTAACACCAGAAAACCTCTCTTATAAAATGATTCCACTAGTATTGATCTCGGTATAATATAATCACAATTTAAAAAAAAAAAATAAATAAAAAAAAAAAAATAAAAATAAAAAAATATAAAAAAAGTAGAGGGAATAAATAAAAAAATATAATCACAACAAAATTCACTACAAATAGTAAACAAAACATTAAAATAAAATAAATAAAATGCAAAAGTAGCAATTAATACCCTAAATTAAAATTATCAAACATTTTTATCCACATGATAATTACTTATTAGAATTAAAATAAAATGAGAATGACGGTTGTAACCATAATTCTCATTTTAAATTTAACTCACTCCGGCCGTCGCCCCATCCCCCTCCTCCCACCCCGGCCGAGATCGAGATTGACACAGCACTGACAAGTGCAAAACCTCCCACGTAATAATTTGAAACACGACTTGTTGGAGTCCTCCCCCCCCTCCCCTCTCATGTCCCATGTCGCCGTTATAGACAAAGCCCCAACTCTATCCCCCTCCCCCTCCAATGTATTTTCAATTTTCAATCTCCCGTTAGAGTGAACTTAAAATTTTATGCCATTTGAATTCCTTTCGCCCGATGAGTTGGTAGCTACTCGCACCAATGAAACAAAACCTGTTTTGTCGCAATTAATGGAATAAAATCAAAAAAAAAAAATATATATATATATATATATATATATATATATATATATATATATATATACATATACAACTCATATATGTATATATACAGCTATATAAATTGAGAGTTCGAATACAAAACGCGAGAACCGCCTTTTTCAAAATCACAAGTCTGTCCCTACAAAAAGTGTAGCATTTCAACACGCAACGAGACCCCAAAACAATGCGTTGCATACTATGATACCGAAATGATTTCTGTTTGATTTTTATTAAAATCAGCATTCATTCGAAA
Source organism: Sepiola atlantica (assembly GCA_963556195.1). NCBI lineage: Eukaryota > Metazoa > Mollusca > Cephalopoda > Sepiida > Sepiolidae > Sepiola > Sepiola atlantica. The sequence continues at coordinate 129,680,422 of OY744526.1, read as the reverse complement.
TCTAGGTTTAATATATTCGTGTTTTTATTGTTAAAGGTCTCAATTAAAATTAATTGGATTAATCGCGTTTTGCGTGAGAACTCTTAACATATATGCATATATATATATATATATATATATATATATATATATATATATATATGTATATATATATATATATATATATATATATGTATATATATATATATATATATATATATATGTATATATATATATATATATATATATATGTATATATATATATATATATATATATATATTAGCTTAAAGAAATTATAATTTTTTAATTCAGCCTTAATACTTTGGTATGTAAAGATGACAAAAAGAAAATCCGCATCTTAAAAGATGCCCTTGACTTTTAACGTCACGGACAAAGTTAACGACTAGCTACAGTGTTTATTGTTTTGGAAATATACTGTTCGAAATTGTTTAATATGGTTTTTGTTTCATGTGTGTTCATGTGATTATATTGTTCTCTGAAGTCATCAGAAAGAAAAGTGTCGAAAAGTTACACCTTCCGCAGATAGAATGCGTTATCACCAAAAGAGACAGAATGCCGTCTGCTTAGATAATAAAAATAGACAAATCGATCGAAAATAGAAAACTCAAATCAATGAAAACAATTGATTGTGAAAGCGCAAACAATTAATGGATGCCATTGATGAGAAACTACGTTAGTTCTATGACGGCTTTCAAAGCCGTGGCATTCTGTGTCCAATTTAACAGCTGGTCGTATTTTTAGCTTTGATTCTATTGTCTCTAATTTGTCGATTTTTAAAGAGTCTATTCTTCGTATTTCACTGCCTTTTCACACTTCTATCAATGGATGTATCATTGCCCATCTTAGAATATCAGAACGGGTTTGAATTCACTGATAGGACGAACAAAGCGATTAGATTCTAGTTAACAGATGCGTGGTTGAAAGTGAATGCGTTGCATCAATTTTTATTTCTTCTTGTGTAAATTGTTTCGTTCAAAAACAAGAAGAAAAGTTTCCTAGTTTAAATGGATCAAATAACATGTATGTCGATCAAAAGTTAATTAGCTACAGGACTTTTACAGTTATGATTTGTCGAAACATACTTCCACAGAGGAGCCATTTCATAAATATTGTTGTTGAGATAAAACTACGGCTTTTAAAAGGAACATAGGTCATTGATATTGCTTCGGTGTTGGTCTTTCTCATGATGTTTGACATATGCTTACAAGTCTTATACAATGTTTTATCACACTTGTTTTAACGGTTTTCCGCCAAATACTAATATTTTACTTTGCGAGCACTTATATCAAAGTGTAATTAATTAATAACAGAATCGGTGACGGTTTCGTTCATTAAGCAGTCTCAAGTTCTATGTATAGTCTGTATGATCTAAAATATAGGTATTGCATGAATCTTTTTTAATAATATATAGTATTCTTCATTCCAGCTTTTTCAGTTTATTACTGATAATTTTAATAAACAAGATTCTTAAGACTAGTATTCTTTTCTTTTTTATACAGGGTGTTTCAAAAGTCTTGGGAACATTACAAATGCGTATATCTCATGAACTATTCCAGGTAGAAAAATGAAACTGGTGCCATTTTAAAGCTTGCTTAATCAAGTTTTTGGTCATACTAATGATTTTCGTGTCATCTTTCTAGGTGCAGTAATGGCGTTCTCTAAACAAGACAAGGCATTTTGCGTCCTCCAATTTGCAAAGACTGAATCGCGGACATGTGTTCAGCGTGCATTTCGCAGGAAATTTAAAAAAGAAGCCCCTGAAAGGAAATCCATTGTCAGATGGCATGCTAAATTTGTGAAAGATGGGTGTTTGTGCCCAAGTAAGCGAACAGGTCGCCCTTAAACTTCAGAAGATGCAGTTGAGCAAGTTCGGACAGCCTTTCAGCGGAGCCCCCGTAAATCAGTGAGAAGAGCCAGCAGGGAACTTCAGCTTGCTCCAGCAACTGTCTGGCGTGTCTTAAGGAAACGACTGCAAATGGTACCTTACAAGCTCAAGTTGGTCCAAAAGTTGTAGGACACTGATAAGCCACTTCGCCGTGACTTTTGCATTGCAATGCAAGAGAACTTTGAAGATAACGGCTTTGATGACCGGCTTGTTTTTAGCGATGAGGCGACCTTCTATCTGAATGGCAAAGTTAACAAGCATAACACTCGCATATAGGGTACTGAGAATCCTCATGAACTTCTTGAGCACAAGCGAGATTCACCAAAAGTGAACGTGTTTTGTGCAATTTCCAAGAAAGGTGTCTAAGGACCGTTCTTCTTTGAAGAGGTAACTATCACTGGTGAATCCTATCTCAACATGCTGGAAGACTGGTTAATGGCTCAGTTGGAACAAGCAGAATCTGATTACTTCATTTTTCAACAAGATGGTGCACCACTACACTGGAGTCTTAGAGTTAAGCAGTTTCTTAACACAAGGCTGCCTGGTAGATGGATTGGGAGATCTGGGCGAGGTGATGACGTTCTCATGCCCTGGCCTCCTAGGTCTCCAGATCTTACCCCGTGTGACTTTTTCCTTTGGGGCTTTGTCAAGCAACAAGTCTATGTGCCGCCCCTTCCAAGAGATATTGACGAACCAAAGGCTCGAGTAACGGCAGTTGTGGGAACCATTGACGTCAAGATGATGGAACGCGTTTGGCAGGAAATGGACTATCGACTAGATGTCTACCGTGTGACGAATGGTGCTCATATTGAGCAACTTTGAAGATTCCCCACAAAATTTGAAACTTTAACCTTTCCAACGGTACCAATTTCATTTTTACACTCCTAATAGTTTTTGAGTTATTAAAAATCGTTATGTTCCCAAGACTTTTGAAACACCCTGTATTATATATATTTCATAATATATCGACCGATATGAACTTACATTCTGTGGTTGCATATTGGAACCTTGACAATATTTATATAAAAAGGGCGGACAAAATAGTCGTCGCAGAAGGACCACCACAATGTTTTCTGCTGTTCAAATACAAATGTTACACACAGTCCTTGTCTACTCTAGGGCAGCAAATGTGATATTCTTTTGTACGCCTTCTTCTGAAAAGAACACGATCATTTTAATGGATTTTATTAATATATTTTCAGTGTTCTGCTCTATTAACCTATTTACTTTTTACTATTCGTCAGTTATTGATTACATTTTCCATCTCATGACGTCGTGTTCCCTGGTAAATATGACATACCATTTATGTATTTAAGAAATAACTCCCATCATGCTCGTTCACAGTATATACACACGTTACATTTTGTATAGTTGTATTAGTTCCTTCGATATCACATTTCATTACACTGATTCTCTAAAAACAACTGGAATTGTATAAGACATGCTGATTGTCAGTACCCAACGTTATGTACGTTAAAATCGATGCCGGCAAACCATTTAACCCATGGGGCACGCTATCGATTATATATTTAATTATACTATACAAAAGAAGTGTATTAATTTATTTAATCGTGACTGGAAATTTTCATAGTTTTCCTAATTCACATGTATTTTCTAAAGATGTTTTGCTTTACTGTTATTACATTAGCGCATTGCTTTGAACAAAAGACTACATTCGTGTCTGTTAATTAAGAACAAACAATTTGAAATTGATCAATGTTAATGTGCAGGTTTAAATGTACACTTATACATTGTTTAAAATACATGTTTAATTATAATTCCTTACTCAGTGAACTACTTATCGTAATGATAAACGCAAAATAGCAATGTTAATCAATGGTAATTAACGATATGTTGATCTATTTTAAATGTAGCTAAACGTTTTGTAATTGCTGAACAAGTTTTAATTGAATATTCAATGTATGTGTTCATTTGTAAATAAACATGCGGATACATTTTAAATGCGACACTTCATGTAAACTTATACTCACAGATTTCAAACCATTACTCAGATAACCCATACACACATACATGCACCTCCCCACACACAAAAACCCTCACACACATGCACACACGTATATATATATATATACATATATATATATATATATATATATATATATATATATATATATATATATATACATACATATATACATATATATATATATATATATATATATATATATATATATATATATATATATATATATAAGGGTCAATGAAAAATAATTAGACCTGCAGGTGGAAACAGATCAACGTAGCTTATGTTTGCTCTATCCAGTATATTGAGCTTTCCTTACCTCACAATAGGTCTAATTCTCTAAAAGTTACCTTTTAGTTATAAACCCTCATATATATATATATATATATATATATATATATATATATATATATATATATATATATATATATATATATATAAGCTGATAAGAGTTTACTGCGTTCAATGTCCGTTTTAAGGGCCTGTTAATGAGCCGGGGTCCTTTTCAAACAAGTTGATTCATCAATAAAATATGTCTCATTTTGGCACGTCGTTAATGACAAATGGTTAAATTAGCAACATCATGTCCTGATTGGATCAAACAATGAATTGTATAAAAGTTCCAGCATGTATCCATTCATTACTTTAAATATATGACAGTCTACTAACAAATGCTTACGTTGTAAATGGTGCTGTATCCAATAGTATGGTGTAGTAAAGCAAGAGATATATTCACTAACCGAATTATAGTTTAAACTCTCCAGTTTAAGTAAATACACGTTTATGCTGTATACATACGTATATATTTACACACACACACACACACACACACACACACACACACACACATATATATATATATATATATATATATATATATATATATATATATATATATATATATATATATATTAAATTAAAGTCGGTGTTTTCTTTCTGCTTACGGTATCATATATCTGTAAATACAAGCGATATATAGAATTTTACTGTTGTTTTTTATCGGAATATCTTGATTTGTCTCAACTGCCTTACCTTAACCCTAATTCTCTTTTAATAGCCATACACACATGAAGTCGGTGCTACTTTTACTCACACCAAAAATCTATTGTCAGAACAAGAATCTTATTTGAACATTAATCTTGATGGGATTCTTATTCTTGATACAATCGTCATTGTGTATTTTTATTGAATTACTTATGAATGTTTCCTGTTATAATTTAACGACTGTAATACTAGTTTCTCTTTTTATTTGCAACGCTTTGATTTGCTATTCCATAAGTTTGTTATTAATTCGATAATTGACCCAATAACAGAAACACCTTACTGTTCGTTACCCGCCCGCATTAATTATTCGTTAGTTTTCCCATACATTTGCATATTTTCCCGTTGTTTATCTTCATACCATTTGTGTAACACAATCACCGTCCTTTCCCGGGTGCCGCCGGGTATATTCTGTGTATAATGTTCTTGTTTTCGTTTTGCGATTAGTGGGTATTTACAAACATTCTCAGTCATATATACTTTCTTATACTAGTAGTAGTATAGGTAATAGTGGTAGTAGCATTTTGTAGTTGTAGTAGAAGTAGTGTGCTAAACGGACGATAGTATTTGTTTTATTATAATTAGTAGTAGTTATTTTGAAATATATGTTGTTTTGTAGATGCACATTTTTTCAGAGTGTTAACACGTAATCAGAGTGTTAAGGAAAGAAATGCAGAAAATATTGGAAATATAAAAATATATCCAATATCTTAATCCCGGATGTACACTGAAGGGGTCCAAGGCAGTAGTCGGAAGGGGGCAGATTTGCTAAAGAAAATGCTCCTTAGCGAACCACTCATCGGGCTCTGGTAAAAAAAAGATAGTCTCTTGTTGGAGCAAAGTCATACTGTTTCTGCCGACTTGTAACAGAGTCTGTTTATGTCGTGCAAATGGCCACCCATTCGCAATGCTGTTTGTCGATCTCGTTGAAAGGGTTGACGTGTGAATCCGAATGAACTCCTCAGTGTCGAAGTTCCTTGACTATGTAAAAGGCTGTCTGTATCTACTACTGTAAGTAAACATGATTATAGTTAAGATATCTCACTCGTAAGAGAGTCTGTCGATACACAACTAAATATCTTACTCGTAAGAGAATTCTTTTGATACGCCACTGCTAATAGAAACTGTATCTGAAAGTCTGACTCGTAAGAGAGTCTGTCTGACAAGTAAGATAGTTTGTCGATGTTCGACGTACTGTCCACAGGTGTTCTTCTTTAGCAAGCAGTGTTGGGTTGTGTTCCCTTCAGAAACCCCAAAAGCAGCAAATCATTAAATATGTTAAAGGAAAAGTATGTAATTATTTTAAATAAATGTCTTTCCCGGGGTAAGCCGGGACACCGTTCAGCTAGTGCATGTGTATACTAGATTAAAAATAAATAGAACATATATATATATATATATATATATATATATATATATATATATATATACACGTGATTTATATATATATATATATATATCTATATATATATATGTGTGTATATATATATATATATACCTGATTTACATATATATATATATATATATATGTATATGTATATATATATATATACATACATATATATATAGAGAGAGAGAGACAGAGAGTGACAGAGATATATACATATATATATATATATATATATATATATATAGAGAGAGAGAGAGAGAGAGAGAGAGAGAGAGAGAGGGAGAGAGAGAGTTATGTGTTTCTCATTATTTCAAATTTTCGTATCTTTTTGTGTTTGATGGAGATGAGACATCTTACCGGATGATAGAAATTCACTGGCTATTTCAAACAGATATTTATTTACGAATCTTACTGTCCCTTTACTTACAATTGTATTTAACTCTATTGCACTTTGTTCACCTGCTATATTTACCAGATAGTTTTTACATTATTTTACATATATCTTGCTTCTTCCATAATTACATGGATCATAGAGATCTTTCTCAGATTTCAGTTCTGTTTTATGTCGTGCATAAGACTTTGGTGTTTCCTAATTTTTACCCTTTCAACTCCGTGTAGTCATGCATCATTATGGGACACCGACTTCTGACTACAGTTTCAACTTTCTCCCTGTTGTCCCATATCACGATGCCAGGTTAACCAGCTTCGTTTTCTAGACGTATGCCGGATGCAATTGCATAGCCATAGTGGATGGGGTATGACTTATTTCGAACTCGTCTTTCTGGTATATGCTCCTAGGCTTTGTTGCTACACTGTATATTATACTTTCTACACATAGTGCAGTTAAGATATTTACCACCTTCGTTGTGTCGCATTGTAGAATAGACATCCCCCAGGAGTACCTTAAAACTGGGTTTCACCCCCCCCCACACACACACACACTTTTGCATGGCAGGATTTGCCCTTGCTGCTGAGACGACGCATCATACATATATATATATATATATATATATATATATATATATATCATAGAGATGAACGATCAGAACTTTAAAAAAATTAAGGATATGAAGCTCATTTATCTGAACTTTTGATATTCTGATGAATATTGTATATTTACAATTTTTATTGTCATCTTTACTCTGTAGAATTGATTGCTTCATTCAATATATTAAGCTTTATATTATCACGATTTATTATTTAACGATAATCCAATTATCTTTAATTTAGATATTTAAATATATATATAATCAACATATCACATCACCTAATAATATTATATATGAACATACAAGCAATTGTTTATGTGTATATATGATATAACCAGTAATAAACTCGAAAATATTGTGACAAGTGTTTCTCTTGAAACCATAGAAATGGCAAAAAAATCTCACGATTCAGAAAAAACAATAGAGAAAACTAATTCAAATTTAATAAAGTCGAGGAAGGTATGAGAAAAAAAGCCAAGTAATAGCCTTGTACTGCTTGATGAAAAGAAGACAAAGGTTGACCTTTTCTTATTGACACAAAGATAACACATCAGGGAAGGCGATTGTTGTCCAATTATGAGCACCCTATTTGTTCGAGCGGTATTGAAGACTAGTTTAAATCGGGACAATAATAATGTGTTGTTGAAATGTTGCTGGTTTACGTTGGAACCGAAAAGGTAGAGAATTATTTTTATTTCTCTGTTTCTCTATTTCCAGTGTGTATGTCTGTTTTTTAAACACCTTTAGATTTGATATACATTTAAAAATACTTACGCATCTTTGTACCTAGAAGCCTTGCATTGCGATTCTAGAGTGTACGATTGATAAAATGCCTAAACACTTATATATTGACATCAAATGATATTTTCGCTAGATATTAAATTTAATTATTGACATTATTGTTACATGCTTTAATATTGGTTTGTAATGTGGCAGATTACCATCCTCCCAGTAACCACATCCTACTTTGTAAGAGGGGTAAACTAACTCAATTAGTGTGTCCCCCTTTAGGGTACGCGGTTAAGTTGTAACTTTTCTCAAATGCATTACATTAGCCTGCATCATAATATCATCTTCACATCCATTTCTTTTTATTTTTGGTGGGAATTATCTGATCAGACTTTATTTTTTCATTGGAGGTAGCAGAGTATATATTTAATAGTTAGGATACATTCCTTACAGGCATTATATAGTTTTGATGGGTTGATCAGTATTGCATATGTTAGCTTGATTCTTTTATTGGGGTAGTGTAGGATAATTTTATAGCTATGATACCTTCCTTCCATGCATTATATATTTTTGTGGGGTTGATCAGCGTTTATAGGTTAGTTTGTTCTTGTATTAGGGGTAGTGTAGGATAATGTTATAGCTATGATACCTTCCTTCCAGGCATTATACATTATTGTGAGGTTGATCAGTATTGTATAGGTTAGTTTTATTCTGTTATTGGGGTAGTGTATGATAATGTTATAGCTATTATACTTTCCTTCCAGGCATTATATATGTTTGTGGGGGTGATCAGTGTTGTATAGGTTAGCTTGATTCTTTTATTGAGGTAGTGTAGGATAATTTTATATCTATGATACCTTCCTTCCAGGCATTATATATTTGTGTGGGGTTGATCAGTTTTGTATAGGTTAGCTTGATTCTTTTATTGGGGTAGTCTAGGATAATTGTATAGCTATGACACCTTCCTTCCAGGCATTATATATTTGTGTGGTGTTGCTCAGTTTTGTATAGGTTAGCTTGATTCTTTTATTGGGGTAGTGTAGGATAATTTGATGGCTTTGATACCTTCCTTCCAGGCATTATATATTTTTGTGGAGTTGATCAGTATTGTATAGGTTAGCTTGATTCTTTTATTGGGGTAGTGTAGGATAATGTTATAGCTATGATGCCTTCCTTCCAGGCATTATATATTTGTGTGGGGCTGATCAGTATTGCATAGGTTAGCTTGATTCTTTTATTGGGTTAGTGTAGGATAATTTTATGGCTTTGATACCTTCCTTTCAGACATTATATATTTGTGTGGGGCTGATCAGTCGTGTATAGATTGGTTGTTAATCATACAGTATTCCTAGGATGACGTTCATTTGGAAGTTGTATCTGTTCTGTTGTCATTATGTAACCAGCCAGGATTACAAAACTATTAGACCTAAGTAGGCATACATGTCCTAATGTAATATAAAGAAACGAACACGATGTTGATGGAATCGATAATGACCAGGATAGTGTTCATATTAAAGGGAGAAAAACAAATATTAAGCTTACCCCGACTCAAACAACAAGGGATATCAATTTCGAATAAAAAATGCCACTGATTCAGAATAAATTAGGGGTGGGTATACATTATTATATATTTTGATATACTTTTTTATTCATAAGTAAGTGTTGGCTTATGATGTTTGGGGAAAAATAAAATTCAAACATTATTCGTATATTTGTTTAAGAATTAAATTTACAGTGTAGTATATATTCTGATACTACACTTTATCTTTTGTACCCTCATTTAGTAAAGAATATATTCGTCTAAGTTGCGAGAAATTTGATTTTTGACCAATTTAGTAGACCCCACATTGTAAGTTTGAATTGTTATATTAACATCGAATTAGTATATATATATATATATATATATATATATATATTAAAATCGAATTAGTGCATGTATGTATATACATGCATATATACATGTATATATATATATATATATATATATATATATATATATATATATATAAATGTCATAGTAAAGAGCCAAGTAACCAGAAACACAGGTAAGTGTATACACTGTTAACCGCAATATTTTCTACACAACAAATAGGTGTATATTGTACATTTTAAATATATAACTGACTTAAGTTTACTTTGTATGTTTTTATTTTGATAGTTTCTGTAAAGAAAGTTGTTGTAAAATTGTTTGGAATCCAAATAATGAAATATATGTGAGTCGCTAAAATCCATGAAACACGATGATGCTTATGTTCTTTAATGTAGCAACAGCGCACTACGTAAAGTTTATTTTTTAATTGATTATTGTTGTTTATTTATTTATATTGAATAAGCTCAGTTTCAGTATAAATCTGATCGTGTCTCTAATCTTTCTTATTTATTGCAATATTAAATTTGTTTTATTATTTACAATATCTACCATTCGTTATTGTCAGCCTAACTTTTGGACATGCTTCTTTCGCACCAAAACGTTACGTCATTTTCGATTAATCAGGATTTCTTAACAAAGGTCGTATTTAAGTAACATTTTCATTCTCATAAAAGTGTCTTAGAAGAATGTAAATACCTCAGATCAAAAGGTCAATGTACATTTAATGCAATTGAAACTCGTCGCATTTTGCCTACATTATAGGAAAACTGCACACTAAATGATAATATGATAAGAACTAGTAAAAATAAGGAAGGTGTCGGTCTTCTTGGGAAACGCCTAGTATGTTAACTAGTTCTTAATGGTATACATCTTTATTTGCAGTGTTGTGTCTTTTCAAGTGACGAATTGCATTACGGTGTCTAATAATGTCTATACATACCACATACATGATGTATTTGTAGATAATTGGTAATGTGTTTATTGTGTAAGATGTAATAATTATCTCTTTATGCAAGAAAATACTCGATTAAAAAAAAAAAAAAACACAAAATAAATTGTGTACGAATGATAACAATAGCTCAAATAAAGCTGCGCGCTTTAAACAGACATAATATTATATTGCCTGACATTTGACGAAACTTCAACACAAACAAAGCAGTTATTTACTAATTAACCCAACTGTCGGTACGAAAGGGGCATCATTTTTAAGACAAATATTTCCGTTGTTTTCCTCTGACATCATGAAATATGACCTCACTTGCAACATCATCGCAGATGACCGTTATTATTTACGAGTTGAACCTTACCCCCGGCGTTTCAAAGGAGAAATGAAAGAATATTTAAATATGTCAACACGCTACCGAACGCAAATAGATCACATCGGAGTAATATTCACAATAGATAAAGTACTATAGTTTACATCGATTCATTTTCAAATGACTACATAATAACGTTGATTTTTAAAAAAAATCGGAATAATAGTCTTCTATTCACCCTCTTTCATAGGCAGAAGTTTTACAGTGTAAAAAAAATAAAACTTGTGTATGACGACGGGGATCGAACAATAACCTCACGGTCATGGATCTACGCTGCTACGAAGCTAATCAGTAGCTGGCATGTGTGTTATCATACGACCCGCCGTAAGGCAACCAGATGTAAGGGCAACCAGTCACACGTTTTGGGTCATTTCTATAACAATAATGCGATGTGTTTCCAGTTGTCGGATAATATTCATGTAAAGTGTATAGGAAACAGAAAATGTACAATTCATGGGGTCGTACTAGTATCTCAAAGTATAGTAACTTAGTTCTAAGGTCGAGTCGTTGAGGCAATTATGGCCGCCATGTTTAAAGTTGAAATATTGCAAATAACTATGTGGTTTATTGAATTCTATACAAACTGGAATTACTATAAAACTATGTGTAATAGTTAGAAATAACGCACTCTGATATTCGCAAGAGTAAGATAAGTTAGCGTGAGCGTCCATCAAATGGGTGCGTAATGTTTTGTATTATGTAATAAAGTAATATCAGACATATATTAAATAATAACGGAAAAGTTTTCTTTGAAAAGTAGACGGTGTGTATTACTTCCCCGTGTCGATACGAGACGTAAGTACTTAACTGTTAGGTGGGACAGTGTTTGCTACAACCTATATTGAGTATGTTTTGAGGAGAACCGGAACTGATGAGGAAACAGTGACATTTAAGTTTAGCTGGAGAAAAATAATAACATATTTACAAAAAACATACTCGAGGTAATAAACATGATAGTGTGGTGAGCCTAGTAGACTGTGGTGCATGTGGTTATTTTACTAGTTTGCAAGATAGTCTATAGGAAAATTGTATGTTTATTCAAAAGAGGTTATTGTTTGTTTTTATTCTCTGATAGCTATGGCTGAATAATAATATTCATGTTTGCCTTCATAATATTTACTTATTCTTAGAAAATTGTTTCTTGGGCGTACATTTATTTTTGTTCGTGTCACACTATAAAATTCGATGTCTTAGAAAAAATTCGAGTCATGATAAGTTGCCAATCGTCTTATCCAGTCCTACTCAACAGAAAAAAAACAACACTATTCCGCATGTATGTACAGCAAGTGGAACGAATATTATTACCATATGTGATTTTACATAAGATACCGGTGTTTATGAACAATTGAATATTGTTTTGTAGACTCTCTATAAAATAATAATACACGCTTAGATACAAAGTGCATTGTTCCCCCACATTACATTCTCTACTGAATGTATTATCTCTATGTATCAATGCTGTGTTCGATCATTCGTCGAATCATTTTCAGGTAACAAATACACATGAAAGAAAAATATGAAATTTCCAAAGAACAATAAAGGGCATTTACAGAAAACCATTTTAATTACATGACGCGAGTATTATCATCATTGGAAGAATCGTAATACGTTCACAATTTATTAATGTTGTAACTGGTTTCATACGTAATGTTATTTCTTTAAATTATAGCTTCTTTTGTTTTAATGAAGTAACTCCGAGTATTTTTTTATTTTGGTTTATAAAATATTATGTTCGTGTTATAAACTAAAATGCATCTCTAATTTGAGAAGACACATTCATGTTTTTTTTCTAAATGTAATAGAAATGCAATAGAGAAATGAAGGAATATCACTATTGTAATACTTATATATAAACTAATGGGAATAACATCACGAGTATTTATATTACTTACACCTTTGTAAGAATGCATACCATACATAATTAAGAGAAAAGTGATGGATTATAGCCAGCAGAAAATACTTAATTTGGATGTGTCTTTTAATTTTTCGTATACAACTTTTAAAATACACTTTTGCCAAAGTCGTATCATTACACAAGATATATATATATATATATATATATATATATATATATATATATATATATATATATATATATATATATATCAGTAAGAAAATAATAAATAGGAAAATATACGAAAAGAAGTCATGAATCTATTTCATCTATCTATCAATTGATCTTCATTACATGCACTCTATATTATATCACTTATTCTTGAAGACACTTTAACGGGTCTGTTATCATGTTCTAAAGGCATGGTGTCAACGTTGCTTCTTAATGTATACTATGGGTTTTCCCGAATAACGCTTGTTTATATTGAATGATAAAACAAAAGGCCTCTACTTTTATAAAGAAGTAAATGTATGCATTATTGTTTGTTACGCTAGGAAAATATGTTAACATGTCACATGATGTACTATTAATCTGTCGATTCGTAAGAAGTCGCCTTCTACGGTTTTGTTGAAAGAACCTCATAACCTTATGAGTTATGATATTATATGTTACAGTTTATTTGTATAAGTATATTTCATTTAAGCCAAAACATAATTGGGTGCGTACGTCACAGTCGCCATCCGTAAAATATGTATACACGTTACATGATTCTATTTGTAACATACAACATTGTAGACACGAAGACATACTAGTATGTGTACATGCAAATTTAAAATTTCATAACCGATGTATACAGAAAAACCTTAATATGCTTAAGACACTTCTTACTTTAATAAATATTTCAATCATCTTTCATACACCGAAAATGTTAAGTGTTTACATATTATTCACATCTGACACTTAATATTTTATGATGTAAAATTAAGAATAGCATTTTATATCCTTCTATTTTTTCGACTCAGTGTGGAATAGTTTTACCTCATTAGGTCTGAGAGATCGCTTACAAATCCTGCTCGGAATATAATTTTTACTGCAAAGAAAAATGGCGATTGCACTAACATATTCTTAACCTCTCGAGTGAAAAAAATATAATGCAGAATATAGGGTGATTGCAGAAAATAATAACTTTTTGTGTGTTGTTTACGAACACCCACGCACACATAATAGTAGGCATTTCAAGATAAATCAAAACGTAAGAGAGAAATGAAATTAAATAAAGCTGAAAGGCTGTGAAATAATCTCCAGGAATTTAATTATAAGAAATATTGTCTTCTTTTCACTCCTTGAAGTCTTAGAATATGATTGGTTTTCTTGAATCATTAAATAAATTATTGATATAATAAGATCAATAGTCGCACAAAAAGTAAAAGGTTTGAGCAAGAGAGAGAACCACGTGGTACTAAGTGGATGGGATTGAAAGAGAAATTGATAGAGGGACAACGTGAGACAAGAGAAGTTCAACAACGGATAATTATATATAAAAATGCAGTAAACAACGAAACAAAAATTGGAATTAAAGGAAAAGTGAGCGATAGAGTAACACTAGCGGAATAATATGTGAGAGAAATGTGTCAGTCTTTTTTATTTTGGCACTTTAATCAAAAAATTGTCTTTCGTTTGAAACCTGTATTGCTTCATTTTTATTTATTTTCTTTCAATTTATGACACCTTTGGCGTTCTTTTTTTCATCATTCGATTATTATAATTATCTGTTATCCCTGTTTCTTCCGTGCACATAAAATAGTGTACAGTTCTCACTGATAATACATACACACATATCCACACATAACACACACCTATCTATCTCTCTCTCTATCTCTCTCTCTCCCTCTCTGATATATATATATATATATATATATATATATATATATATATATATATATATATATATATACAAAACTACGACACTTGAAAAAAATGTTTTTAGCAATAGTTTATTGTTCTATTACTTTATCATTTTATAACTATATTAAATTATAACGTGTTTAAAGCACGTATGATTTCTTCAAATATTCTTGCCATCCTTTCCATATATATATATATATATATATATATATATATATATATATATATATATATATATATATATATATATATATATATATGGTTTTTTGGTACAGAAAAATTCGTACACCATTCGTATTAATGTTTATGTAACAAAACAAATAAGTGTTACGCTCTTAATTTTAAATTTTAATTCTCAATTAATCGAGAAATATATCGGGTTTGCCTGCTATATTACTAAGTAGTTATATATATATATATATATATATATATATATATATATATATATATATATATATATATGTATATATATATATATATATTTATACATATATATATACATCTATTTACACATATATATATATATATATATATATTTATATATATATATATATATATATTTATACATATATATATATACATCTATTTACACATATATATATATATATATATATATATATATATATATATATATATATATATACTCGGAACTTTCTTATGCGAATTTACCAGTAGATGCTACCGGTGCTCTATGACCTACAGTATTCGATTTATTTAATTACGAGTGCCGCTGAAAGTGCACCTAGACTTAAAAAAGAAACATGTAACTCCCTGTAAATGAAATCACACACACACACACACACACACACATATATACAGTTTTTAGCCTGTTGTCTGCTGATACGACTAACTCTACACATTTGCAGTTTTCCGCTTTATTTACCTTATTATTTATTTTTATCCGAATAAAATGACATTTACACTTGAACGTAAGGATCTACTGTGATGAAGCATCCCTACAGATTGTAGTAATTCGAGAGCAGTAACTATCAGAGTGGAAAGCTTCCAGTCCTTTATGGACCTCTACAATAAAGTAGTGTGATTTTTCTTCATGTATACGCGAATTGGGAGTTTGTATAGATACACTTGACTGTCAGGTGTGAGTTGTTTCCAAGTACGGTAGAGAGGGCCTACTTTCTTTGCTGCAGTCTTGTCAATATTTATATGTATTGTTTCAATGGGGTGTTCCTCTGAATGTTAGGCCAATATGTCCGAATGAGTGACTCTCTATAAGTATGTTATTATGCATGGTAATCTGATGTTCAAATTGGTTTTTGTAATTGTAAAAATAAATAAACTGTTCCGTTAGTAGCATTAAATATGACCATCCATTTATGCCCCGTTTCAACTACTAACAAGCGTTCATTTTCGAAAGTGTCAGATATTACCTAGAATATGTGTATATTCGTGTTTCCTGCATGGCTGGTATAGAGCGGGGTGTGATCAGCGAATATACCTATATCCGACACATTTTCATCAGTGGGTTTTTATGATTAACATAAATAATAAAGTTACAAAGTTCGACCCCTGGAGTATACCTGAATTAATATGTTGTTTGGATGTACGTCCATCAAAAAAACCTGGATATTTATCTTGTCTAAAAAAGAATACGTTTTTCTTAACTATTTGTCTTGTAATACTGTATGATTATATTTTCATGAGATTACTTTCAGTCCCAACCATGTTAAATACTTTGGATATGTTAAGAGATATCGCCATAGCTTCATTTTCCTTGTTCAGTTCCTAGTGTATTCGTTCAGAGATTAGCATACATATATCCTCAATACGATCGGGGTTTCCTAAACCGGACTGTCGGTAATGACGATGTTTAGCATTCACGAGTTGATATATTGAATACTGGTAACACAGTGTACTTCTAAGCTGTCATGGAAGCAAGTTTGCAAGAAAATCTTTTTAGAGTTTCGAGAGAACAGAACCTAGCTCAGTAGAACATTATTTTATTAATAAGGAAGTCATTATGGATGGGTCTAGTGTGTTTTATTATATCACGGGGTGTCTATCAGACTATTACGCGCGGATTCCGAAAACACAAAGTCTTACGGAGGGAGTGGTTGCCACGCAAGCGACAACATGTTTTTTTAGAAAGTAGGGGAATTGTTTATTACTCATTATTCACAAAAACATCCTACATATTCCATAAAAAGCTAGTTCAACATTTCGGTTACTTAATGTGTTTTCTGGTCATGTCGTCATACATTCTCGTGACTGCAGCTATTTTTTTCTTACAAGCATTTCTAGCTTCTGTATTATTTTGCCTATTTGTATTTGACTTATTGTGGATAAATCGGCGGAATTTATGATCCGTATTAGAAATGGCGGCTTCACATGTTGAAGTCAACCATTGGGGAGAATATGGTGTACTATAGAACTTCCGTCTGTTAACATGTTCTAAAATGGCCGATTTAACCTACTCATTTGTTGTATTTGCGCACTGTTAGCCGAGTATGTGTAGCCTTGAGAACACTCACTGTAGATAAGTGTAGGAAACTGTTCACAGCGCGGCATGGGACACCAGTTTCCCGATATTTGACAACTTATGATAAGGCAGCAGCACTGTTGATACATGGACTGCCATTCGAAAACAGCAGCCAGGTAACCGGCACATTCAAACTACCAGACGAGTCAGGATAAGACTAGTTATCTGAAAATAATTTGCAAGTAAACGTTCCTATATTGCCCAGTTTTAGATGAAGATGCATGAGGATAAGCTTTAATTTTTTCAGTCAGAATAGACACAGAAAGAACGTGGAAGTGCTTACCAACGAATAATTATTTCCCCGTTTCAACCCTAAAAAGTATATCAACCAGGCTGTTTTCCCTAAGTTTTTCGGCGGAATGGAGTATGATCTGAGTAGCGCAGGTATTGCATCATAGCTTTCAACCTTCTAGATCGATTACCTGACAAAATGTACGAACTCATCACACCGAGAAAGGGGTACTCCTGCGCATTGGTACTAAATAAGATATTTCTGCGCCCTTGCTAGGGGAGATAAGAATAACATGAATTTAGGTGGAATAAGTTTAGCTTGCCATTATAACAAACTACAATTACAATTCAAGATGTTTTCTCTTCTCAGTAAACACGTACACAGTTAGTGTAAATTATTATTTATTTCAACACATTATACATTGTCCATGTTGAAAATGATTTTAAAAACAAAAGTATCAGTTATTGATAGTAACCACATAAATGTTATCATAAATGTATGTACGTATATTTGCCTAGATATACAAAATGCGAAAATTAAGAATTAATATTTATTTACGTTTTTAGGTGTTATTGAATTTGGAAATGAAATCTTTAAATGAAGAAATCTGAAAGGACTTTTTAAAATACATATAGTGCATTGGTGATGATGTATTAGTATTAATCTCTTAATAAAATGTCTTGAAAACACTTAAATGCTATAAGTTAGGTCTTGAAAAATAAGGAAATGTATTCATAAATAACAGCGTATACACATAGTATACGTTTAGTAGAGAATAGCATCATTCGAATAATCCAATAGACATGTATAGTCTAAATCTAATGTTGTGCTTACTTATTTGTCCTGTGCAATTTTTAAGGAATTGTATTTTCAAAGAAACCAACAGAAAAGAACTAACGTTTTAAAAAATAAAACAGCCCAAAAGACATGCAAACGTGTGTATTTCAATCCCTTGATTTTTACAAAAAGGCACTGTTTCCAGGATGTTAAGCAATTGGTTAGATCATAGATCGTTTTTTTCTTTCTGGTAGTATGCGACGTACTTCAAGCTTCCGTATGTAATTAGAGAAGCTACGACCCCTAGGAAAAACTAACCCTTGTCCTGTAATGCTTTTCGCAAGGCGAATACGTAATAGCAAACGTACGAGACCACACGTAGAAAACGATATTCTCGATTCAAATAATTATATATATATATATATATATATATATATATATATATATATATATATACATATGTATATATATATATATATATCTATATCACTATATACATATATATATATATATATACATATGTATATATATATATATATATATTTATATATATATATCACTTTATATATATATATATGGGAAAATGAAAAAGGAAAACCAAAAAATGGATGTTTTTTATGTGTACATCAACGGTTCGTCTTTATTTTTAAGACTTCATCAGGATGATAATATAGAGAAAAAAAATATGTCTACCCTACATGCATCTGTACTTGCATGACATTTATTTTTCTCTATATTATCATCCTGATGAAGTCTTATAAATAAAGACGAACCGTTGATGTACACATAAAAAACATCCATTTTTTGGTTTTCCTTTTTCATTTTCCCATCACGTCGTATTACCTTCATCCTTCTCTTCCCATATATATATATATATATATATATATATATATACTAAGTGCCTGCTTCCAAAGCAGTTTGTGTGTGCTTGATGTTTTCTTCAGCCGAATAATACTGAAGAAGTCTTATAATAAAGACGAAATATTTATGAATACATACACACTATTTGTCGGTGTTATTCTTCAATTTGTATATATGTCTCTATATAGAACGTCTGGCAAGTGAGTTATAATAATTATTCGATCTGAGACCATTCTTTTCTGAACATTTTACGTTTATTTTACATGTTCATTTTAAAAGGTGGTGTAAAGGTTTGTGAACTTTACTAACATTTCCTTTAAAACTGCGGGAGTGTTTTCCTTACACTCTTAAGTTCAGCAGCATATGCAATCTAATGTAGCTCACTAAGTGATGTGTTGTATCATACAATTCTTTGGAGAGCGATGTTTGTACTTTTTATTACTGCCTAGGTAGTTATATAGTATTGGATCTTTTTAAATTGAGATCTTTCTCCCAGGCTAATGATTAGGACTTCTTCATTTGTTTTACCAAGTTATTCTTCCATGTGTAACTGTTTCTCATCGGGCTCCGGCAATTTTTGAGCTAATAGTGGAGGCTCATGTGTTGGGAGTAGACTCGGTGATAGTTATGAGGAATGACTAATGTTCACTGTAGAGCAATCTTTTGGTTCTAATGAGACAGCTGCTAAACCTGTCAAAAAAGAGGTGGCTGGTGGTTGTGGTGATATATGGTAGCATACTATGTGCCCATACTGTTCCGATAGATACACGGATTAATAGTCATGTGCTTTTTTTATGTACGTGTTATCTGCTGTGGTCGATGATGTTAATTGTAAGAACTGTTACATGGTTTTCTAGCATAGTTTTGGTTCGAAATATAGAAATGCTATTTAAAACATCATAGAGGCCAGCTTAGCCTCATTGAACACACTCATCGTGTTAAACCTTTAGAAGGTTACATTTCAAAATCGAACATTACTCTTGATTGGACATGAGTTGAATAATATTTATTGGGCTATTGTTTTTGTTTGACCCGTTTTGCTTGAGAATATTTACTGGGCAATAACAGTGCCTGCCTTTCTTACCTCTTGCATGTCGATTTGTCTTCGTCTGGCCTTGTGTTTCCTGATTAGAAAGTTGAATTTTTCTGCCTACATTAGTTCTAAATTTATTATGAGCGTGCGATCACTTTCTGTTATATAATAAATATATATATATATATATATATATATATATATATATATATATATATATATATATATATATATGATTACTTTTATATGATATAAAAAAAGCTGCGACACTGTCATGCCGATGTTATCGATCAACAATTATCATGAACTGAGATCAAATCAGGCAGATTAAGAATCCGATCCTTACTCGGCCTGATGAGATGTCAGTTTATAATAACTGTTGATCGATAACATCGACATGCCAGTGTCGCAGATTTTATACACGTATGTGTAAATGAAAATAATCATCAATAAAATGTATAATGATATTGAGCACTTTTTATAAACCCGGTTTTAATTCTTTGGAGTACTACCCTATGGATTTTTTAACTGGATTATATATATATATATATATATATATATATATATATATATATATATATATATATATATATATATATATATATATATATATATGGTAAAATGAAAAAGGAAAACCAAAAACTGGATGTTTTTTATGTGTACATCAACGTTTCGTCTTTATTTATAAGACTTCATCAGGATGATGATATAGGGAAAAGATATCATGCAAGTACAGATACATGTAAGGTAGACATGTTGGGAAGAAAAATAAAATAAAATGAAAAATAATGGCAGCGTCTTGGTGGACGTCCGTACTTGTTAGAGAATGAAAATGAGTGACGAAAATAAGTGGGAGAAAAGGGGAAGGGTGGAGGGAGCAAGGACTACTGTGGCTGGCGATGAGAGAAAAAGGTGGAGGATGAGCAGGGGTAAAATGGATGGCAGAGAGAGATTGGAGGAAGAGGGGGAGGGGGTGTTTGACCAGATTGCTGTGGTCAAAGTTGAAGGGGAAGAGTGAGTTGGAATGTTTGTGTGTGGGGTGTGTATGCAGGGAAAATGGGGATGGGTAGAGAGGGAGGGGGGCTGTGATTTTGGTGGATGGGCGAAAGTTATGGTCTTATAAATAAAGACGAAACGTTGATGTACACATAAAAAACATCCAGTTTTTGGTTTTCCTTTTTCATTTTACCATCACGTCGGATTACCTTCATCCTTCTCTTCCCATGTATATATATATATATATATATATATATATATATATATATATATATATATATATATATATATATATATATATATATGTCCACCCCGGAAACTAGCTATCGAAGGTAAACAACCGGTGTATTTGATCTCTTCAATAAGGGTAGATTCATTCATCTGGTCTGCAATCATTTTGTTTGAAGTATTGCCTTACTTTATAACGTTCACTAGTGGCAGCAAAACAAAACTCCCCTTTTTGGTGCAACAGATAAGTGCATGTATTTTTGGCCATGTTTATGTTCTCATTTGTTGCATCTGATGTACATAAATTGAACAACCGTTTTTATCAACGCCTGATGGTTCACTCTTGTTGGTATTTAGTTTAATTTGAGAGCCATCTCAAGATGTAGGAAGGTTAAAATGATTGCTTAACCCTCCCTTCTTGTGTATACACGGGTTTAGTCGTTATTATTTCGAAGGTGCCGACCTGCCAGAATTTATTTATGTGTTAGAATTCCGTTTATTAGTTCATTATCGTCAACGATTTCTATTAATAGAGAGGGTGCCTTCGTCCGCAACCAGGACAGCATGCTTTGGAATATTACGTCGAAGTGTAAGTATATTCATGCTAGGGTCTCAGAAACCCCGCTGTACAGAGACAACGATTACGGTGTCTCGTAATCATTCAAGTCTTCTTCGTGTGCATGTGTGTTCTGTAAGAGACAAACATGGGATAAACCAACCAATACATAAAAGACAACGAAAAAGTACGAACGTCTTAAAAGTTTTGATTTGGCAACATCTAAGAAGAACGTACAATGCACTAACATAAATGCTAAACTACATGTTTACGCATGTGTGCCTGTTTATTTATATATTGAGTATTTTTTAATAAAAGCAGTCGATTATACTGTATAATATGTTATTATATTGTATAAACTACACCAAATTTCTTTGAATTATGTTGTCAATGTTATGCAGTTTCTTTTTAGAAATGCTAAATAGCAATAACTAATAAATAAAAAATGTGTATAGCCATATTGTGTTTAATGTGTGTATATAAACATGTGTAAATATCCCTGTATATATGCTAACGAACACAAATACGCACATAATTATATATATATATATATATATATATATATATATATATATATATATATATATATTTATATATATATATATATATATATGTATATTAAAAATAACCGACAATTTTTGTCTGGCTATTTTAGTGTTGATCCTTCTTAAAGAAAAAATGCTGCCTCGATACACATATATGTATATATATATGTATATATATATATACGTATATATATGCATATGCATATATATCCATGTATATATGCTTATATACCTATATATATATATATATATACATTTACATATATATATATTTATATATATTAATATATGTATATGTATTTTTATATATATATATATATATATATATATATATATATATATATATATATATATATATATTCATGTATATGTTGTATTATGAGAAGCCTGCAATTTAAACGGGTAGATTAGCTGGTATGAATTATAAATTGTGTGAAAGAAATAGCATTAAGTAAAAAATGAGTGCATTGTGATTTTGAGACAAACAAACCATGAGGTGTGTTTATCCGAAGGCAATGCCAGGCTCAAGGAAGGTCAGAGAAATACATGAGTGAACGCGAGAGTTTTTCATGACAGTAACACGTGTACATCAGGTGACGTGATTCATCTTTGTCTGAAAATGTTGTTTGCCATTCAGTTAGTTCCCAATCTTCGAAGCGACAGGATCGAGAGGCTCAGCCACGTAACTTTGTGTGAAGGTTGGCTTAAGAGTTAACCACGGAAGCGGTCATGAACAGACGTCGATATATTGAGATCTGCAATGTACAGAGGCGGGTGACTCTGACAGACATGAGCTAAGAAATTAGATAACTGCGTCCAGCGTCCTACAATATTGATGGAGATAATATCTGAATGAAGAACCGACCAATGAGACCCCTCTACTAGAATTATGTGTGAAATAAAATGATAACATCACTCTCTGAAAAATCGTCTCCGAATATCCTTGTCTTCGTGCTTGAAATAGAATCTGCTCCTAAAACAGATACTAGACGACGATCACGAGCCAGACAACCCCACGGCCAGCGACGAACGAGAACTGCTAAGGATATTTTCTTAATTCATAATAAAAAAGAGACTTAAAAGACTATATTTAAATTGTTATATTTGAAATGCTATGTTTGAAAATGGTCGATCGTTTACAGACTTAAAAGTGCCATTTATGTATTTAAAAATAAATATTTAAAAAGATCGAAACGCTTCTGATCCTCTCATAGACTTTTCGCATTGTTTTCGACCCGGAGAGCATGTTATTCGAACTGTTTGAGTGGTTTCGGAGAACTGCCTCAGTCGGGCAGGATTAGTTATTTGGTAATAATTCAGTCCTTACCTTTTGGCTGCCACCCCCTTAAGGAGTTACTTAACGTGTATATATATATATATATATATATATATATATATATATATATATATATATATATATATATATATATATATTTATATATATGTTTATATTTATATATATATATATATAAATATCTGTGGATGTAAATATATATATATATATATATATATATATATATATATGTCTGTATAAATATTAATGTGTGTATATATATATATTTTCAAATATACACATACATATGTATATAAATATATATATTTATATATATATACATATGCATATATAATAAGGGATATATATTGATTTATTTATATATATATATATATATATATATATATATATATATATATAGTTTGCTATTAAAATATATTCATAGAAATAAAGCAACACAGAGGCTCCATCATTTCATCCACGGGGGCAATCTTCAGGCTAAAATTCAAGGAGTTATTTTTGCTGGGTGTTTTATATGCATGGATTGCTCGTTAACCAATCAGATTATGTCCTGTGCTCTCAGCCAATCGTTGGGCTTCCCGCGAACAAATGTCTTGTTTCTGTTTCATACTATATTATATTCTATATAATATATCTTATTTTTTATATGTGAGTAATGAATAAGGTTTTGTTCAATTAAACGCCTATAAATAATGAATTCAAATAAATATATGTCCATCGTTTTTAATAAAGTGTATGATTTTATATAACTAAACACAGAGTAACACCACTTATATAAACGTCCATCCATTGTTTTAGTCTATTTTAGTATAGTTTTGCGTATTTTTTAATTTTGGTGTAGGTTTGTTTAGAAATACCGAATAACAAACAACGAATTGATAAACATTCAATTTGAATAATATACTTTATTAAAGTCGTATACAATATTCGTTCTATTCAAAGTTATTTTTATGCTATTCGAAAACATAAAGTGTGTGCACTTTTATTTCTCAAATAACAAGCATCAATTACAATACAGTGTAATGAAGATTAATTGGAAAATATAATGAATTAAATGAGAAAATAGTTCAAGTATGTATTTGAGTCTTTGTTTTAGTACTTTCTTCTTAGAGAGAATTCTATTAAATCTAAAATAGGAAAACGTCTTAATGAATGTTTTATCTTATTGATTCTCGATGTTTTCCTGGCTGGACAATAACAAGAGTCGTTATTCATTCACTTCAAACGCAGCTAATGTTATTAATATATTATAAGAACTTGATTTAGTCGATTGTTTTCTTTAGCCACACATTAAGTTCTTTCTTAAGGTGGGTTCCATTTTATCGTAAACACAAGATTATTGAATGTATTATTAAGACAAAAAGAAGCTACTTCATCGATAAACCGTTTCTATTTATGAAGATAAGTACTTGAATAATATGTATAAATTACATGACATGACGCAAGTTAAACACTGTAACACGGCGTATGTGACTGTGAAATGAGAAAAAGAACCAGCTAATACAATGTATTGGAAACTGAAGTCTAAATAATATTTTACTTGTTTATTTAATAATCATTTATAATTATATTACAGTGCATTTACTTGGATTATTTAGATGTACACTTCTTAACGCAGTGTATCGAATAGTAATACAGCAATTTACAATAATGTTTAGCTAAAATGCTCGGTGACAATTATGATGATCGCACGTTGTTAATATTTGTAATCTGTGAGAAATAAACGAAATTAAAACCATACCAATATAAATGATATATATATATATATATATATATATATATATATATATATATATATATATATATATATATATATATGTTATAATGGAATCATTCCAGGAGGAAATCTGGGTATGAGAGCTCAATGTAGTAAGACGCAAGAATAACATAACATATGATAACACGAAATCACATAATTGTCGATGCAATAATTTATTTCAACCGTGCGGTTTTTTCAAGCATCACTCAGACAATTACATTTTTGAGACTCTTTATTTTTGAGTCTCAAACATGTAATTGTCTGAGTGATGCTTGAAAAAACCGCACGGTTGAAATAAATTATTTCATCGACTATTATGTGATTTCGTGTTATTATATTTTATATATATATATATATATAAGTATACATTATTATTTATACAAACATTATTGGTTACATATGTGCATACATGTTTCGGTTGCACTCTTCTCAGAAACTCAACCTCATCAGACGTAGGATTTCAGAGTAAAAAGTAAAATCCTTTGTCTGATGAGGTTGACTTTCTGGGAATAGTGCAACCGAAACATGTATGCTCATATGTAACCAATCAAGTGTGTATAAATAAAGAGCCATACTTATTAAAAGGTCTACTTGTAATTGCGCACTTTTTATAAACACTTGATTTACATCTCCAGAAACTAATACAATACATGTACTATATATATATATATATATATATATATATATATATATATATATATATATATATATATATATATATATATGAAGAAAAATGAAAGAAAAGAGATGAATACGTACGAATGACAACTCTATTTACACTTCGATTGTTCAATGCAATGTACAGTCTGTAAACGCATGTTGTTTTCCTTTCC
Source organism: Sepiola atlantica (assembly GCA_963556195.1). Classification (NCBI taxonomy): domain Eukaryota; kingdom Metazoa; phylum Mollusca; class Cephalopoda; order Sepiida; family Sepiolidae; genus Sepiola; species Sepiola atlantica. Next base: position 129,653,867 of record OY744526.1, on the reverse strand, counting down.
TTAAGCCAATAACCCAACTGTGTGAAGCAGACTAACGTTGCTCCAAACACTAACTTTAGATCTATATTAAAGTTCCTTATTTAGTCATGCATGTTATATTTAACTAACTGGGAAATCTTTAAAGTCTTTATAGATTTAACACCGTCCTACTAGTTTTTGTCCGAATTATTACATATTAAACACGTACATTTCAGATTTCCATTCATTTGAACAGTTATCTCCTATTTTCCTTTTACATTTGCTGAATTATATATACATTTGTATAAACATCCGTTTTAATTTCGGAACCCTCCTTTCAGAATCATTTATTAACTGACCTGAATGTACTTCTGTTTTTAGCTTATGATAACTTCACCCCAACTCCCACCTTGTTTATTGCTCACTAGCAATGCACAGTAACCACACACGCCTTTCCCTCTTCTTATCTCCCAGGATCAGTCATAGTTGATTTAACAAACACTATCACCCACTTTTTGTTCATCTTTATCTATTTCCCCCACTTATTCACTTGGTTTTGTCTCTAACCAGAGCTGCCACTTTTTCTTAGACTCGATCGAAGTCACTACTTTAATTCTCCACTGCCAGCGTTTAATATGCACATTCTACACTTATGAAAAAACTACTTTCATCTTCGATCCACGGAAGTATTTTAAAATGGCCTTAATTCTAAAAAATACGGCTGAATAAGTGCGTTCCATCTACGATTAAAGTAAACATCTATCTATTGGAGTTACTTCAATTTTAAACATTTTGACCGCTGCCTTCACCAAAATCTCTTCTCCATCATTACATCTCCTTATATTGTACAACTTATCTACGGACAATCATCAACTAGACAGCCTCCATAGTTTTACACGCACGCTCTTACTCTTTATTATATTATATTTTTTTCAAATATTGAATTTTGGATTTTCCACTGCCAACTTCTTCACCTATGCAATTCTTCTGATGAAGAATAGAAAAATAATAAATGTTTTACCGAATACACCTTGAATTTAACAATCGAACTTGAAATAGATTTGTCATTCGTACATATTAATCCTCTTTTTTATTGATCTTTATAATTGTAATATCTAATGTGTTTAGCTTAAACTATTTCACTATATGTTCTGTCCTGTAAAGTATACTTTTAGTGGCATACCATATATATATATATTTATATATATACAATAAAATAAAATATAGTAACACGAAATGAAATTATCATCGATGCAATGATTTATTTCAACTGTGTGGTATTGTCACGCATCTAAGCGAGATAAATACATTTCTGAAAACGAGAAAAGATAAATTACCGCTCGACAATTAACATATATATATATATATATATATATATATATATATATATATATATATATAGAGAGAGAGAGAGAGAGAGAGAGAGAGAGAGAGAGAAAGAGAGAGAGAGTGAACACATATCTAATAAATATTTAGAGAGAGGGGGGAATAATAAGCATATTTAATCTTTAATTTAAGAGGGTGATTACATGAGTTATTACGAAAGGCAATATAGAGAGGAGAAACAGGGGCATATACATATCTATATATACATATATATATATATATATATATATATATATATATATATATATCTATATATATACATCTATATATATATATAGAAAGAGGGGGCATTTTAAAGAAGCAGGAAGAGTAGGCAATGTCTCTCAAGAAATCATCAACGTAAAAACCGCCTCTCAAACCTAGAAGTCAACGTACACTGAAAAATCACGTGGTAGGGAGAGACATGAGTAAAATTAAAGGATTTAAAACAGACAACAGACATTCAAGGTCAGACAACATCTCACATATATGCACATACACAGGCGTGTATATACACGCGCACACACCCATATATGCATATCTACACACACACGCATATATATATATATATATATATATATATATATGCACACACACCCACAACCACATGTATATATATATATATAAATATATATACACATATGCATATGCATATATATATATATATATATATATATATATATATATATATATACATACATATGTACATGTATACATATATATATATATATATATTTATATATATATATATATATATAGTTATATATAAACACACACATCAACACACACACACACACATATATATATATAGTTATATAATATATTTATATATATATATATATATATATATGTATGTATGTATATGCAGTCTACACCGATCCACGAATAAAACAATTTACTTCACGTAAAAAAATTTACGTGTTTTCTTAAGAATATAATCGTAAAACCATATTATTTAAGGTAAATTATTTGATTAGATGACAATAATAAACTCTAATAAATAAAATGGTAATATTCTAAATTAAAGCACAAACTACCAATAAAAATATATGATGAGATTAAATGATCATAGCAATACTAATACTAATACTAATCATAATAATATCATATGATATCCCATTTGATCAATCAAACCTAATCAAACGGCTAAAATAATAGTACACACATTGAAAATATTTTTTCAAACATGTATTCATCTCGTATGTATGGTTGACAATACCACAAGGTTTAATAAAATGATTGCATCGGTGATCATGAAATGTTGTGTTACTATAGTTTATGTTATTCTTGCTATGTTTATTACATTGAGCTCTCAGACCCGGATTAACTCCTCGAATTTATTTCGTTGTTACACAGACTATATATATAGTAATCCATCTACCTCTCTCTCTCTCTCTCTCGTTCTCTCTCTCACTCTCTCTCTCTCTATATATATACATATATATATATATATATATATATATATATATATATATATTCGAATAACCACGTTATAACTTTTTTAATGATAAGTGTATCTTTACATTTCCAAATAACATAACATTTCTGTGAGATGTGTGTTTACGGTCCGTTTCATCTGTCGGTAGCAAAACAACATTATTATGTCAATATAGTCTCTGAAACACTACTTAATCATCTGAAAAGTTCAGATAGAGTAAAAAGTTATTATATTAAAATTAGCACCGACATTAAGAGAAATTAAACTATTTATTGACTAAATCAGCAACGCCCATGACACAACGCCGAGCAGTATAAAACCACAACAAAGGGACGGAATATCACAATTAAGCAATAGTGTGGCAGTTTATTATCAGATTCACGAAGAAGCAACACTACCTGTAATCAGGTTGTCATAACAGACTTTGTAAATATATGTTTACTATTATAGCATAACCACATCGACGTTCAAGGCTTATGCAATCTTTAGTGTAGGGAATGTTTATTAATGCCGGTCAGCGGGATGCAACCCTGTTTCAAAGTCGTATAGTATGCCTTTTTTAATTAGCACCGAGATTAAGAAAAATTAAAAGATATAAACGCTGAATCAGTAAACAGCCGAAAAATATTCTACAGCAATAAAGGTTCGGAATATCGCATTTAAGTTATATGTATGTATATACGCACACCCATCTCTCTCTCTCTTTCTCTCTCTCTCTCTCTCTCTCTCTCTATATATATATATATATATATATGTATATATGTGTGGGTATATATACATATAAATATATATGTGTGTATATATATATATATATATATATATATACATATGTAAAAGTATATATAGTTACCTATATATTGCATATATATATCTGTATATTACATACATATATATATATATTTTCATATATATATATATGTATATATTTGTGTGTAGTATGTATATATATATATATATATAGAGAGAGAGAGAGAGAGAGAGAGAGAGAAACGCGAGTGAGTAATATGTATTAATCATATCATCAACAGCTTTAAATGATGCCGATTTAATATAACTATATGCACTAATTTGTCTAATAATCCTTAAACATTTACGAAAAGCACGAACGTGCATTTTTTTTCAGCTTAAATATGAACATATATAAAGTGAATATTACTATACAATTACTTAATTGTGTCTGAAAATTACTTAATTGAGTTAATACACCGGGTAGAGTATACGTCATGTTATATAACGCGAGGTTTTATGAACTGGAAATAAACAATAATTCAAAATAATCAGTATATTGGTGTTATGATTTTAAAATAGAAGAATATTTTCCTAGTGGATCTATGATGTTCATTTCTAGTTTTTACTTCGTTTTAATTCTGTTCATTTTTTCTGAAGGATATACTGAGAAGTTAAGATCATAAAAGAACACTTAACTTTATGATGCAGGTATCACAGTGAATCGCAATTAAAATTGTACATTCTCAAATACTTGTGTTTCCATTGTTTGAGCTTTTTAATTTCTGAATATGTTGATAGTTTATATAAGTGTTTGTATACATATGAACTGCATAAGTCAAAGTTGCAGTATTTGTAGGATGTATTAATTGTTTCCTGTCTCACGCAGCGAATATGTCGAGAATAAAAACTGACAAAGAGCTCGCTTTATAATTGACGTTTTAAAAGTTCTAGAATGAAAAAAAAACGAAGAAGCATGGTATATTAGCTCATACTCTCGAAGCATAAAATACTTACTACACACAGATGCTGACGTAATAGGGAGTTACTACCAACGTATCGTTTTAAGGATATATATATATATATATATATATGTATACATACTTATCATCAATACACCTCGAGGACCCTTACATATTAATAACAGCTATACTCTACTACAACAGTAGCTCTCAATCTTTTTATCAGAATATTCAATCATTTATTAGGTGCAAATCATTAGTTGTGTTTTTCATATATATATATATATATATATATATATATATATATATATATATATCATACACAATAACGGACCGACAACGTGTGTTAGTAATAGTTTTGTATGAATCCCTTCTATTTTCCGGATTAAAGTCCTAATTCCGGATGAGAATTGGATGATGAAGCTGCCGTAATTTTATTTTAGGTCCAAAGATTCATCAGCCAATTCTCATCCGAGATTAGGATTTTACTCCGGAAAATGGAAGGGAGTCATACAAAAATATCCAGAAAGGTGTTGTCGGTTATTTTTAATAATACGTGCCTTAGAGAAAAAAATGGTGCCTCGATACACGCACGCACACACACACACAGAGACACACACATATATATATATATATATATATATATATATATATATATATATATATATATATATATGTGTGTGTGGGGGGTGCCCTGCTGTTTCCAAGTAAAGTATATTGGTTTAAGAAATCGCAGAACTCAAACTGTAAATATGCTTATTATCGGCATTTGGTAGTTCCTATTCGCGAAGACATGTCTCACAATATTCATGTAAATCATTGTAAGCGATGGGGATAACACCGTTATAAGTAAGATGAGCTAATAATATCTACGAGAGTATGCTTTATGTCGAGAACGAAAAAATAAAATAAATACAGGGAAAGGTAAAACATAAATACCTATACAGAGCTGGCATGTTTATATAGGAGGAGGTGATAGTTGATGTTATCGTGAAGGTGAAACCACCTGCGACGTTCTGTTCTGTGTTGAAAAGAATGTTAGAGGTTTGGCAAAGGAGCGAAACGATAAGCATATTGCTATGAATCTATAAACCTTTGGGGTACTTTAGTATATGCTGCTTTTTGTTCGAATCATCTAATACATAAATAAATAACGATATGGCTTCAATTCTAGTTTCGAGACAGGGAAATAAAAATTTCGATAAAGAAAGCATTGCTAATTCGATATAAGTTTAAATACACAGTTCGTTGATAGAACGCATGAAAGGTAATGTAATATAAGACAACAATATTGAAGATTTTCATTGAATTTGTATGTAATATTTACTTTATCTATTTTCTGTAATCAACTGTAGTACTGTGACTAATATCAATACTATAAAGATTGAGGTCCCCATTCTAAAAAATGAACTGTTCATTTGTTCACAGGGAACGTTCCTCGTTTGTTAGCGCGATTGTTTACTGAAGATTTGATCGATTTTAAGAGGAATTGGTTTAGTAACCACGTGAGAATGTCAGACAGTTCAACAAGAACATGTGAAGATTTGACTTGAAACCGAACATGGTACTGTTAGCTGGGAAGCAGCTACATGATTTTGCATTTCACAGACACACATTTCTTAGAAATAAACTCTACTCAAGGAAGTCTGCCAGTTAAATAGAAGTAGTTAATAAATACCTACCACGGGGGTTACAACTAGACGAATGTCGTTAAAAAAGGGTTTCACGAGGGAAAGCCGGAGATTAGATCTCAGTCGAACACCTACAATGACAACACACAATAAAGTTGAGAGGAGAGACAGAGAGAGAGAGAGAGAGAGAGAGAGAGAGAGAGAGAGAGAGAGAGAGAGAGTAGTTACGGCTCTTTTGTGCGAACAGGGCTCTAAAGACGAGAATAATATATCACCCACTAGATTTCGAAATTTACTAATTAGTTTGTGAAGCAGGAGCGAGTGGTGTAAGTTGCATATTCATTTATTACAACATATGTTGCAACATATATAATTTAAGTTTCAGTCCTAGAAGCGTATACAACCGGAACTTCTTTCAATTGTGTACAATGTAAAGACACACACGTTGTTGATAAATTGATCGAAAACTTGCTTTTTAATATATTAAAGAAACCAATCACATGGTGTCCATTACACAATGTGCAGTAGATATAAATACAGAGAATCATAAGGAGTTTGATCATAAATGAACGTGGAACGGATGATATGGATGGTTGTCTCATATATATAGTTCTAAACAAATGCCCGTATAATGTGATTAGTAAGATCATTGATGAATACCAGAACAGCAGTTGACCGCAAATTGGATGCTTAAAAACACTAGCATTGATACAATGTGCTTAAGACTCCTGCTTATCATCTTTCTATAGAATCTAT